>JAVJAQ010001244.1:0-480772 GCA_032362365.1 Zygogramma bicolorata
ATTACTGCTTTAAGACATTTTCATTCGATTATCGAAAATTGACTAAATTCTTCAAAAATTCAATACCTACTGATTTTGACTTGACAAACGTCAAAATGCAAATCTTGCACATCATGCTCATGCTTGATTGAAAAATAATGGGTTTCCATTGGTCGAAAATCTGTATCGTAGTGGATTTCATTATAAAACGAGTTGTGGGCATATAAGTGTATTATTAGAGTACGGGTGTAGATAAAATGTTATTATAGCCTAGCCAGATCACGCAAAGTAATTAACAAAATTTTCTGTCCTGTTACATACAATTTTTTTTCTAATTATAACAGAAAATATCCTTTTACATTTTTGAATGGTGGAATTGTCTAAATTTTTGAAGAATAAAATTTGTTATCGTATCGTTTGTCAGTTTCACTACTTTCACAAGCTTGTAAACTTCGAACGGAAGTGAATGGTGACCAAAATCAAATTCTGGTGATTCTTTGAGTAATTCTGAGATGAGAAGTTCATACCTATAAACATAAGTCTGGAAATGCTTTGATTTTGAGATACAGGGTGCCAACCCTGAATACCTAAAAATTCCCTTACATCAAATTGATATCACTGGCACTCGACTCAGGGGGGAACTGCGAAAATCGGGGGGTTTATAATTTTATCACTGAATTATTCGTTTATTTGAAAAATAACAAAAATCTCTTAAAACATAAAAATAAGGAAAAAAAAATATAAAAATAAACTTAAAAGTGTAGAGGTAACGACGACGACTGAGTGTAGACCGAATAAATTCTAGTGGTCGTTCAATGGTTCAATCAACACGATCTCAGTGTTGTAAGTCGGTACACCTTTTAAAAAAACTCGAAATTCAGTACGAAAAGAAAATATAAAAAAAAGCAAAATTTGCTGTATTTGGACGAACAAATCTTTATTATAAATATTTTTTTTCCATTTTTGCATTTTTCTTCTATAAACTTGTGCCGTCTGCCGCCATCTATTAATTTATGAAATGAGCTGTAAAATTAACTAGTTTATGAAGAAAAAGGCGGCATTTTACCTTTTTGCCTGTGTTGGAGAAACTGCTAGCGCCATATGGCTGCGTCCTCGCGCCCTATTGAATAAACGTGTTTAAAAGTATTCGCAGCTCGGCTGGGGGTAATTACTCTATTACCTCTCTTATATCCGCGCCTAACTTGACTCGCGTTTTGCTAACCTGATTAGCGTCTCTAGAAGAAATTAATATTATCTATGTTAAAATACGCATTTCGATGTAACCAATAATAAAATCCAATTATATATTTATACGATTCGTTTAGTGCTTTGGATGAATGTTTGGATTCAATTTATTTTATGTATGCGTTTATAATCAATATATGATAAAAACCAATCAACTTCCATCTATACCTTAGATTTCATGGAATTTTCTGAAGACAATAAGATTTTGTTTTTGAGTTAATCTAGATAACTGAAAAAAAAAACGTTCTGCACTACACGCATAAGATAAAATAGTACTCAAATCAGTTATGATTAAGATTACGTTTGATCACATAATTGGAAACGATTCGGTTTCATTCTGAATCTGTGATTCCACCGTCTTTAGAAGATTTCATCAACATATTACTCAATCGATAAAACCCACTTATTCATTGCTGATTGATCGATAGTGATTATTGTTTTTAATCTTATCTGTTTGTGGAGTGAATTGTTTTGAAATTTTCGAAATAAGGTTCACGACAATTTCATTTTGTGAACGAGCTCACGAGCTTAGTGTCATCTTTTTTTTTCAATACACTAGTGGGTACTTCAAACCGTTTTACCAGGGTGGCTACTTTCGAACTGGGGAGAATAGAAAAGTTTTCGTGCATCGATATCAATAATTTTTTTATCTACACCCGTATTCTAATAATACACTTATATGCCCACAGCCCGTTTTATAATGAAATCCATTACGATACAGATTTTTCATTACGATACAGATTTTCAACCAATAGAAACCCATTATTTTTCAATCAAGCATGATGTGCATGCTCTGCATTTGACGTTTGTCAAGTCAAAATCGGTATAGGTATTGAATTTTTGAAGAATATAGCCAAACTTCGACAATCATAACAAAATGTCTGATACCAGCGATATGGGAGAATCACCTTGGACACCTTCACCAGCGAAAATACAGTTGGAATGATTACATTTTTCATTTGACGAATGCATGATTTATCTTTATTTTTTCAATAAAATCTCATTACCTCTCTGTAGGCGAGCGGTCTAAGCCGCTAAGATTATTTTAGCTAGTTGGAAAAGACATGGGTTCGATTCCGGCCTCGAATAATCTTTTTTTGTTAATTTTTGATTTCTTCATTTCCTTTTATTTCTCGAAGTAATACCATTAATTACAATTTTGTAGAATTTTTCAAAGAAATTCGTTTAATAAGAATTATTGTGTGCAATACAAATATAAATATAATATTTGTAGTTCTTCACTATTCATCGGGTGTAGATAAAATAGCATATGCAACTCTCATGTAATGGTTATTACTATTGTTATTAATATACTATTGTCTACACCATTACTGTAATAATACACTTATATGCTTATAATCTGTTTCATAATGAGATTCATTATGAAACGGATTGAAAATCTGTATCGTAATAAAACATTTCTACCATAATGAGCTTATAATGATACAGATTTCGATACAGATTCTCAATCAATTGGAAATCCAATTCAGTGGCTCAAGGTTATACATTGGAAATTCGAATCGGAATAAAATCAGCAGTCCCAATGCAATATATTACTGAACTCTGTTGTATTTGACAGCTGTTAGGTTATGGCTTATTTAGAATAGACCGATTAGACTGCAAGCATATCTGACAGACGACAGTAAAATGATAGTTGTAAATCCAGCCTGCTCGACAAACAAACGGATCTACAAATGCTTATTGTGAATTCGTGTCATATTTCAAAATATTTTTTTCTCGATAATAACTCAATTTTGAGCGATTGTGATGCTTCAATCCATCGATTTCCTTCTATTTTCGACAATAAAAAGAATATTAATAATCTTGCTGAATTGTGGATTCAAGTAACTGGAAGAGCAGATTTGAGTACTGATAAGTTGAAATGGGCAACGGTATACACATGCTTTTTGTATCTCAGTATTGCAATTATAATCTCATTGAATTACCATTGTTGTTTATGGAAATACTATTTGTTTGTCCAGCAGGCTGATGCGTGTGACGTCACATGCCCGCGGTCTATACACGTGTATTGTGAAGTAATGGCGAACGTTTCCAGTAGATCCTTTTCAAGATGATGGAATATATAACATCTAATTTGTTCTGATGACTAACATTCAATGGTCCGAAAGCGAAATGTAGCGAATTTTTGCTCCAAATTCTCTGTGGAATTGAAATGAAGATCATATTTTTAGGAATTTTATCGTTTAACAAATTGTTGATTGTTACTGAATCTAGTTATATCCATGAATCGACGAACAATTGTTTCACATAGTTCGAAAATGGGTCATAACGAAGAAATGTGTGCTACACCACCAGAAATAACAGCATACGTGGGAGTACTGGGTCAGTGATAAATAATTTTGAAGCTCCTGACGAATACTTCACAACCCTAGAATATTGAGTCAATATCTTCACCCACTACAAAATGGCGGAACATTTAATAATTGCCTGAGTACATCGACATTTCTTCATACTTTGAGAGAATAAGCTGGGTTCAGTTAAACGTCTTGACATAAGGACAGCCTACCCGACATTTCACGTCGAACATTTTCGAACACAGCAACGTCGATATTTCTACAAATATTTATTATCCTCTTCCGTATATTCAATATTGAAGGTTCAGTTTCGTACAGCTTTTGCTTCAAATAGTCCCATGAAAAATGTCTAAATGTGAAAAATCTGGTCAGTGGGCTGGCCACTCCGTAAGACCTCGTAGGCCAAACCAACGACCATAGAAAGTATTATCCGAATAGTTTCTTATTTGCCTGGGGTAATGTAGTGGTGCTCCATCTTGTTGGTATAATAATTTCCATATCGAATTCATTAGGATTCACTTCGACGATTTCGGTGATTGGAGGATCAACAGTAGTTTCCAGCATATTCAAATACAGTTCCCTTGTTGAATTTTGTTCAATTGACTATTTTAAAGATAGTTTACGTGGTACCTATCTACTTGTAAAAACGAAACCCAAGTGAGAATATTTGAACTGATATTTTTGTCTTTTTTATGGACAAAAAATAACCTATCAAACCTCATCGGGTTGTTGGGATTGCCATATGGCAGGGAAAAACGAATATTTCTATAAATATCGATATTATTGTGTTTGTATCCAGGTAATCATTTAATATTCCGCCATTTTGTAGTGGGGGAAGATATTGACTTCATATTCTAGGGTTGTGAAGTAGCCGTTCAAAAAATAATAGGTGGGGCAATAAAGAAAAAGACATTATATGCTAGGAAACATAATCGGGCTCTTTTCGAAATATACAATATTCTATCTGTGTAACTAAAATTTGTTAAATCTACGAAATTATTTAAAAAAAAATTAAAAATGTTCTAACCACTAACGAACTGCTTCTTTAATCAGGATGAATTCCTTGAGCACCGCCAATCAAATTGAACATCTTGTCTCGCCTTTTCTTTTATGTGTCGCTGGTTTTAAGTCATAAGTTTTTCATGTGATATATTTCACATCGTAGTGAGATGTCGCCCTAAATATTACAAAAGATTCTTGGTAATCCCAAAGGTGAATAAGAAAGCACAGAGAAGTCGGGAATTTACGGTACGGTACAGTCAGTTGTCAAGATTGCTACAATAAATACATTGGCCAGAGCCGTTGAGATATAAACACTCGTGTTTAACAGAATTATGCCCAAATGAGATACGGAAGGGTAGAAAAATCAAGCTCTGGATAATGAACACAGAATTGGTGAAAGTAATCTGAGACTGACTAAGGATATTTATTTATTTATTTGATCTATACAAACTTTTGAGTTTTATTACATAGATATTCTTATTATTGAGGATATACAGGGTGTTTCTTGAACACATGCTAATATTTAAGAAGGTAATACTAAGACCCATTTTAAGAAAAAAACTTCCTATGGACGTATGTCCTAAACGCCTTAACTTTTGAGATGCAGGGTGGCAAAGTTTTCAAAAATAATCAGGTTTTTAATAATAAGTGAGATAATTTTGTAGACACCTTTGGCATATTTGGTACATATGGTCCATGCCTCAAGGCGCATTTTCTGATGAACAATTTTCTTAATTTTCTCTGCCAGTGGCGTACGTACGAGTTTTGAAATGTATATTTTTGGCGAAAAAAATACTATGCCACTGCTTTATCTTGAAATAAAAATTATTTTTAAAATCTACATACATTTTTGAGCACATTTGATTTGCTGGGTTTTCTTTGTCCGACGCTTGGTTTTCGCTCAAAAAATTTAAAATCGCTTTACTTTGAGGATAAATTCCTTAAAAATCTGATGCGGTATCGTGCATCGACTGAAAGCAAACTAAGAGATCAGATTCGTTGCAAAATAATTGAGGATCTAAAAGGTATTTGTTTGTTGTCAGATGCACTGTTCTCAATTAAAATTACATCATAACGCAGCACCGCTTAATAATAATTTTGCCACCCTGTATCTCAAAAGTTAAGGCGTTTAGGACATACGTCCATAGGAAGTTTTTTTCTTAAAATGGGTCTAAGAATTACCTCCCCAAATATTAGCATGTGTTCAAGGAACACCCTGTATATGATGTGAACGTAACTTAGGAAGTATAATTACATAAATAATATGCATGACACAAGGCTACTCGATACATTCAAGATCTAGATATATAGAAAAATGTATGAATAGTATAAATGGTGACAAAGGGCCTATCCCTTTTAGCCCATTTTTTAGTTAATTTTTGGTAAATCAATTATAATAATTAGTAGTCAACAGACAAAGTCCATATCGGACCAAAAAAAACTTTGCAGGTAGTTTTTGCAATAACTTTGACTGTAAAGAATATAAATAGCTTTATCTGATGGCATGTCATAATGACAACGTTATGTCACTCAATTTTGATGACATAAGGAAGCTCATTATGGGACTAAGTACCATAATGAATTTCATTCTATAAGGAAAACATGTAATGGTTTGATCAAAAAAGTTTATTCAAATGTATTGATATAAATGACATCAGATAAAATTTTGTATGTAATACGAATCATAAACAATCATTATGGCACACGCCGTGTTATCGGTGTTACATTCACGACTTGTACCATAATGATCGTCTTTATGAACCTTATTACATAAATAACTATTAGCTTATCAATCCATCTTGGCACAGAACTAATGACGTATGTGCCCAGGAATCTCTGTGAAGTATAGTAAGGTGAAAAACACCTATTATATGTGTTCACTGTGTTGAAATTTATTCCCAGTAGGTGTTTTTTCTTTCGTCGTGGTCTAAATCACCAGTGTGCAACTGGAAAAGTATCTGAGTTTGTGCCAAGATGGATTGGATAAGCTGTAACTCTAGTCTTCAGATTTGAAATAACATCAATGACAATTCAGATAATTCAATGAATACAATCAGATGAATCATCTAATGAAATGACTGAGAGTGATTTGTTTTTTGTATCTTATCTTGAACAAATATATGTAGAACAAATAGTTGTTTTCCTCGAAATATTTTCAAGATATTCTTTCGCAAGGACGCGAAAATCGATATCCATTTCCAGCGATGACATATCCGAGAAAAATCAAATTTTCATGTGAACCATTTTCCATTACACCTAATCAACAAATCTCTTGATAATTTCTGCTCTGCTGTGATGCACTATAACAGTGCATGATAAAATGAGCTCGTATCTATATTGAATCTCTACTTATAATTACATAATTTCATTTCTGGGAAGCACTCTCATGTGCCAGAGATAGTTCCTATCAGATCGCTTCAAGTGAAATTCAACGCCGTCATTTTCATTGGGGTGAAATTATTCAGAATTTCACAAAACTGTCCTATCTGATGGGACCTTTTGTACGATGTGTCACAGTTGGTATACACACTAACCCTAGCTTTAGATTTAGTATAATTTTTCTTCTCCTGAAGATGCTAACCTTGTTGGCGAAAAGCGCGTCGAGTGCACAAATATCAGTTTGGTGTTAGGGTAATTGTCTCTAGGAAAAGTTTCATACCCCCTTTAAAGAGCTAGAAAGTGGGGCGTGTGGGGGTAAGGTAACTCATCACAAGAGAGGTTGAAACATTTAGCAAACAAATTCAGTGAATGGTTGCAGGAAAATGGAATGACTCTTGATGCCTCAAAAAACAATCTCCAACACGTAAACACAAAAAAAGAAATACGAAATCAAAACAATATAAAAAGCAAGTTTCATTACAACCATTCTCTTCTCCAAGATTTCTTAGAAATTACCTGGATTCTGACATGTCTTCCAAAACTGCTATTGAGAATGTCAGCAAGAAGGTTAACTCAAGTAACCATGCTATACTACAGCTGAAAAGGATACTCAATGAAGTACAACTCCTCAATGTTCGTTATGCTTGTATATTCTCGAATAAGCTGTGAGATCATATGGGGAAATACGTCACTAATATTTGGTAGCTAACGAACAAACTCATGTAAACCATAGTTTGGCTCTCAAAATGTTCTATAAACATTACAGTATTTTTGTCGTGGAAACAAAAAATTTGAAAAAATGTATGTCTGAAAGTGAATCATACATTTTCAGTAGTATCTGGAATCAAATCATCTTTCGAACAATTCGTTTAGGCCAGTCTCAAATTACCTACACAGTAGGTTTCGGCTGGCACCTGTTAGAAAACAACTACTTCGCTGGCTAATACCACGAAGGCATTGATTTCATCTGACCGGTGCCAGGGCAGGTTTCTTCACAAAAGAAAATCCTGCATTTGCTTTCGTCGATATAAATGAAGGAATTGATTTTCAATTATTGGGACGGACGCACTTGCAGAACGTTTCGGGCTATTATTTGACCACTCGTCAGTACAAGGCAGTGCCATCATCAACATAAAGTCGATGACTTCCCTTAATTGAAAATCAAAATCCTTCGTAGTATCAAGTCCCGACCAAAGCTGATGCGAACAACGAAGTTATTGCGCCATCTACCCATGGACGAGGTATTGCAAAAGCAAACCGAATTCGCCCATTCCTCCTGCGAGGAAAATGTGAAAACATTCGACATAGTCAGTGGGCATACTTGAAGACTGGCGTTAAATCAAATCATCTTTCGAACAATTCGTCAGGGCCAGCTTTGGTCGGGGCTTGATACTATGAAGGATTTTGATTTCTATATTTATGGGAAGTCATCGACTTTTTGTTGATGATGGCACTGCCTTGCACTGACGCTTAGCCAAATAGCTCGAAACCGGTCTGCAAGTGTGTCCGTCCCTATAATTGAAAGTTAATACCTTCATTTGTATCGACGAAAGCAAATGCAGGATTTTCTTCTGTGAAGAAACCTGCCCTGGCACCGGTCGGATATAATTCAATGCCCTTCGTGGTATTAGCCAGGGGAGTAGTTGTTATCTAACAGATGCCAGCCGAAACCTATTGTGTAGGTAATTTGAGACTGGCCTGAACGAATTGTTCGAAAGATGATTTTATTTAACGCCAGTCTTCAAGTATATTCGAGAAGTTTTTGTTCCTCCAGTAGCTTCAATACTCCATTATTCAATAGACATAGGGACTGAAATATCATTGCAGAAAAAAAAATTTTAAACGAAGGTTTATACTACGCGCATCAAGTGCCTTCAGTTCAGTGTTGAAAAGTTTCACTTTCATCTAATAGGTTATACAACAAAAAATTTAAACTTGGTACAGTGAAATTAATGCAATAATACTATATTTTGGCGTGGAATCGACAGATGAAAATTTCAATATGGCGACTGGGCGCCATCTGTAAAAAAAACAAATAGAATAATAATAATAATAATAAATACCTTTATTTCCTTCGACAATTATAAAATTGTATAGAACACGTCACAAAATGAAAACTAAACGGACTGCATGTACGACAAACGACAGTTATTCTATCACAGGAGACTATTCTTGTTTATAGCAAAGTACTCATTCAGAGTGTAACAATTATTCTTTAATAGAAAAGATTGAAGTTCAGCCTTGAATTTTTTTAAACAGTTTTTTTTCATATCCTCAGGTTGACTATTATAAATTTTAAGTCCTACAATATTCGGTGAATTGGAAGTTACATTACATCTGGAGTATGGAATATGAAAAAGATATTTCTGCCTTGTATTTATATTATGTATGTTAGTTATTACAAACAAACTTGTTTTTATTTTTGAAAATATAAACACATATTTCATATATGTAAAGACTAGTTAGAGTCAATATATTTTAACGTTTTGAAAATATCACGGTATGACCGCATGACTGTCTTCGAGACATGTTTGTCATGATTCGAAGTATATTCTTCTGGGCAGTGAAAACAGGGCCAGCAGCTGCTGAAATTCCCCATAAACATATACCATACCTCAAACGACTACTCACCTGAGCATGGTAAAGATTGATCAATTGGTGTTTCCTCAAAATTTGTCTCATATTTTTGAAAATATATCCTAACGAGTATAACCTCGACGTCAACTTTTCACAGTGAGTCCTGAAATTCATCGAAGCGTCTAGGTGTATCCCCAAGAACTTCACCGAATCCAGGCTGCTGTCTAGTTTGATATTGTTTACAGTGAATGAAACATCTGCTATATTCGTATTTTGAATGTTATGAAAACTGATAACTTGAGTTTTTGCAGTATTGAAATTGAGATCTAGATTATTAACAAAATCTGAAGTTTTAGATAAAGCCATAGTACATTTTTGTGTGAGAACATTCTCATTCGAGTCAGACACGAGCAAAGAAATATCATCAGCATAAATTACATGATTTGTTCCATCATAAATCGAACTGAGTGCGTTGATATATAGAATGAATAACACGGGTCCCAAAATGGAGCCCTGTGGAACCCCCATTGTAACCGGCAGCCAGAAGAAGCCTGTTTGAGTTTTCCTTCGGCATTAGTAATAACTGACACATATTGCTGACGATCTCTCAAAAAGGATGAGATCCATTTGTGTGGGATACCTCTGATTCCACATTTCTCAAGAATACTTAATAAAGTTGAGACATTGACACAGTCGAACGCCCTGCTCAAATCACAAAAGATTCCAACAGGGCACTCCCCTGCCTCAATGTATCTCATGATATCGTTATAGAAATGATAAACAGCTGTTGAAGTTGACTTACTTGATCTGAATCCATGTTGATGAATACTGATAATATTCTGTTGCTCTAAAAAATATTGTCTTCTGACACGTCATTTTGAAGCTCCCGACGAATAATACACTAGAACTATGGAATATGAAGTCAATATCTTCATCTACTACAAAATGGCGGAACATTTGATAATTACCTGAATTCAACACACATTACCATCGATATTTCTGGAAATAATCGTATTTCTCTACCATAAGGCAATCCCAAAAACCCAATAAGGTTATTTTCCGTTCATAAGGTACAAAAATGTCAGTGCGACAACGAACATCATCGTTTAGTTCAAATATTCTCATTTCGTTTTCGTTTTTACAAAAGTAAATAGTTACCACGTGAATTATCTCCAAAATGGTCAATTAAACAAAATTCAATCACCGAAATCATCGAAGCGAATCCTAATGAATTCGATATTAGACTACAGGCCCATCCAAAAAATGGATGGGTCATATGAACCACCAGGTGACGTATATAGGACGATATAAGAGCATAAAATAATAAGATTCAGCACTATGCCGTCACTTGTAAGCTGTCCAACTGAGAGCTGGTGAGAATCCAAAAGTGCAGGTAGAGTGAGTACATTTTGGTCATATATTTTTGTACGGCATTTTTACCCTTTATAGATCCATAAAAAATAATAAGAAAGCGCGTAGTGCCGTAAAAAAATGGTGCGCCACAGAGTCGGTAAATTTTTTGGATTTTTTGACAATTTCAAGGGTAATTTGGTCATTTTATTATGTACGGCATCAGTTTCATACTGTTTCAATACAGCTTCTAATCCATTATTCCGCAACGCCGTGCAAAAATCATGCGACAAGGGGAAAAAATCGAGGGTTGCAAACCCCTCTCTTTCCGTGGTCCGGGGGGTGATTTGAAACAACATGAAATTAATTTATTTTGAAAGTATTTTATGCATAGATAGTATTTTTTTACATGCCGTACATTATCGTTGGTCCAAAGGTCCCCCAAAAAGTCAGTGACATAACGGAACCGGATGAGGAATCAGACGAAGAAATTGATTACGTCATTGGTAAATAAATAAATCTTTACATATTTAATCTGTACGTAAGACTTTGATTTTGACGAAAAGTCATTCATGTTTCAGAAAATGATAGAGAAGATAATTCGGACGTCGATGAAGACATTGATTCCGATAACAACTCAGCAGCTGATTTCGATACTGAATAATTTAAATAAAAACCTTATTTTGTATTATTATCTTTGAATATATGGAATTTTTCTGAGAAATTGTTGTTTCATTTATTCACATCCTCACAATGGAACATGGTAGCGTCATTTTCATCAGCCTAAAAGATATGGTCTGCATTAAAATGTACGGCATCATTTTTTCTTAATTTATTCATTTCAATACTATTTGAAACAAGCGAAACATATAGAAAATTTCAATACTTTATTAATCTATGAATATTTAAACTTTTGCAAAAAATTAAAAACTTCATATTTTGTATTTCTCTATTATTTTTTTTAGAACAGTTTCTTGTGAACGGCAATACTATATAACGATTTTATTTTACAATATCATGTTGAAAAAAAAGTTGCCGTACAGAGTCAAATGATTTTACAGCTTTATAAATCAAGTATACCATGAGATGAAGATAATTATTAATATACATTCAAATGAACAAAAATTTTTTGACGGCATTATTTTTAATAGTACTTTTGAGTGCAACGTAATGCTTTGGAACCGAAGCCGTACTTTTTCAAATCACCCCCCGGACCACGGAAAGAGAGGGGGTTGCAACCCTCGATTTTTTCCCCTTGTCGCATGATTTTTGCACGGCGTTGCGGAATAATGGATTAGAAGCTGTATTGCAACAGTATGAAACTGATGCCGTACATAATAAAATGACCAAATTACCCTTGAAATTGTCAAAAAATCCAAAAAGTTTACCGACTTTGTGGCGCATCATTTTTTTACGGCACTACGCGCTTTCTTATTATTTTTTATGGATCTATAGAGGGTAAAAATGCCGTACAAAAATATATGACCAAAATGTACTCACTCTACCTGCACTTTCGAATTCTCACCAGCACTCAGTTGGATAGCTTACAAGTGACGGCATAGTGCTGAATCTTATTATTTTATGCTCTTATATCGTCCTATATACGTCACCTGGTGGTTCATATGACCCATCCATTTTTTGGATGGGCCTGTAGTCTATATGGATATTATTATTCCAATTGGTAGAGCACCACCACATTACTCCAGATAAGTGAGAAACTATTTGGATAATACTTTCCATGGTCGTTGGATTGGCTAAAGTGGTCCTACGGAATGGCCAGCCCGCTTGCCAGATTTGACAACTTTGGATTTTTTTTTGGGGCAAAAAATGTACGAAATTGAATCTGCTTCAATATTGGATATACGCAGAGAATAATGAATATTCGTAGAAATATCGACGTTACTATGCTCGAAAATGTTCTGCGTGAAATATCGGATAGGCTGTTCTCATGTCAAGAAGTTCAAAAAAACCATTTTGAGCATCTTCTGAACTGAACTCAGCTTATTTCCTCTAAGTATGAACTCAAACGTCGATGTAATGAGGCAATTATTTAATGTTTCGCCTTTTTGTAGTCAGTTTAGATATTGATCTATATTCTAGGGTTGTGGAGTATTAATCAGGAGTTTCAAAAGGATGTGTCACAAGGCCCCTCTTCAAATTTAATTTTTTTTACAAATGGCGCTCAGTCAACATCTTGAAATTTTAATTTCATTATCTCAAGTTTCGATTTTTTGAGTTGACACGTTCAAAACATAAACGGTATGTGGATATGTATAAAGAAACCGCGTATTTTCGAAAATATAATAAAAATGTATATATTGTTCTTCGAATACGGTGAAATAATAACATCAGTGTAATAAAACAATTCATACCATTTCTTCAACATGTGCCCACCAAAGGATAGCAAAAATTATATAATAGTATATTATGCAACGATCTTGTAATGTTGGTTATTAATACACGAGCATCAACCGGGATAGGAAACGAGCCGAAGGTGAGTTTCGTATGGTTGATGCGAGTGTATTAATAACCATTACATGAGCGTTGCATACGCTATTTTATCTAGTATTATTGTGTGCGAAACAAATATATGTATCGTAATGGATTTTATCATAAAACGGGTTGTGGGCATATAAGTGTATTATTAGAGTACGGGTGTAGATAAACTAATTTTTTTCTACACTCGTACTATAATAATACACTCTTATTTCCAAAATTCGTTTTATAATGATATCCATTATGATACAAATTTTTCATAACGATACAGATTTTTAATCCGTTTCATAATGAGATCCAATATGATACAGATTTTCAATCAATTGGAAATGCAATTCAGTGGCGGCTACATTGAAAATCCGTTTCAGAACAAAATCAACATTTCCGATATAATATTGAACTCAATTGAGACTAGCAATAATGAAATAAATGTAAATGTACCCTCCAATTCCAGTCAGTGGGACCTGGAATGACCTTTTCAAACTTTCCAAATGACGATAACATTTATTCGAAAAAGTGAGTACAACTGGGAAACAAATTGTATTATTTGGAACCATAAAAATTAAAAGTAAATTGGCTATTGTTACAATTTGTAAATTGTAACTGTGTCTGCGAAAGATTCGTTTCAATATTGTAATTATTTTGTAGTTTATCAGCGTACGTACATCGATTATTGTGGGAATCCCCCGCAGAAGTGAATGACTTAAACGGGGAAGTCCCGCAGCGCAGCCCGTGATAACTGATGTAGGGTGTTGCCAACATTTTAATGCACGCTTCAGGCTGGATTCAGACAGATCCGAAATCCGATCGTACGACGATCCGATAGTTTTCTGATTGGTCTAAATTTGAATTTAGATTGGTCTTTATCTAAAGCTATCGGATCGTCATACGATCGGATTTCGGATCTGTCTGAATCCAGCCTTACGCGGGAAAAAAGAAATTACTTTTTTTGACTTGCGTTATTTCTCAAATGAAAAAAATTGAGGTTTTCATTAATTTTTGCTTAGGCATGTTGGGGGCCCCGTACAATTGATACGGCAGATATGGCGGTAGCTACGCCCCTGGCAATGTTTCAAGCCCTTAGGAATGTGTCTCAACATGATTCTTCCATTCTGATCGTTCCTCATAACCAATTCAACTAAAAATTACAAACCTTCTAGGTTATAGACAGATGCTGGGGAAGAACTCAGGTACTTCTCTAGGCTCAGATATTTTGATAACATGTTCATCATGGTGGTAACAAAGATAACCGACATTTTTTCAGTGAAAAACAGCATGTGGAGTATTTAATTTACGTACGAAATAGAAGAAAAAACAACACTTGAACAAACTTTATGACCAAATGAATTCTTGGTATTTCAACTGATTTTCATTTTGATTTCAATTTTTCCTTGACACTCGTCTCATATTTTAGTCATTTGTCCTTATAGGTTGAACGTTTCAACCACTTCTACTCCAATATGTTCAGGGTTGAGAACTGGACGAAAAAAGTCGGGTTTATCCTATTATGTTGTATAGAAATACGCTATGAATGTTAGTTCGATCCAAATAACAGGTGATTGGTGTACAAATTGAGTAGGAAAAAACTTACTTCAATAATTCAATGTTCGGCAATCCATATAGTTAGGGGAACAGTTGTTCTATGATCACTTTGGGGAATGAAGTTAATCTAGATTGATTTCTCCCCGTTTTTGCTTATAAATCAATCATCTGTTAATATATAGATATTGCCTAAGAGTTTATAATTATTTCAAGTAGTTTCATTTTCACGAAAAGCGAAAAAAGTTTCAGATAATAATTTTTGACTTCCATCCTTTTTTCATCTTACTCTCTCGAGGCGTAATCTACCTGGATAGGTACTTGAACGAATATAAATATCGACGAAATCAGTTTGGAAATTAATTATTATCAGTGTGAGTTTGCGATTCATTTAGTGGAGATGGTGCGGCTACAGTTTTTGGTGATTCTGCAATTATGCTTAGCAGTATGGTAGGTTGGCAACTTATTTAAATCGATAAAATTTCAGCCCTCTTGGTACTTCGGTTACAAAGTGAGGTATTTTGGATTCTTCAATTTACATTTTTTGTAAACTTTTTCTTGTGAAACACTCTTGAAAGGGTGGCCAGAAGGCAGAGCCTTGTGGGGACAAGTGACGACTAATGATAGTGAGTGCTGTAGCGCTCTAGATTAGAAACTTTTCAATTACACTAACACCAAACTGCTTTTTGCATTCGACGCGAGTTTCGCTAACAAGGTTAGCATTTTCAGGAGAAGAAAATTGATACTAAATCTCAAGCTAGGGTTAGTTGTTTATATACCTAAAGTTTTTTTGGTCCGATAGCGACTTTGTTTGTTACTGTTAATTATTCTAATCAATTAATCGATAATGAACTAGTGCAGTCACTTCCTGCGACACTGGATTTTTCCACCCTTCCGTATTTCATGTGTGCAAAATGCTCTTTGAAACGGGTTTCAATAGCTCGTCGGCTCTGGCCGATGTATTTGTTGCCTAGAGTAGTCAAAAGCGTCTTCGCTGGAAAAATGTTGAAATTTTATTCTTAGAATTTATGTGATCGTGTGGTACTGTTATTATTAACCTTCTGATAGTGACACTCATCGTGACAGAATTTTTTTTTTATATGTCAGGCATGTGAGAATAAAAAATGAATCTATGAAATTGGTTGTTCTACCACTCATATATTCTTCTTTAGCATATAGTAAGTTTTTGAGATGGAAAAGCGCCTGATCTCTTAGTAGGCAAGTTTCTCGAAGAATTTGGCTCATTCATCATATACAATAGAGAATGGGATATTTTTTTGGTGAAAGAAAACTCTGACGTTAAATCAAACAATTATTATAAGTGTGGCATCTTTGGCAACCTAATAATAGATATTGATTTCCAAATACAAAAACTTGCAGTCATATATTAATAGAATTGGCAGAGTATTTTCATTTGAATAAAGCTCAGCTTCCAGTTCTACCAATAATCTCAGCATTTTGAATATTCTATTGAAATCGGCGGAGATTATATGAATACGATTTATGCAAAATGTTCTGGACAGTATCGTCGGTTCCCTCGATGTTTAGTGGTCCGGCCGTTTCAAGTTGGAAATAAAATACACCAATAACTTTTCGTAGTGCGTGGTCTCACCCATACCAGACATCTGGAATGTAATACAGGCTTTTTACAAGTTTCCACTCGCCATCACTCTTGATGATATCTCACTAAACTTTGAAGTTGATCGCCTTGTGCAGATATATCCTCTTCATAAAGTTGTTATCTTTGGCGACTACAATTTACCAGAAGCAGAATGGAAGAATGGGAATTTAGGTGTAGTTGTCAATTGTCCAGAGAATTCGAAAGCAGTGCCATTGTGTGAGGGTTTCTGTTACTTAAATTTTTATCAAGTTAATGAAATTTCAAATAGTCGTGGCGTAATGCTCGACCTTCTTTTCACGAATATTGCTACCATGAAAGTGTCTTCAGCAACTGAGTTACTTCATCAAACCAGTATCCATCACGATTGTTATTCGTTCGAACTGCCTGTTCCTAGCGAAATGAGCTTTTTGAACTATCAAGAATTTATTTTTGACTTTAGAAAAGCAGATATAAGGGCTATCAATAACTATTTTGCTTGTGTTGACTGGGATAATTACTTGAGTAAAACATCTATCAACTTAGCTTTGGAACAATTTTACGATATCATTTACTCAGCTATGACTCTATTCATACCTACAGTGGCGGATCCAGGATCAGGTCAAGGTGGGGGTCTATAACTCAAAATTTATATATATATATATATATATATATATATATATATATATATATATATATATATATATAGAGAGAGAGAGAGAGAGAGACTTATTTGGGTTGCAGTCTGGGGATGACAATTAGGCTGTTCTCTTTGTTTTTGTCGCGCTTTCGAAAATAATTATTTTCTTTTTCAAGGCGCTACAATATGTTAATGTATAATATGAATTACAATATATATATATATATATATATATATATATATATATATATATATATATATATATATATGTTGTTGTTGTTGAGTTCGGGTTGAACCGCGTCTGGAGTTTTGTTCTCGACGTTTCGGCTCCGATTTTGGAGCCATTTTCAAGAGGTGAATGTGACTTCACGCTGAGGTCTCAATCTGCCTACTCCTCAGGTGTTATCACAGGGGGCAAGGGTTTGTGACTTGACGCCGGGGCCTCAATCTGCCTACTCCCCAGGTCTCGTCACGAGTTCTTTCTAAGGTCTCAATCTGCCTATTCCTTAGATCGAACTGAGGTATCGAGGGATGTTGGGTAGGATTTATAGCAGCGGGTGCTACTAAAGGACCGTCGGATGTCTTGGTGGGGACTGGGCATCTGGAAATTAGGGGTTTCCATGCAGTTGGAAGTCTCTGGCCGTCGTCACGTTTATTTAAGCAGGAAGGTCGCTTCTCGATTTCAATGGCCTCGCGAATTATACGAGCTTGTAGTGTTTTTGCTGTGGCGATGGTCTTACTGTTCGCAAAGTCTATATTGTGTCCTGTCTCTTGATGATGTTTGGACAGAGCTGAAGATGGGTCTGATTTTCGGACAGCAAGTTGATGTTCGTATACTCTACTTGTCACACGTCTGTTGGTCTGGCCTACATATGTTCTATGGCCATGTTCTGATTGCCAGAAAATTATGAGCTACCGTATAGCAACAACTAGTCAAGATCCAAAAAAAAGGTGAAAGAGATTGACATGAGCAAAATTTGAAGGTGTAGCCAGAAGGTAAAGTAGGTTCGAAACTTTACTTTTTTTGAATCGAATCGAGTTGATTTAACCGAATCAACAGCATATTCTACTCATACATAGTATATTCAAATCGTTACCGGCATACACAATACTCATCACAAATGTAAAAAGTCTAATTTTTCGAATACTGCGCCAAAAAACCTCGAAAATTTACTAATGTTCAAATGTAGCCTGCTCTTTAGTTTTCAATGGAATGTAATAATAATTATTGAAGTTTTTCAATTTTAAAGCAAAACAATTTATTCTATTTTATTTTTTTGTCTTGCTCATGTGACATTTTTTCGTTCCCTAACAATATTTGGAAATTACGAGCCGATACAAATTGAAAAAAAATTATCTCTTATTTTCCCAATGGGGGGGGTCCGGACCCGAAAACCCCCCCCCGTGGATCCGCCCCTGCCTGTAAAACTCAGAAAAAAACTCTAGCTTCCCTTCTTGGTATAATTTTGAACTGAAACAGTGTATATTTGAAAAGAAAAAAGCTCATAAGTTGTTCAAAATAACTAACGACGACAGAAATTACATGCAGTTTTCTGAATTGAGATACAAATGTAAACTTTTAACTGAACAATGCTATAAAGAATACTTAACGAAAATCGAAAACAATATAATCAATGACTCACGTACCTTCTGGAAATATGCCAATTTGAAAAATAATACCAACTCTTATCCATCCTCAATATCTTATAATGATGAAGTGAGCAGTAATGGTATTGATATTGTAAATCTTTTTGCAAGATTTTTTTGCTTCTGTGTATGTTCAGTGCGACCAGCAAACAATGACCAAGCCAGTTTCAAGTGCACTTAATCTTAGCAAATGTCATATCAGTTTGGTTGACATTTTTAATGAAATGAGTAAGCTCAAAAACAGTTTCAGTTCTGGACCAGATGGTGTTCCGTCATTTTTACTTAAGAAATGTGTTTGTACCTTAACTACTCCATTATACCTTTTATTTAATTTATCTCTAGATTCTGGTGAGTTTCCTGCATTTTGGAAAAGCAGCTTCATCAAACCCATTCACAAACCAGGTGATAGATTTAATGTAAAAAATTATAGAAGCATTAGTATTCCATCAGTTATCTCCAAATTATTTGATTGTTTAGTAACAAAACAACTTTCTTGGCATTGCTCTAGTAGTCTAACTAATCAACAACATGGCTTTTCAAAAGGTAAGTCCACAGTGACAAATCTATTATTATATCAGAAGGATATACTAAGTGCATTTGAGGGGCGTGGTCAGGTCCATTCAATATACACAGACTTTTCAAAGGCGTTCGATAGGGTTAACCATGATATATTGCTAAATAAACTTGAATCTTTTGGACTGATGGGTTCTATACTATCGTGGGTTGAAAGCTTTTTGAAAGGGATAATTCAGTGGGTGAAAATAAACAATTATATTTCTCAAACAATAAGTGTTTCGTCGGGAGTTCCTCAAGGCAGTCATTGTGGACCACTGTTTTTTAATATTTTTGTCAATGATCTTATTGACCAAATAACCGACTCTAAAGGATTACTGTTTGCTGATGATTTTAAGTTATATCGCTCAATTCAATCTGTAGACGATTGTCTAAAACTTCAAGATGATTTGAATCATTTGTATGAATGGTGTAAGAACAATTGTTTGGATCTCAATCTCAGCAAGTGTCAGTTCATTTGTTTCAATCGCTCTCAGTCACCTGTAACTTACGAATACTCCATCAACTCCCTCCCACTTAACAATGTAAATGAAGTAAAAGATCTTGGTGTTACATTTGATACCAAACTATCTTTTTTTTCGCATATTTCTAAAATCACCTTGAAGTCTTTCAAACTCCTAAGTTATGTATCCAGGTTAAGCAAGGACTTTTCGACTAATACTTTGAAAATTCTTTTTTGTTCCTTGGTTAGATCGAATTTGGAATATGCCTCTGTTATATGGAGTCCTTCGTATTCTGTGCACAAGTTAGCACTAGAAAGACTTCAGAATGAGTTTTTGAAAACTGCCGCTTATAAATTAGGAATGCAAGTAGGTTTCTACCATAACAGTGACGTTCGTAATATTCTTCGTTTAACCTCTTTGGAAAATAGGCGTATTCAAATTGATTTACTTTTTTTATATAAAATATTATCAGGGCACTTTTATTGTCCCGAATTACTGAATTTGATTAATTTGAAGGTAAAGCAACGCGAAACAAGGGATGATAAATATGTCTTCATGGTGAACAAACATGTGACAAATTATGGGCACAATAGTCCACTACCAAGAATTATGAGAGAGGCCAATGAGTCAGGTCTCAATTTTTTTCACAACTCCTTGGAAGTATTCAAACACGACGTCAAGGATTATGTATTTACTATATAGTTAATGTTATTATATAATATTAGCTTTAAGTTGGTTTTTACTGTGTAAGTTATTATTCAAACACAATTGTATTACAACACTGTAAAACAGGGGTATCCCGTTTATACTGATAAATAAATAAATAAACAATGAATATTCTAAATGAGACCTAGGAGCAGTCCAAATGGAATCGACCCTTTGTCACTATTCGTGCTACTGTTACACTCAGCTGTCTCTAGTATTTTGAATGCATCGGGGAACTTATAGTGTTATTATTACATGTCGAATAAATTGCTTCACCAATCCTCATGTTATTTTCGGAGAGTAAGCTGGACAACAATAAATATATACTGACAATTATCCTTGATACGAGTTTTATTAGTTAGAAGACATACGAGCTATTTGCTGCACTGCTTACAATCGATTCGGGATGTGTGAAGCTAATATTTCATGCAACTCTTATAGTACAGCGTTGGATACATAAACCTGAATATCGATTATTCTTGTACCCAAAATAGCAAAAACGTTATCAACGTATTATCTAATCTAGAAACTAGGAAAATATTGAAGTTTTTTTCTTGTCTCTGTTTCAAGTCTGCCCATGGTTGCTATGAATAGACAATATTAGCTCCTCATAGAGTTCCGAGGTGCCAGAACTTGTCTCGCGTGTTTGTATTGTCTGCATGGCAATATTTATTATAAGTTTTTCAGCGACATAAGTAGTGACAAAGAGTAGATTGACTCCATTTTTTGAGTCCAATTTCATGAAGGTAATTGATGTGTCATTAGGTGGGTTATAGAATCTGAGGCGAGACAATAAAATGGTGTTGATAAATGGCATATACCGTATTGTTGAAACATATTTGCAAAATGTTAGAATTATACTAACTTGAAATTTGCGGTATATATATATATATATATATATATATATATATATATGTTGCTGACCGCAAGTCTGTGCAGTGGCGGATCCACGGGGGAGGTTTTCGGGTCCGGACCCCCCCCCCATTGGGAAAATGAGATTTTTTTTTTCCATTTTTATCGGCTCCTAATTTCCAAATTTTTAAACATTAGTAAATTTTCATTTTTTAACAATCAATTTCATCAATTTATTCAATTCAATAATCCTCCAATTCCTAAAAAAATTATTCTCAAGAATTAAAAATAGTACAAACAAGATCTGGATTGAATATTACACGAACAAACAAACAAATGTCGCTTGAAATTTTGGACTCACCGATTATTCTTTCCTTTTTTTCTGGTTCAGTCGGTTCAGACGCTGGATCAAGCCGAGTAAAATATGAAAATAGAGTCCTCTCCATGTTGTAGGGTTCAAAATAAAATGCTTTTTTTTAACTATCAAATTGTAATTTTTCTTGATGACACTTTAAAGAAAATTGACACTTGTCAGGCTTATCGAGGAAAAGTTCGAGAAATTTCTGACAGTGCCGCCATTGGATCCTTTTTGCCTCAGTATTGGAAAAATTAGACTTGTTACATTTGTGAGTATTGTGTATGCCGGTAACGATTTGAATATACTATGTATGAGTAGAATATGCCGTTGATTAGGTTAAATCAACTCGATTCGATTAAAAAAAGTAAAGTTTCGAACCTACTTTACCTCCTGGCTACACTTTCAAATTTTGCTCATGTCAATCTCTTTCACTTTTTTTTGGATCTTGTTGCTATACGGTAGCTCATAATTTTCTGTTATATATATATATATATATATATATATATATATATATATATATATATATATATATATATATATATATATATATATATTTGGTCGGCTAGGCTTCCGCGGTTAGAAATGTGCTGGCTGAAACTTCCGGTTGATCCGCGTCTGGAAAGATTTACTTGTCTACGTTTCGGCTCCCATTTTCAAGACTGAGTGACCTTGCGTCTAGATCTGAGTTGTCTTACTAGCTGGCTATCATCACTGGAGGTCACTCAGTCTTGAAAATGGCTCCGAAATGGGAGCAGAAACGTAGACAAGTAAATCTTTCCAGACGCGAATCAACCGGAAGTTACAGCCAGCATATATATATATAAATATTTAAATTTTGAGCCATATAGACCCCCCCCTTGACCTCATCCTGGATCCGCCACTGACCTCAAGAGTGTCTCTCAAGTGGTAAAATTTGGCTGGTTCAATAAAAACCAAGAAAATTGATGACTACTTTTGTGACGTTTTCAACTCAACTCTTTCTTCGTCAAACTTGGCATCAACATTCAATGATCAATGCAGGGTAAATATTGTGAAATATTAAAATAATTGAGGGAAATAGAAAAGTCAATTTTGTGTTTCGTGGTGATGTTTGAAAAGAGTCGGGGTCATGTCCGAATTACGTACTGCTAGTTCGTCCTCGTAGGACCTGTTTGATACTCGTCATTGTAATACAATCTGTCACTATATGTTGTCTATAGAGACAGAAACTTTGGAAAAACTGAAGTCATCATCAGCTAAAAATGATTTGATAAATCCGGTTTGCCGAAAAAAAGGCAAGGAGAATGCATATTTAATTTGAATTGTTTGGAAAAAGTGGCAGATAAATAATTATCATGAATAAATATTTCTTTCAGTTCGATGGAAACATTTTTTTTTGTGAGGAATCGTTACCCTTGATAAGAGCCACCAAACAAATCTTCATACGGGGCTCCGCCAAGGTACGCTACGCCACTGGGACCAATGTATATTCTTATGGTGTTGTTTATTTATAAAATTCCCTTATTTCAGAACTCTGAATATGAACTACATGGAGTTCAAAATGTTACCAAAACTAAATTTATTTTTCAGCTTCGCGTCTGAATACAGCAACAGTTCCTTCCCCGACGACTTCCTTTTCGGGACCGCCACTGCCGCCTACCAAATCGAAGGGGCTTGGAACAAAGGCGGAAAAGGGGAGAACATCTGGGATCATTGGGTCCACGAAGATCCGACTAGAGTCCTTGGTAATGCTACCGGGGATGTAGCCTGCGACTCGTACCATCAGTACAAGACAGATGTCGCCCTTGTCGCTGGGATGGGACTGAGTACTTACCGGTTCTCCTTGTCGTGGTCGAGGTAAGAGATGGAGATGGAGTTTCAGGAAGCAGGGGTGATAGAAAACGATGGTTTCTTTTGTCTGTTGAGTTTTTTGTTTCCTTTTTGTATTTGTATTGGATTTTCCGTGTAGCGTATCATATTCATTCATTGCAGTGATGTAAAATATCATTTCCAAGTCACAAAATATCAGTCGAGCAAATTTTCTAACAAATACCTGACGTATATTGATAGATACACACTGAAAAATATACTCTCAATGTGGGATATATTCTGAAATCTATCCAGAAATATTGGCAGGCCTGTATTCTGTATCATTGATATTTCATGGATATTGCCAGAATTATATACACTGGACATCATAAGAGCGATATCTACTGGTTGTCACAAATATCACATCAACTCGGTATCGCAATAGTTACATGCCAAATATGTACATCGCAGCGACCTAACAAAAGTAATCTCTCAGTGTTACTTGATAGTGACATCGCAGGGATGTCATGTCACAGATGTGTTGGCTGGGTAAAAACTAAAGAGAAGTTTGCTGGCAACAAAATTCTAGAGTGTGCACGCGTTCTGAATATTCTATAAATGCAGTGATATGTGTTTTAGATACTTTCAGTTCAACCCAGAAGATTATGAAAAATAATAATGATTTCACACCAGAAAAAATGGCATTTTCTCACTTCACATATCCATAAAATTTGATCACAATTCTCACTCCTATTCGCTCACACGCATTAACGTGAATAATATTCGGCTGAATTGTGATACTACTTCTAAACCGAGCTTTTGAATTGGGACCACAATATTATATTGCTCAAAGCTCAAATGAAAATATCAATAATCAACTAATTTTTCTAGCAGATAGACCAGAATTCGCAACGACTCAGCTACTTGGCAACACAGGACGTGCACATGACTGTCATCTCAACTGCGAGAGTGACGATACCTGGCGAATTTTTTGAGTTATTACTACGGTATATACGTCATCAATTCTTGATCAAGTAGGCCAGATCGGTCGTCTGATTTGCTGACAATCTTTTATATGGAGTGTAAACACCAGTATATAGCCACAAAGTAGATTGACAGCCTAAGCAGTCGCGGCAGTCAATCTACTACTCTTCTGCCCAGTAAAACAAATCACTATTCTTCTCCGTGTGAACATGTGATAATCAGCTGAATTTTAAATGCAGGTTTCTCTCATTTTTTTCAATTTCCTTGAAATAATGTGAAGTAGCTTAAGCGTATGACGAAAATCTCTGGAAACAGGCCCGGATTAGCAACTATTTACGCCCTAGGCCAGAGTTCTACATTACGCCCCCTCCCAGCAGACGTTCGAGGGGGGGAGGGGGGATTTTCGGCATATTAAATGGTGCGCCCTACCTTTTCGGCAAAACTGAAAAAATTGTGTGGGGGATTACAAATATCTCGGTTATTATTTAGATTATCAGTGATCATACACATTCATTCAGTCTGGAAATAGAACTGACCGTTAAAATCTATTAGTAGTAGGTACTTCAGCAGTCTTTTGCCTGACGATAAAACATTGATTTATTTCTGGTATCGGGTCTGCGAACATTTCTTATATTTATTTAGGTTTTGAAAAAAAAAACTGATAAAAAAGTCATAATTTTCAAATCCATAAAAATATGTTTGCAGCAACATTCCAATAACTAAACTTTTTGGGTACCCTTTATATAGCAGGTTTTCGCATGACAAGGATTTTCTGTATATTGCATTCTGGTGCATATTTTTCCATTAAGAAAATCCGAATGTTAAGACTAATTGAACAAGTATGATCAGGTATTTATATCCAGGTGAGACAGGATATCCTATGGATATCTAGTGGACATCCAGAATATCAGGCTTTTTTTTATCTTGACACTTTTGAACATAACACACTGTTATTCGTTTCGTCCATAACAGTTAGGTATCCATGTTCATACCAATAAATTTGACACTATATAGCTTTTTTGTTAATAGGTACGTTCAGTAAAAATATGGATGCTTATCTATGGAAAGATTCTTTCCTAGTTTTCTAATAGGAAACTTCCGAAGGTTCAAATCACATATTTCACATCTAAACTATTTTAAAAAATTGAGATTCTCTAGTATTCATAAACTGCAAATACTGCGTTCCTACATATTATAAATATTGTCACGCATAACACCTATTTGTGAGTATTTGTATACATACTTATTGACTTCAAATCTACTGTAATACGTTGAAAATCAATGGATCTCACTGTGGATTATAAGTATAATTCACTAAATATAAAATGGGACACGAATATATGGGTGCCAGCAATGAGAATTGTACATGTTCCGTTACAATTGTAAACAATTAATATTGGTCTCGATTCTTGAAATCATTCGTTTCTGCTCAACAATAGATATATTTTGAAAGCTTGCAATACAACACTTCTCTTCCAGAATCCTCCCCACCGGCTTCGCCAACCAGGTGAACAAAGAGGGCATCAAGTACTACCAGGACCTGATTGCAGAGGTGGAGAAAAACAACATCACGCCCATCGTCACCCTCTACCACTGGGACCTCCCCCAACCCATCCAAGACGTGGGGGGCTGGACCAACACGAAAACAGTTGACTATTTCAAGGACTACGCGAGAGTGGCTTTCCAAAATTTCCCCACGATCAAATATTGGCTCACCATCAACGAACCCAAGCAGGTATGCAGCAGCGGATACGGCAAAGGAAACATGGCGCCGGGAATCAAACAGAGCGGAATAATGGACTACCAATGCGCATACGTGGTACTCAAAGCTCACGCAGCAGCCTACCATCTCTACAAGACAGAATTCGCCAGCAAAAAAGGTACAGATCAATTTTTTCCTGACTACCCAGTACGTGATTTTTTTTTAGTAGATTGTGACAAAGGTCCACCCATTGTTCATTCTGGAACCATAAGTTCATCTTTTGTCAAATGAACACTCTGCCTGAGTAAAATAGTAGGTATATATTACACAAGGACAAATTATTTAGGTTTTCTGATCATCCATAAAAACTGTTTACGCTTACATTAAATTTTAAAGGAAGATATGCTATTCTGGGCCATCTGCTCCCGGTCATGAGATTTTGCACAATTTTAGGACAATAAAAAAAACATTTTCCCAAAATTTCAGCTTCCAAACCATTCCGGAACATCTTCAAATAAGCTCTTCTTCAGCACAATTTTTCAAGGCAATACAATATTAAAATAGACATTTTAGCGACACCGCTTATGTGCGATTTCTGGGTTGCATTCTGAGGTTTGTGGTTGCAATGTAATACATAGGTAGAGACCATAAAGAGAAACTTATTCTGTCTTTTAGAGATATCGGATTCTGCTTGTTGCAGAATCGATGATATCTCTAGTGTTATAGAAGCGTTTTAAACTTGGCGAGGTCATAGATTAATTAATCTGTGGCAAGGTTTTGAACATATCTGAAGTTCTTGTGGTATTGATAGCACTGATATACAATATAGCGAGCGCAATCATAAGATATTGGTATATGTATTATTGAAGATTGGTGTTAGTATAATCAGCTAACAGAAATGAATACTGCTACGATTTTTCACTGTCACCAGTAACTCCACTCATTTTGCTTATTGAGTTTTTGATACTGATGATGGTGTTGGTGATCAGTAACAGGGCAGCGAGAAAGAGCACAATAGGTTTGAAAGTTCTTCAATGTTGCTAATATAAACTGTTTTGGTTCATCTTCTCGCCTAAACTAAGCATAGCATTGGATTTTATCCTGGCTCGAATATTTAGTAGAAACTGCCGGTATGTTTCATTATAAGCCGCTTTTGAAGTACCCATTGCAACCAATTTGGAGCCATATAAAATCATCAATTAGATAGATATAAAAAGCGCTAAAATAAAAAAAAGCCGAATAATTCAATTTAATGAACGAATCGGAAAGAAAACGATGCATTTATTTGTTATCAACAACATTAATAAGAAAATGTTAGTTCTGACAATTAATCATTCAAATAATCATTGAAAAGCAATATTGCCACTTCGCATTTTTTGAAAATAATTGATGAAGTTATTATTTTTTCTATACATAAGATGAATTATATTAAATTGAAAAAAAATAAAAATACTAATACATTAATAATTTATCAACATGAAAAATATTTTCAGAAAAGTCCCAAATTTTCCTATCTAAAGCATAACCTCCTTTCACGTTATATTCTTTGGTGTAATGTTGGCAATGAATTAGTAGCAATTATAAAACACGATCTTTCCTGGAAAGTTTGAGGAAATATATTCCCTTCAGGCACACAATACTGGCAATTAGTTTTTGCTCTAAAAATAATAAAGCCACACTTCAGTAGTCACGTGCTTTGCTGGATCTGTCAAATTTGTCATTTTCAAGTGAATTTTCATACAATAGGGTTTTTTGTGGAAATTTTGAAAAAAACTTCCTTGGTTTTCATTGGTGGGTTGCCATACCGTTTTTTTTATTCATTCTTTCCAGAACATTTGCTCTTAAAAACACGACAGGTTAACTGTTGTTCAAGTGAACCGAGGTCAGTTGCTATAAGCATTAGCCAATAGAATCGTTTGTTGCTTGACAACTGAATTTGGTTTCCTTGAACCTCAGTTAACTTGTATTACAACCTGCCCTTATTGTTTCGAGACCTACATACAATATCTAATCTGAAAAGTACTTTCTTTGACCTGTTGCAAAAAAAAAAAACCTTCCGAAATTCAGCTTTCTTGGTGAAGAGTTCTATATTTCTCAGTTGCAGATTCAATCTATTTCGAAATTACATTTTTCCTTCTCATGAATTAAATCCGAGTAAGTTTAACAAAAAAAATTTAAAGAATTTTGAGCCAAGAGAAACGAATTTCTTGAGACTCTTTTATATTTTTTCTGGCAGAGATCGATAAAAGTTTTTCTAGACTATAGGTCTCGTATTCATCAGATGGAATTTGATTCATATCTCGCCCAAATATGTAGGATGTAGGTTTTCAAATTTTTACCATATCTATATTCAAACATTTCTGCCATATGATACCGATTCTATATTCTATTTTATTTAGTAAATTCTCAGAATTGATGTTATTACTTCGTAGGACAACATATAGTCCTGATCATGAATTATGATGATTCATTTGTTTTAGGTATGGTATCCATGGCCATCGATGGTTCTTGGTCAGAGCCAGCTACCAACATAACGAAAGACAAGGAGGCTGCGGTAAGAAGAAGGATGTTCGAGGTGAGTTACTTGTATATACGGGGTGGCTCAAAAGTATGCGGTAATAATGATATTATTAATAGTTTTTTAATACCAAGAAACATGTTTATATAGGGAATGAAAGCTATTAAATTGCTCCATAAAAAAAAACTCTATAAAACTATGGACCAAATGTCTGTCCAACAAAGAAGAAACAGTTGAATCAGATTACTTATCTTTTATTGATAAACTTGATTTTTTCGACGTGATTGCTATTTTTTAGGTATTCGGGCAGACATGATAAATTTTGATTCCAGTGAAGTATTACGATTTTTTCCAGTATTGCTTTTGAATTGTGTAGTTTTCAAATGATGCTGTTGTCTAGTGAGATGATTATGGCTAACAGAAATGATGACAAATAAGAGATTGGATTTTTTTTGCATTTTTTATTGAATTGATGATATACTTATTTTAAACTTGAATAATGAATCATGTCTAGATTTCTGGGTCTATATAATATGTTCGTTGATTCTATACGTAAAAGGAACTTAGGTCGAATGTGTAATAAATTCAATTCCGTGTAGTGAAACACTACTTCTAATTAAATTTCAATAAATAAACAAAGCTGTCCTTTCACAGACAACATAATCAGATAATGGATCATATGAATGAAGTGAAAACAATCTGTTTACCGTTAACTTCTCGTTATAGCACCATTAGCACCACCAATACAGGCGGCAATTTGAATAGGTATTTACCGGAAAACAACTACTACCCTGGCTGGAACATGTCGTTGAATGACGTCCAAGCTAAAACATGTGCAATAATGTTAGATTATTCTAACCTGTGACGGCGCATGTTCCTACCAGCATTTTACGTTCATATAGAATCCTGTTTCACGAGAAAAATACAGTCATTGGCTCAATTATTTTATCTTTACCCATGCGTCATCATTTTTAGGCATATGAAATGTGTCAAAAAATCTTCGGCAAAACAAAGTCTAAATGCAAAATGACGTGGCTAATATCCCGTATAATATATTGTGAATTTTTTTTGGCCTATTTAAGTAATGTTTGTTCTCTCCTCAGGGCTTCCACACTCTTGATTAATGTTGTATGAAAATTCCAGTAATGCGGAATTATATAAATCACAAATGTCAATTGTAAAGTTATAAATCTTAAACAATATTAATGAATGAGATAGATTGTTTTGTACTTACTTGGCAAGGAATGATGTCAAGAAACGTTTAGCTTAAAAACAACCATTTTTGTGATATATTCAACATATTATTTAGAAGACAAATGCTTACGAATTTTGATCTGTTTATAGCGATTGATAGAACGAGAAGTTACCTAAGGGATGTGTTATTTCTTCGATCATAAATTGATGAAACATGAGTAAAGTTAAAATAATTGAACTGTACAATTTGTCAACAACAAAAACTAAAAAGTCCCGGGTTTTTCAATCGATTTTCATTTTGATTTTTGCTTTTTATGAGTATCAAAACCTTTTTCATAATTACGAAAATTCAACATATCCGTCGTTACCACACAAGGAATGATGTCAAGAAACGTTTAGCTTAAAAACAACCATTTTTGTGATATATTCAACATATTATTTAGAAGACAAATGCTTACGAATTTTGATCTGTTTATAGCGATTGATAGAACGAGAAGTTACCTAAGGGATGTGTTATTTCTTCGATCATAAATTGATGAAACATGAGTAAAGTTAAAATAATTGAACTGCACAGTTTGTCAACAACAAAAACTAAAAAGTCCCGGGTTTTTCAATCGATTTTCATTCTGATTTTTGCTTTTTATGAGTATCAAAACCTTTTTCATAATTACGAAAATTCAACATCTCCGTCGTTACCACACCTGGACTGTGTTATCATTGGTCCAAGAATGGTGTGCTCTGAGTACATATAACTAGCTGAGAGTGACACCTTTCTGAATATTCGAAAAATGTAGCCGGTCGGAATCCTGCTCCAAGAACCATTTCCCACATTCGTGTGCTGAGTGATCATGGGGTCCGAGAATCGTGTGCTCTGAGTAGACTCGGATTGATTCATTCAAAATATTATCATTTTTGACGGTTGTTTCAGTTCGGACTATACGCTCACCCAATTTTCATCGGGGATTGGCCCGCAGTAGTGAAAAAACGAGTACAACTTCGCAGCAAGGAGGAGAACAGTACCAATTGTCGACTCCCGACTTTCACCGATGCCGAGATGAAGGCGATAAAGGGTTCCGCAGATTTTATGGCCGTGAACTTCTACACCGCGAAGCTTGTTTCGGATGTAGTTGAAGCGCCGTACGACGAGCCGTCCTTCGAAAATGATTTGAGAGTGAACGTAACGACCGATCCCAAATGGACTCTCTCTTTGAGCGGTAACACTGTAAGTAGTTTATCAGTCTTTTCTTTAATGTAATTTTCATTGACTCCAAAATTCTGACTCAGAACTCGGAATTCCGACTTAGATGAACTCGGAATTCTGACTCAGGGCTCAGAATTCCGACTAAGATCTCAGAATTCCGACTTGAACCTCAAAAATCCGACTCAGATCTTGAAATTCCGACGTAAATTTCGGAATTCTGACTCAGAGCTCAGAATTCCGATTTAGAGCTCGGAATTCCGACTTAAATATCGGAATTCCGACTTAAATATCGGAAATCCGACTTAGATCTTGAAATTCCGACGGGGTCACCTATTTCGTCATAATGTACAAAATAGAAATCGTAAAACGAAGAAATTTACGCTATCATAACGCTACATAATAGAAATCGTAATTTATCATATAGTACAAAATAGAAACGTACAGTAACAGAACGCTACACTTTCATAACGTAATGTATCATAATGGACATATTCAGAACGTATTTCGTCATATCGTACCTTATCATATCGCTACAATATCAGAACATCAAAATATCATAACCGTACTTCATAGAATTCGTAACTCATCATAATGGTACAAAATCAGAAACGTACTTTATCATAATCGTAAAAAATCAAAACGTATTGCGTCATAATCGAAAAGTATCGAAACGTACTCTATCATAATCTAATAGTACAAGGGCTTGCTTACAATATTAATAAAAATATATGGTAATGGGATATCCGCTGTCATTTAGGAATCCAGGAGAGATCTATGATCTTAAATATATTTGAAAAATTGAATAATAACATTATTTTTCACCTATTGTAGCTAATTTTTATATTTTGTATTCTTCAATATTCAAAAAAATGTTGCCTACCCTGATTCCTATATTGACATGACACTGTTGCAGAGTTGCCAGTCAAGTGGGCACTGCACTGTTATGTGTCTGTTTGATTCATTGTTATTATTCATAATTGTTGAAAAAGTTTATGCACTGAAATAAGACGGCGATGTTAAATCAAGTGTTAGAAAGATTGAATGGCTGGTGATTACCTACTTCTCTACATGAATCTGTGCGAGGAAAAACTGATATTGCCAGAATTATCACCTTGACGATTCTTTGCTCCTGATGCGAACAATTGTTTACTTTCACTCCAGAGTCGCTAAATTAGGTATATGAACTATTATGAAGACCTAAGATTCCATATCTATCCTGTTACAAGTTTTAGTTTGGTTTCTATAAGTATTTTTTTTCAGGTCCAAGTAATATAGAGAAAGACTCCGTATTTCAACAAAAACATGTAGTAACACCTAAATGCATCTGGACCTGGACTATAAAAAGTTAACAATGGAGTGTATACTCAGTAAAAACAACCTAAACGAGAAATATACCAACTGGAATTTACGGAAACAGAAAATTGCAAACTTGGCAAATAATTGAAAATCGTAATATTTGATAATAATCATCAATTGTCATCAAAAGACAACTGTAGATGCTGGCAATGGAAACATCGTAAGACTTGTTTTCAATAAGAAGATATAAGGGACGACAAGTGTGAGGTGTGCATTAAATCGGTGCAAAAAACTTGTGGTATTAGATGTAATATCTATACAAAATGGTTTCACATTGCTTGTGTGGGCTTAATTCATGAAGATATCAAATTGTATGAAGATGAATTGAATAATGAAATTGCAACTAGTGTTAAAGTGATGAGCGAGTTGGATGTGACTAATATCCCAACGACCGTCCAGATTCACACCGAAGATGTTTTGACAGAACTAGGAAATATGAAAAAAACTGGAACACATGGAAAATAATAACGAATAGACACATGATCAACAATTGAAAATCAATGAAGACTTACAACATGAAGTAGTAAATATTCGAAGCTAGTTAAACGAGGTCAAAGAAGAGCTGAACAAGCAACAACAAAATCAAGGTATAGTGAACATAGTTTATCCTACAAGAAATAGGACAGCTCAATAGCAGGATAAATAACTGAATGATGTATAGTTTAGAAGAATCCTTATCAGTTAATCCAGAAGATACATATAAATTTGATCTATACAAAAACAAGGAGATTCTCAATTTACTCTCAGTCAAGATAAATGACGAGAATATTGCAAGAATCACATTATGGGTTTCAATAGATCCAGTGCCAAAACATGTTCCACAAACGTCACATTTGATGGCTTAGAGAAAAAAAACAAGCATTGAGACTTTCGAACAAACTCAAATAAGCACCTTACCAGATAAGCACTGACAGAACAAAGATGCATATTGAACACTTCAAGAGGATGAAGGATGGACTGAAAACAAAAATCTTAAATGGTGAACCTAATCTAATGCAATGGTCAACCGAGAAAAGTAAAGAAAAATGGTAAACAGGAAAACAGCAGTACACCCCACTCTAGATTTATGGTTACAATATTGGAGGTTTGGAAACTAAACTTGAGGAGTTATTCAAAGCAGAAGCTTATATATCTATGATATAATCATCCTGATATAAAGTTGTCTAGATTGTGACATTCCTGATGGTGAAATCAACTTAGACGCTTACAATATGTTTCTATGTGACCGTAGTGATAAAACAAGTTTGAAAATCAGAGAAGACGAAGTTTCAATTACCACTTGTTCATACTTTTCATATATTTAATGAATAAAAATTGTTGACTTGTGAGTAGCTCTTTTGTTACTTCTGCCTTGACTTTGAAATTACATTGAGAAATTGTGTATCTTCCCATTACCCACCTGAGGAACATATTTTTATAAATAAAAAAGACGTTTTTATGTTTGTTAATTTTTTTATTGAAACCTAGTCCTCTCTATAACCACAGTTCATATGAACTGTAGCAGAAAATGAATGTTAGCAAAAAAATATTCCACACTAACAACTACCTTATTTAATTCTTATAGACCTATACACTAATATAAAAATTCACCTGACTAAATGTTGACTAAGAAATCAAATAATAACTACTATCAGTAAAATCAAGAAATTATTAATGTAGGTCATCCTCCTAAAAGCTCCTTATTCTTCCCCACAGTAAAAACTCCATCATATGCTACTTGGTTAATTTCATCCATAGAATTGGTACTTTCTTCAATACCTTGTGATTTTTCTTCGTTTTCTATCAGTCTTATCTTTTTGATTTAACTTGAGGTGTGTGTAACTGTGTTTTAGTATACAATCACGAAAGAAACTATCCCTTCCTGGGCATGTGAAGGAATAGTCAGATTTGAACATTACATTATAAATTGAAAATCTTAGTCATCCTGTTGGATGTGTTTTTCTCCAGACTCCTACTCATACCTGTCCATGAGTATTTAGTAAGAAGTTGTTTTGTGAAAATGATACCTGCCAACTTGTAACAAGCTGTTTTATATGGCATTGCAGATCCAATACATCTGGTCAGGTAAAATCATTTTGTTTATAGGACTCTCCAGCTCTTTCTCCAATTTTTCTAAGGCAGATACCATGTCAATTGGGAATATGTGCAACTCATTCTCAGTAACAGTCAAAGATGACTCCGTTTTCTTCAATATACTGTCAAGACGCTCAGAAATATCAGCGCACTTTTCCACGATTTTTTCTTTACCTGAAACAGGAAATCATATAGTACTTGATGCCTTTTTTTAGATAGATTGTTCAAATTAAAAACTAGTGTGGTAGTTTAGTCATCATCGTTTAAATACTTACATTCCTTCAAGTCTTTGGATATCTCATCCACTTTGAATTCCAGTATGGATAATTTTTCCATCAGTATCATTAACAAGCATATTTTCATCTCTTTCACTGATTCCAGCATCAGAGCTTGCTGATCTAGTGGTGGAGGTTGGCGTTTCAGGATCTTGGAGTACCTATACATTGACATTCTATTGGTTTTTCTACTGCCTTCTGTTTATTTGAGCTAAATTCATAAGCAGGCAATCCAGATATTTCATTTTTCAGAGCACTTGCTCTTTTGCTAAAAGTAGGCAAAGATTTTGAGGGTACTATTTTTCCTTTTTCATCATCCCTAGGGTAGTCAGGTAATGAATTGTCTTCAATTGCACATATTTGGTCTGTCTGGGCCAAAGCATGCATAAAGAGGAGTAGTTAAAGGTGTAGAATGCATTGTCCAAACCGATTTTGAATTTTCAGGGTGATTAAAAACGCCATAAAACGAGTACCTATTGACATTGAAACGATGGAAAAAAGTTTTTTTTTATAAAATACACATTCGAAATTAAAGAATAAAAACAAGAAAGTAGAATATTGAACGCTCTCAAATATTGATGTTTGAAATATTTGCAATATTGTCACATTGCAAATTAATATCTTAGATTATAAGATATTGAAAAATTGAGATCGAAATCATCATAGATTATATTATTTGGTGGCCCTAAAAAGGTATTTTGTGTATCTCAGCAAATATTTAAGGCAAATATTTCCAATACGTTAATTCTGAAAGATTCCAGCTGTTTGAATCATGCTGTTCCAGGTTCAAATTTTTTTTCTATTATACGATTAAAAAAATTACAAAAAATTTATTGAGAATATTTTGCTATAGTTCAATTGCTAGTAATATCTTCAAATGATCTTCAATAGAAATTTGTTCTATATATAAGGAGCAAGGATTCTTGAAATTATTAAATTAATTTAAAATCTGAAAAAATGAAAGGTCGTTATTCCTCGATCATACTTGTTTTTTTCAACAAGTTTAACATATTGCATCCTGGATTTTTTTTTTGTTTTCTGTCCCCTGGAAAAGAAAGTTTCAAATTCTTATACTTAATATAAGCATGTTACGTACGTATCGTATTTTTATGAATTTGGAAATTAAACAAAAAAATATATCAAAAAATGCATATATACTTCCCCTAGGCGACGTTTCGGGTTATTAGAACCCTTTGGTGGCTTAATAGCATATGTATGTAGCATAAAATGTATGTTAGTTGATGCAATAGTTATGCAGCCGCCTACATGACTTTATTCAAACAAATATAAGTATATTAAGGTCAGAAATGAATATATGGCTGTCACAAAAAACTGGATGTGATTGAAAAAATTATTATATATTTATGACACCAACAAAAAACTTCACAAGGTTTATGTGACAAAAACAATGTTGACCAGTGTTATCTGTTTGGTGTTCTGAGACTTAGAAGTTTTGTTTGAAGTCTTTAAACAAACAGCACAACTAAGTTATTTCAGTCGTCTCATTTTTTACTGAGGCTGAATGGAAATATACTAATCATAATTGTACAAGATATATAGTGAAATGTAGTTACCTATTACCAACAAAATTCATTAGTAGAAATATATTTATGTAATCTCTATCTCTCTACTTTGGGTGGTCATATAGGTTCCTGCTTCGGTAAGGCGCATTCGACCAATATTTATTGTTATGGTTTACTTCTTATATTTTATTTACACCCTGTATTTTTTGTTGACAATTGTAATGAAAATCTAGGTTGATATGTTAAAAAAAATGATTGTTGTTGATGAATAAAAAAAAATTTTTGAAATAGACATCTTAGACTTTTCCTAAAAGAATAAAAATTCGTTCTTCGACTCGGATTAAAGCATAATTTGCAGGTATTCAAATAACATTTATTTAATCAAAAAGACAGATTGGGATGTGTCTTTTAGCTAAATTAGTGTTTCTGATAAGAATGGATTTTTATTCACCTCAATATAATTACAGAATGTTTATGAAACAGTTTCAAAAAAGTCTATGTATAGGAACGGCATATACATTCAAGAGCTTGAATGAACATTCAGATACACAACATACCTGTGAGTTAGATATTTTCGATACTACAGTGTGCAGAATTTGATAAATCACATTCTGTTAATCATTCTGGAAAATATTATGTTGATAAAAAAACAAATATTCACAAAGAGGCCTAGTCCAGTGTAACTTCACAACTTGACCATTAACAAAAAAAATTGTTGCCAGAAAAAATAACATTTGAAAAACAAGGACCTCAATTGGAATACCAATATCTAAATCACAGAAATCCAGGAGATCTGTGAGCTGAGTATGTTCATTTAATTTGAAAATGTCTGAAATATTTTGAGTACAAAAAAAGTCACCATACAAAATGTCAATTTGTCTGGCTCTGATATTTGATAATATGAATATCTGGTATACTATATAGAAAAGTGCTTATATGTCAACAGCACACATTTTTTGAAACAATTTTTAAAAAAATGGAATACTATACCTATAGAGTGTGGAAGAGCACGTTGAATCCGTTTTTTTGGCGACTCAGAATTTTAGAAGAGTCAAGTCATTGAGCTATTTTATAGATCTACAACTCAAATAATTCTGCCAAAAGCCATTTTTCCATATGATTGGTGCAAGATCCTGTCATGAATATATTTTATGCTACTTACTGTACCTCTAGATGAAAATGCTTTTACCTTGGATTGTACTGGAATGTAAAAAGTTCTAACAAGAATATCGAAAGGTGTTTTTTGTGATCGGTGGAATGGGACATTGAAAAGACAGTCTATCTCCAGCCGTCGTTTTATTTAAAAGATACATACACAACAGATCCTATATAATAATAATAATAATAATAATAATTTATTTCTCTTTTTTGCCTTTACAGAATTTTTGTTTTACACTTGAAGAAATAAAGAAAGTCCTACTGAAATCATTACTGATTCGTACGTAGGGATCTTACATTTCTCTAGCCTTGATTACATTTTTGTAGCATAGATTACAGTACATTTTATGTTGTATAAACAAAAAAGAAAATAAATGAAATGAAGAAGCGAGTTTTTCCTGCAGAGATGAGTAACATATTGAGAATAAAAAACCAAGAGATTTGAATTGAAAAATAATCGAATGGAGATTTGTTGTAATATATTGATTTTTTCATAATATTATTTCTATTGATCTTTCACAGTTAGTTTCATTTATGGAGTTGTCAAAGAGCTTTGATTTTTATGTAATGTCTAATTCATGGGTTATATAATTAATATTTTGTGGATTTCGAATCCAAAGTCGGATGTGTTTTTTATACTTATAAATGTTGTGACTCTGCTTTACGTTATGAGGTAATGAACAGTATAAATGTGTAGCGATGTAGTTGAATGATCGCTGTCCCAACTTTTTATGTGCTCTCTGAGTTTTGGTGTGCCTTTCTTTTTTGTAGCGTGTTTCATATGTGTGGGAAATAATCTCAAGTTCATCCTTCATTTTATGTTGTAATATCAGAACCCTATATATATAAAGATGCCTTATAGAGAAAATTCCAGTTTCTTCATAAATCATGTTGGATGGGTAAGTTCTAGGCTTATTGATTATCAGTTTTAGAATTGTTTTTTGAGTGGTTTCCAATGGTTTTAAATTGTTTTTATATACCCCTCCCCACGCAGTTATTCCATACTGGATTAATGATTCCACCAATGCAAAGTACAACTTTTTAAGATGGAATATATTCAATATATTTTTCAGTTGTTTGAATTTGTAGGTTAAAGTCCGGAGTTTTTTTGCCAATTTTTGTACATGTATATCCCACTTTAGGAATCGATCAATTTCAATGCCTAGGTAGCGGATATGATCTACTTGTTCTATTTTTAAAATATTTCCATTTGAATTCACATTGAGATAATGGAATGTGGGACTACCTTTTAGGTTGCAGCTGAATGGTATATATTTTGTTTTTTCGAAATTGATGGTGAGACTCATCTCATCGAACCATTTCTTTAAATTTTCAAGATCCTCCTCTGCTGTTTTTTGTACTTCTTCCCACGTGTCTTTAGTGTACTGAATCGTTGTGTCAACCGCAAAGGACGTGATGTATCCTTTTGAATTGTTCTCTAATAAATTATTAATATAAAGTGTGAAAAAAATAGGCCCTAACACAGTACCCTGCGGAACACCACATTCAGTTACTTTTGGCTCACTTATGATATCATCGATTTGTACATACTGAATTCTGCCAGTTATATAAGATTTCATCAATTTCAATGGTAGCCCTCTGAATCCCAAGTCTTCGAGTATAGTCAATAGTTTATTGTGTTCCACCGTATCGAAGGCTTTGGCCAGGTCTAGAAATATACAAAGCGTGGCCTTACTATTGTCCAGGTCTTTATATATTCTATTTGTTAGATCGACAAGAGCATGATCTGTGGATATTCCCTCTCTGAATCCAAATTGTTGGCTTGATATAATTTTGTTTTTTTCTAAATATGAGCTCATTTTGAGTTTGATTACTTTTTCAATTAGTTTACCTAATGTGGAAATGAGAGTTATGGGTCTGTAATTTTCTAAAAGTTTTTTATTTCCTTTTTTAAAGAGTGGTTTTATGAGTCCTACTTTGAAACACGCTGGAAAAGTTCCTGTCTCGAACATTTTATTAATCAGATATTTGAGTGGTTCTATTATGTATTCTTTGATCATTTTTATCATATTTGATGTTATTTTATCGATTCCAGGAGCTTTGTTCATTTTCAAATTATTGATACATTTTTCTATTTCATTATTATTTGTGGGACAAAAGTAAATGGAATCTCTTATAGTTGTCCGTTTGAGACGATAGTTTTTTGGTTTCGTTATCATACTTGACATCTTCTTGCCTATTTCTGAAAAATAATTATTGAATTCATTGGAGATTTTCTTTTTATCGCAAATGAGCTCATTATTGATAACGATTTCTTTTATTTCAGTTTTGGGGCGTTTTTTGTTGGTGAATTTATTAACTACGTCCCAAATGGTTTTACTATCTTTAACGTTTTTTGTTTGGTTTGCAAAGTACTGGTTTTTAGTTTTCCTGATAAGGCTCCGAAGATATTGTCGATATGTTTTATATTCGGCTTCAATTTGTATGTTACGAGGGTTGTTGAGAAATTGTTTATAGAGGTTTTGTTTCTTATTAATTGATGTTGCTAGACCTTTCGTCATCCACGGGTGTCGTAATTTGTATTTGTTTTCCCTGAAAGTTATTTTGGTTGTAGCTTGTTTTACCGCGATGGTTATTTTATTTATAAAGTTTTCTGCAGCTATATCTATGTCATTTATAATATAAATTGATTCCCAAGTTGTGTTTTTTATTATATCTTTGAATACGTTTTCATTGAATTTGTTGATTGTATGTATTTTTTTTGATGTTTCGGCATATTCTAGTCCGCCCTCATCAATGATAGCAATTATTGGAAAATGGTCTGTTGTGTCATTTTCAACTACGAAAGATTTACCGTTACAGTCATTTTGTGTTTTAATAAAAATATGGTCTAAGCAGGTTTTTGATGTGTTTTGGACCCTAGTGTAGGTATTTATCAACGAATTGAATCCATATTCGCTCATAATGTCTAAGTAATTGTTACAGTGATCGTCGTCTGATTTTATATCGATATTGATGTCCCCAATAATAAGTTGAATATTCTGATTATTTTGTGAACTAGATAGATAATTCTGTAAGTCGATGTTAAACTCTTCAGGTTGTAGAGACGGTGGCCTGTAAATGGCGTTAACAAGGATATTTTTACCATTCGTTTTAAAAACTAATTCAATGACATTTATAGGTCCCAAATTATTTATAGAAAATGTAGCATAATCAGAATATTTTTTATTCAAATACAAGATGGTCCCATCATTTTGGTTAATTTGACCTTCGTTATAAAATGACTCATAACCATCTATTTCAAAGAAATGTTTATCTTGGATTCTCCAAGTCTCGGTGAAAACAATGATATCGAAAGAATAATGAAATTGTTCGATAAGCAAACACATCTCGTCAAAATTCCTTGACATACTTCGTATATTCGCATGGAATATTGATATGTTATTTTTCAACATTTCTCCATTCTGTTTCATGAAAGATGTAGGATTTGTAATAATCTCAGTGATTGTTTCAGTACCTTCGAAATCTCTAACAAATTGATCCATTTTGGCTATAATTTATATTAAGGAAATAAGTGAAAAAAATGAAAATGTAATAATATACACAAAACAAACAAATGCTCGTTAAAAGTATCTAATGTTTGTTTGGAAATGTATCTATCAAGTAATAGTAAAGTAAAAGTAAGATGAATATATAGATGAAGATATAATATTTATGTTTTTCTATATGATTTGCTGGAGTTATTTCTGGTAGTAATCTTCTTCTGTTTTATTTCCTCTATTTGTGGGTTTCTTGTTTTAAGCGTTTTCGTGATGTCTTCGTATACTTCTTCCTCCTCTTCTTCTGCCGTGAAGTCACCCTCGTTGATTGCTCCCTCTCCTGTTTCCAATTCTTCGATGGTGAATAGCTTGTTATCAATTTCCAAATGAAAATTTTTGATTTTTGCTTTTTGGTTTTTTGTTTTAGCAATATTCAAATGCTTTCTCAGTACTTTCGAAGTAGTTTGGTCCTCAGGACAAAGGTCATTCACTATGGATATTTTTTTTCCCTTTAGCTTTTGAATATTTCTGAAGATTTCTTGTTTGGGTACGTAAGATGCAAACTCCACAAGGATACCTTGTTTATTTTTATTTTTTCCTATTATATAACAATTTCCGATATCAGATTTCACAAGCTGTATTCCAAGTATTTGATTCAGCTCCTGTATTATCGTAGGCGTTATATTTTCAGTCTGTACCTGAAGTCCGAATATGACAATGTTATTCCTCCTAACACGCCGTTCTAGTTTCAGATATTTATTTGAAATTGTTTCGATTTGATTTTCGAGTTGTATAATTTTATTTTGGTAAAATAGATTGCTTTCCTCGATTTTTTTCATAAGTATTTCTGTTTGTTCTTCTTGTGCTTTTCGTATCAGATCATATAATTGTTGCGTGGCTAACTTATCCATTTTTTTATTCGGTTAGTAATCGGACTCCCCCGGTACAATGGGTGGATGGGGTTTCTCTTTCGAGCAATTTGCGATCTTATTGGATAGATCTACGAGTATGTGCTATTTTGACGATTCAGGACGGTGTTATATTTTTTAAAATGATCCTTATAGTACTGATGTTGGAACTGCGATTTTGATTGTTACACAATAACAGATTGTCTAAGACACGTACCCTTATTGCTGTGTCATCCACTTTGTCTCCAGGACACTTTGAGGTAACAATTGTGGTTTTTAACTGAGTCCTTACACGAAATTTTGTCACTTTTATGGCTGAGAAATAGTGCATATACAACAAACTTTCGGCTTTTAGTGAATAAGTTCAATGCAATACTCCTTGAAACAAAATCTGTCATGAAGCATTGAAATCTTGAGTTTTTCTTTCTTCATGTGCCGTTTATTAAAATTAGTAAGCAAATATCAGTCAAAAACTGAACATTTGTACAGACACTTTGAGTACATTTTTTATGAAAGTGTTTTTATTGAGAAAAAAAAGTAATACAAATTATGAAACAACAACAAAAATTAATTGGCGATCCGGGGCGACTTGATTGATTCTAGTGGCACATTTTCTTTTTCAGCTGCAGGAAAACCCAGAAAAACCTGCAGCACCATATCACCTGAAAATCTTGATCTGCCAATGTCCTCTCATTCATAGAATAATATGTAGGGTGTCTCCTGGGGCTTCAATAAATCCAAGATATCGCCAGAATATTTAGTGACACAACTATCATTAAACTTAAACCAGTCCGTTTCGTTTTCGACCAATTAGTAATAATGGCCAGATTCAATGCCAGAACCACAGCGAACAATGACTGCATGAAGATTTTAATAGTGGTCTGCTAGATTGAAGTGTTCATCTATTTTGAATCTTCGTAAGAGTTTGGTGCTTCCTCCAGAGGTTGAATCATGTTTGAAGGGCATCAGTGTTATTATTAGATTGACTGGTGCCTCAGCTATACTTGTTGTCTTATAATGGTAAGTCAGTTTGGCACATATTTGGCAATACAGTTGATGATCACCTGTTAAAAGTTCTTTCTTGAGATGTTTCAACAGTAAGCTTAGCAAGGATTGGTTATCAGTCTTATTGGGAAACGCCACTTGAAGTTCCAGAAAGTCACAAACGTTTTTGCCACCTCTTGTACATGTACTACAACGTAAAAAAGTGGGGATTTTTCCAACAAAAGTTCTAGAAACACAAGACAAGATGGACTGTACGGAATCATTCAATCCAGAGCGGTCAGGAGTATTGATTTTGCTATTTTCCTGCTCACGAAGAGTATTCAACAAGAACTTGGAGCAATCCTCTTGTTGTCCTAAAGAGTATGTAGTGGACTTCAAAGACTCCAGGAAATCAGTTGGTGGGAAAGATGATACATTCTTTCGAAACTGCAGCTGTATGAACAGGTCTTTGAATTTGGTGAATGAGTAGGAAACGTTCTCGTTCATCGTTAAAAACTTGTTCTCGAAAGTCTTCGTTATGAACAACACTTGTGAAATGTCACCTCTTTTTGTCATTGTTTCACTTGGTGCTCGCCATTTCAATATTGGAATTGTACCTTCAGGATTCAGGAAAAGAACATCATCCGATTTCAGACGTGGATTCTTGTTGATTATCATTGTCATTAACCTGCAAAAAATATATTTTGAATTATTTTAAACTCTTGTATTGAAAGGTAAAAGGAATCAGAGAAACTCATGTTAAATATTACATGCTATGGTGCTAATTGATTAACACAATCAACATACTTGAGTTTATTTTTGAAGAATCCTTTGACACGTTCAACTCAAATGAATTTTTATTTGTCAACCTCGTGCAGATACTTACGAATCATGTGTTTCTTGAAGAATTACGTCCCACCGATATTTTTTATTAATAATTAATTATTAAATTTTTTAGCACTCTAGCATTACTTTTTTATATCTTTATTCGGTTCATAAATGATGACATAAAAAGTATCAGGTTTTTGACAGTGGTGCGGTATTTCTTTCTGGTGTGAATAAAACAGAGAAAGCAATAACCGCTTGAGTGATTCCAAAATGAATCGAGAACGGCTTAGCCCCTTCGAATTAGACTATTTTCATTGCACGTTGCCAAAATTATTAAGATTCTAACGTCAGCCCATATATTAAATTTTGAATGCGCGCGCATCCAAATTATGATAGATTACGATTCTGATAGAATCCGTTATGATATTTTACGAATTCTATGGTGTACGATTTCTATCCTGTACGATTCTGATGGTGTCCCGTTATGATATATTACGAATATGATTTTGTCACGTTTCTATCGAATACGTTATGATAAAATACGTTATGATAAAATACGTTATGACGAAGTACGTTCTGGTAATGTACGTAATGATAGTATACGTTTCTATAAAATACGATTTCTATAAAGTACGATTCTGATATTATACCATTATGACGCATTACGATTTCTACCATGTAGCGTTATGATATGGTATATTATGATGCAATATATGGACCCAATTCCGACTTAGATTTCGGAATTACGACTTAGAGCTCGGAATTCCGACACAAAACTAGAAATTCCGACTTGAAACTCGGAATCCCGATGTTCCTGCGGAAGATTTATTAGAAAAGTTTGATTCTATTTACAATTATTTGTCTTCATATATCGTAATTTAATATAATCATAGCCCAGATTCTATTTCACGAATTCGATAATCGAATTGTTTAGAATATGACTATATTTTCGGTACAGCGCATCTACAGTCACAGTCTGAGCTACTCGACAATCGAATTCGTGAAATAGAATCTGGGGGCAGATTCCAAAATTTCAAAATAATATCGCAGCGCCATTTTGATGAAGAATTCAACTAATGAGCACCACCTTGACAATAGACCGCGGGCATATGACGTCACATGCATCAGCCTGCTGGACAAACAAATCGTATTTCCATAAACAACAATGGTAATTCAATGAGATTATAATTGCAATACTGAGATACAAAATGCATGAATATACCGTTGCCCATTTCAACTTATCCGTACTTAAATCTGCTCTTCTAGTTGCTTGAATCCACAATTCACGTCTCTTAACAGCAAGAGGATTAATATTCTTTCTTTTTCGAAAATAGAAGGGAATCGATGGATTGAAACATCACAATCGCTCAAAATTGAGATTATCGAGAAAAAATATTTTGAAATATGACACAAATCCAGCAGGCTGGATTCAAAACTTTCATTTATACTGTCGTCTATCAGATATGCCCGCCGTCTATACTTTGACATTGTTTGAAACTTTTCACTAGAGGGCGTATGGCTTTTCTTCAAATCCCAATAGGCAGAACAAGTAAAACTTTTGGTGCCGCTTGCAGAAGAAAATGACCATATGGTGTTAAGATTCAAATGGAAAATCAACTCGTTTTCCCTAGAAATGTCAGTCACAAAACGTCATCTAATGTTTGAAGACTAGTTATTAACGTTACAAGGCCGTTATTTTCGTATCCGCTGTGTGTCGTTCAAGACTTTTCGTAATCTCGCTGAGAGATTATATTGTTACGATATTTCCTTGGGTTCGTTGATTAAAGCTCCAAAAACACTATACTACTTTTATTACAACTCTTTAACACAATAACAATACAATCACTTAAATTGCTCACCTAAACTATCCAACGCTCTGTACTGAAACTCTCTATTTCGACTTCTGCACTTAGCAATACCAAAGCTCTCTCCATTAGAAACTCTGAATTACTCTCCGATGAAAACTCCCTCTCCGCAATGAAGTGGCTCCCTTTTATACTTGCGTACGCCTATGGAGATTCTTCCAGAGATGATGGGTATCGAATTCTCCACGCGAATCAAGAGTTCCTGGAAATATGAGGTTCTCTCTTCGACCCCTCATTTTATTTTGCGTTCACGAGCGACAGGGCCGGCGCTAGGAGATTTCGTAACAATATTTCGCTTCCGAGGTAAAAACCTCGGTAAGAACTAATCACGTAGCTCGTATTTCTACAGAAAAATCCTTTCTTCATCTTGTTATCATGAAAAAGTTTGACAATATTATAACGGCCGCCGGCGGTAAAGAAATCTTAACGGAAGGAAGCTGTTAACATTAACTTTTCTATTGTCATCTGAATACCGTTAAATCAAAATCCCAGTATGGGATTACGAAAAATATTGGGTTCGATGATTAAAACACCAAACAACACTAAACTACTTATATTATAACTCTCTATCACAATACAATACAACACAATCACTTAAATCGCTCCGATAACTTTCCAATGCTCGCTACTAAAACTCTCTGTACTAACAATTCTCTGCTATACAAATTCTACACGTCGACTACTTGCACTTAGCAATAACAAAACTCTCTCCACTTAGCTCTACTAAACACGCTCCACTTAGCTCTGAATACAAACTTCCGAATAACTAACTCTCTGACTAACTAACTCTTCCCGCGGCGAAGTCTGTCCCGTATATATACACCTGCGTACCTTTCGAGAATCCTCGAGAGAGGCCCCGATGACGTGTCTCGAATTCTCCAGGCGGCTTTACGGGTTCTAGGAAAATGACGTTCGCTACGACGCGATCCCTCATCTGCGTTTACGATCTCGTCAGGGCCGGCGTTAGGAGAGCGCTAGCGAATTCGTAACAATATATATTTTCACCAGTGTTGAAATATTAACGAAGAAGTGACATGAACTGGAAATGCTCTTTGCGAAACAAAAATGTATACAATATTCGTTTTCCAGATCGCTCCTTGGAGTTTACGATCATTTTTGGCATGGTTGAAAGATACCTACAAAAATCCCAGAATTCTCATTACCGAAAATGGGGTGTCTGACGATGGATCCACCTTGCAAGATACTGACAGGATAAACTACATAGCGGTAAGAAATAAGAAATACAGATCACATTGTAGACGTTTCAGAATGATTGCCGGTACATTTACTGCTCATTGGTTTTTTATAATATTATATTCAAATTCAATTGGAATTTTCGTTATTACAACTCCTTTTCTCCTAGGGTTATCTCAACGCAGTACTAGAAGCGATAGTTACCGATAAGGTTCAGGTATTAGGTTACACATTCTGGAGTTTGTTGGACAACTTTGAATGGACAAGGGGATACAGGTAAGTCGAGTTCAAAGAAAAATAACACACTGTAAAAACAAGCGGAAAAAGAATCAAATATTTCATTTTGACCAACAAAAGATTGACCTGTTACAAACTAGCTAAATCCTGAGTGGCAGTGGGTAAAACACTTCACAAAACAAAAATGAGCTAATTGAAATAGTGAATATAATGAAACAGCATGAAAAGTAAATCATCAAAAAGACCAATTCGTTCAGGCATTCGGATGATGTGAGCGAGGAATTACATTGGCATATTTATATGTATGTACATACTTTTGTTTGTTACTTTTTCTATGGGCGGATGGCGTGAGAATTGCTTATTTTTATTATTACGTACTATCATTCAACTTGTCATGTATGTATGCGCATGTATTGAAAATATTATTATATTTTCAATATTCAGCCTATCGTCGGTTACTTGAGTCTTTTTTTGTCTTCTGAAAAACGAAAAAGTAAAAACCAAAAGTCTAATAACGATTCATTCATTAGAGAAATTTGGTGTTCCAATTAAAGTCTGAGTGACTGTTACAAATTGCAACTTACAATAAGAGAATAAGAATCACCTATATATTCATGATATTTCTGTGAAGATTTAACTTCTTTTCAAGTTTCCCCTTTAATGAAGGTGTAGAACTCTGCACAGGTTAGCTCTAGATTGAACTGGATGTGAAGTTCTGCTTCAATTAAAATCATGGAGCATTTATTTCTGGCATCCGACCATTTTAAAATCATCTGGGAAAAACCCGTTCAGAAAAGCAGTTCGATGTTGGGATACTTGATTTGAAAGACAATAGTTAAAAACACATTCCCGCTATCATTTTTTTGGAAACTGTTGAGAGCTGGTGCTGTGCGGTGTTGTTAGTGGTGACTTCACAATTCCCCACTGATAAGGCCAAGGATGATTCCAACAAATTGAATTCTCTTTACAGCCCGTTTCGACGATGCAATTTGTCGCTGCAACTTTTCGCTGCGAGAAATGTCATTTATCTGTCAGTTTGCATTGCCAATATTAAAAATAGCAGTGAATGTTACCAATATGTTAAACACATACATATTCAAAATTGCTATATGATTTCATTCATTTCTAAGGTAATTGTTATAAATTTTCTGACAAATTGGATGGTCGAAACAGGCTATTATAAACTATCTACCGAAATATCGTTTATTGTCCATTATATCATAGATATACACAATTTCAATCATGTCAAAACTAACCTCACCTTCCAGATTTATGAATTTGAATCTAGAAAAAACATTTTTATCTGAAAAAGTATAACTTTTGTCCAAATATTGTTTTACGATTTGTGTAAAAATTATTGAAGTCTTCGCATATAGCTTCCGTTCAGATTCAACCAATTTATTTGGAATCTGTTTCGTCTGGAAGAAATGAATTCATCATCACATTATGAACAAAATGCAAGAAGTTAGGTTTGTTTCTTCTGCTTCAGAGTAAAAAATCTTTTCAATGGCTTCGCAGATGATTCTTGCTTATCGAAGAAGCAGGCCAAACCTTGATTAGTCAAAAGTTTTTTTTTTTTGTTAATTTATCGCTTCATTCAATTTTTCAGCCCTGTCGAAGTATTATACTATCGAGGAAATGCGATTTTTAGTTATGGAAAACCATCGACTTCGAGTTGATGGTGGGAACTACCTTGTACTGACGAGAGGCCAGATAGCCCGAAACTGGTCTATAGGTGTGCTCGTCCCAATAACTGGAAATCAGTTCAGGCAGTTGTGTCGCCAAAAGCATAAGCGGGAATTTCTTATGTGAAGAATCCTGCACTGACACCTGTCCAATGTAATTCAATGGCATTCGAGGTATTAGTCAGGGAAAAAGTTGTTTGCTGACAGGTGTTAGTCTATAAACCTACGGCGTGAGGTGAGGCACTCTCACCTGAACGAATTGTTTCTTCAGATGATTTGATCTGTAGCCAGTCTTCAAGTAGTAGTAGTAAAAAAAAAATCAAAGAAACATTCAGAAGAGCTCCCATAAGAACACATGCGAACTGTTTCGCCGATCCGTGCAAAAATACTCATAGAATTCGTGTTTTCAGTCAACATTTTGGTCTCTACTCCATCAACTTCACCGATCCCGGTAGAACCAGAAGCGAGAAGAGCTCTGTAGAATATTACAAGACGATAGTTGCCACAAGGAAGATTGTTGATCCGACGCCGAGTCCAACCACGCCAATTACAACACCTTCCAAGCCAACTACACGAGCATCCACGCCAACTACACGAGCATCCACGCCAACTACACGAGCATCCACGCCAACTACACAAGCATCCACGACAACAACACAAGCATCCACGACAACTAAACCATCATCCACGCCAAAACCAAATTCCGGGCCCTTAGCAACGGGTTCGAGTATATTGTTATGTTCCGCTATAGTTTTGGCTTGGAGGCTAGGTTAGGTTTAACCTTTTCGTTTTTGTGTAGTTGTGTCGTGTACAGTAGGTGTTTCACGATTCGTGCAGATATTTCAGACAACATTGGCGTAAAAAATAAGACTTCAATTCTATACATATCTAGAGACACATTCTCTGATTGCACAATCTAGGACTAGTAGCATTCCAAATAAGTTGCATAAAAAATATTTTCAACTATGGCTACAGTTAGATATTGGAGACATTACTGCGTATGTGAATCATATATATCAACCCACTTTTCGGTCTGTCGTTGGTAGCTATAAAAGCGATTGTTGACGCTTTCATCAAAATTACCTCCTGGAATCTTTCAAACAAATTATGAAACACCCGCATAACTATTAATTTATCAAGAGGTATGCTTAATTTATACCTAAAAATACAGTTAGTCATAAGGCTTCATATGTTCGAAAGGAGAAACTTGTGTATCTTATCATGCGGTAGATTTAGTTGTGTAGATTAGTTTTACGATTAAGTTTCGAAAATATTAAAGGAAACAGTTCAACCTGACTTTGAATATAAAACCCTAATCAATGAAGTCTATAAACACAGCTTTTCAAAAAGATTTAATTACTTGTATCCATTGCAAATTAGTAACATATTCATTCAGCTCTCAACAATTTCGTAAGAACCAATCAAGACGAATATTTGTTGATCAGTACGATACAAATAGTTTTCATCAGAAACATGGACGAATATTTGAAATTCTACAAATCTGTTTAATCCCGTTTTGTATTGGAGAAGTTTCATTATATAATTACTTTATTCAACTTCTCAGCAAACACAAATGCATCGCCAAGATATCACGACGATGTCACGATGCGACTTGCGGTGTCACATTTCAAGTCGCAAGGATATCTCAGTGACATCACAGCGATGGAATTTTGTCACACTCAAGTTACAATTTTTTGGCGTCTCTGCGATATGTATTTCGGGATATCGCAAGATATATTTTTCAATAAGTCGCTGCGATATATATTTCTTGATGTAACGACAATATGATCTTTGCGTTATAGCAAGGCCTGAAATATGCGAAAAATTGTACATTGTAAATGAATGAAAATAAGAAATGAAGATATATTCAAGAACAAAACAAAAGTAAATAATAACATTTCATTGTTCCGAAAACGACTTCCAACAATTTACACGGGCCACTTGGGTACTAAAATTTTTGGAATAATGAATAGTTTTTTTCAGCTCAGCCAGATTGCTCGTCTCGATTCGTTTCCTCAGTGAGTAGTCGCTGAAAAACTTAATCATAGTTGAATCAGATATCGTCCTGTGGGTTTTTCAAACAACGCCTGAAAGTAAGTCAACCGACAGTTAGTGGCGAATTGATCAATTTACTTCACAACGTGATACACGATTGCATATGGATAGACAAAATTTGAACTCACCCGGTATCCGAATAAAGTATACCTCTTTGCAAAGCACGATATAAACTTTAGTCTTTAAATAACTGAGGAAGTTAGGTTGAGTCTGTCGACTCTGTCAGATAACCCAACTGATGCCTATTTAACTATTTATTCGAAAATATATTCTCTTTACATCTAAAATATCAATAAATATGTGTGCAACACAAGTTAGTCTAGTGTAATCAACTGAATGTTTGAAAATATACAGTTGGTGCTCGAATTCGACATATTCACATTGTTACACAGTTAATGTCCCAAAGACATCTCAAATAGATTTTTCTTCAATTGCATTGCTTTCTATCATTTCCAAAGTCATGGAAAAAGCAATCAATATGAAGCTCATCAAATATCTAGAGAAAGCAGGAATAATTAATGATCGACAATACGGATTTCGCCATCGAAGATCAATCAGTGACTTATTGGCTTATGTTTCTCATATTTGGCAGCAATCAATCAAGAAATTCGAAGAAACGATAGCTGTTGCACTCGATATTTCGAAAGCGTTTGATCGAGTTTGGCATCGGGGTCTCCTTTCTGAGCTGCAGTTTTATGGTTTGCCTCCTCAGTTGTGTGCTTTGTTGAAGAGTTTCTTGTCTGCTAAGTCTCTGTATGTGGTTTTTGATGGAGTATCATCTGATATTCTCCCAATAAATGCAGGTGTTCCACAGGGTTTAGTTCTAGCGCCTAGTTTGTTTCTGCTTCATATCAATGATTTGATCGAGAAAACATTTTGTTCGATACATAGTTTTGCGGAGGACAGTACTCTTCATACCAGTTTCTCTTCCAGAGTCCCCATACCAGCTCGAGAAACAAAAATTCAAAGAAACATTCACGTAAATAAAATTAACGACGACTAGGCAAAAATAATAGAATAGGATAAGATGAACTTGGTGGAATTTAATGCTACGAAAACCCAGGCATGTCTCTTCTCAAGAAAAGCTGATCTATCATCATCAAATATTCAGATGTTAGGAGTAATTATTCCTACAAAATCAAATATATCAATGTTAGGAATTACGATCAGTGATAATCTCTCATGGGAAAACCATGTGAGATCGCTAAAAGTGCTTCCCAGAAACTTGGATTTCTATTTCGTGCGAAGAAATACTTCATTTCTCGTCAGCTTCTACTGATCTACAAGGCTCAGATACTACCTATCATGGAATACAGTTCTCATGTGTGGAGTTCGGCATCAAAACATTCATTGAGGCTTCTCGATTCCATTCAGAGAAAGGCAATTTGTCTTGTTGGTGATTCTTCGCTCACAGACTCGCTCACTTCATTGGAACATCGTAGAAGGGTCGGAGACTTGTCTCTCTTCTATAGATACTTTCACAGTCGATGCTCTTCCGAATTGTTATCAATCGTTTCCCGCTTGGCAATATCTACACGGATGACTCGACAGAATTCCCACCCCTTTGTTGTGAATTTGGAAACCTGTCGAATCTCTCTTGGTCAGGGATCTTTTTTCAATAGAACAGTTATGCTTTGGAACTCCTTGTCAAGAGAGGTTTTTCCTGAGGCTTACAAACTTCAGAAATTCAAAGTAAATGTTAATTCGTATCTCCTGTCCCTTGATTCACGCGGTGTTCTTTGAACATCACAGGGCTTCCCTTTCGTCTGAATCTGCATATAAAAAAATCTCAATTGATACGTATCACTATAACATCTAACAGATATCGTAATGATGCAATTAAATAATATCACAAGTGTGACCTCATTATTACATCTTGGAGATGTTACTTTCGCAGATGTGTTTGCTGCGTTTATGGGAATTGTACTATAGATCAAAACCTAGAGATCAGTCAAATCATTTTTGAAATCTATCAATAAATGAGTGAGGAGTAGAGTACGTATTTCAGCGAAGAACGGATGTGATCTAGACAGTGATATGACCTTTATAAAAGGTGACTAGAAACCCTGCTGGTGTAAATAATACCTATGAAAGTTTGGGTACAGTTGGCGACACATGCCTACTGCGATAATAGGCCTCACTGTAAGTACTTCCCATTATTTCGGTCCAGATGGCGCTTGCAACGAAAAATTACAAAATTTGAAGTAGATTTCCTAGGGAAGCGACCATTCCGCAATTCAATTGGTCGATTGAGTATAAACTCCCATTTTCCTAACTAAAACGTCAAGGAATTTGAATTTGGAATAAAGATTGGGGGAGTTGAAAAGGTGACGAATAAAGAGTTAGACTGGTTTTATAGTGCAAAAAAGGTGGAATGTTAGTAGTGTTTGGTCTTATTATTTATATTCTACACATCGGAATAGAAGGTTCTGTGAAAATATTTTTAAAACATGACAATACCTGAGAAAAAAACTTCTCGAATCAAAATATAAATCGCCAACTCTTCAAAAAGGAACAAATTGCAAAGTCGATTAAAAAAACATTTCCATTTTGTTTTACGACGTCCGCCTACTCCACAATCAGAAATCGATCAATGAGGGTCTTAGCCTCCAACGTGTGACTCCCAGCACTATCAAAACGGTTCTCATGGAAATTGAAACTATCGACAATAAATAACTAATATATTTCCTATATCAGTCAGGTACAAGTATAACAGGCGTATCACAAGATTGAGATGTCACTCGTCGTTTTTTCCTATTGCCAGCGTTTTGCATATCCTCCTCGCCATCAGAAATAACCAAAACAGTTTCTGCCTCAGAAAGCCCAGGATTGGTTTCGCCCATTTTTCTCTTTTTCACGTGTTCTTCACTTGTATTTAAGTCGCTCATCAGAAATGTCCAAAGCCTCAACTTCGACTGAAAGTCCAACGAGTGGTGAGTCAACGCTGTTAATTTTTCTTTGATGCTATCAGTCGTCGGTAGCTCTAGAATAGAATAAGTTTGTTTCTGAGTTAGCATCGTGGCAGTTGAATTTGTCGGTTGAATTGAACTGGTAGACAAAACAAATGGGAAACACTAGTTTCTTCACATTCACCCAAAAATCAAGTCGTCGATGTAATATTCAGTGTGAGTAACATCGAGATATAATTGAAATTGGTAAGTAAGGAGCACCGAAATTCCCAAAGTACTGGATTGTTTGATCAATGTCAAATACTTTTGTGTGGGAGCTGTATATACGGAGGCAGAGCTAAGACGAGAATCGCACTCAGCCGTGGACGTAATGCAGGTGTCCCAGACAGAAGTAACGGCCATCGAATACTGTATAGGGGAACTAAGCAGGCAGAAGGTCGCAAACAGGACCGTTGCCATTTTCCCCGACAGCCAGGCGGCACCATCAACTTATGGATGCAAGCCGAATCGATATATTAGAATGAGGTAGGTGAAAGAGTTCATAAAGGAACCATCGCCCAGATTCACGGAAGACCTGCTGAACCACAACTGTAGGGTTGTAAGTAAGATGCCTAGAAGTCCTGGTGACTCAACTGATTAGATTTTGTTTAGATTTTTGTGGCGAAAAAAACAATCGACGCTTTCGAAGGTTTCCCCTATTTTTTCGGTAGAGGGCGTTATGTTCCCATTTTTCAAATTTGATGACAAGTGTCAAGTTAATAAGTTAAGTTAATAATATTGTCATGTCACTTTGAAATTTTGATGTTACGATGTTTTTATCGTGTTTATTTGTTGATTTCATTGCTTTTAAATATCGAAACGTTGTTACTGGTATCTCATTGTCCACCCATTATCCTTTAGATTGCGTTCTCTTCTCGCTAGCCAATCAAATAAAAGTGGAAAAACCCTACTGCACTTTATTTTCACTTAGTGCAAATTTAGCTTCAGACAAGACTGACAAGAGCGTGTTGGCGACATCTGTACATATTGTACGGAAACCTCCAAAAGCTTAATTATCCACCAAAAATCAAGCAATCCAGATTTCGCCACATTTATCCCAAACTTCTACAGGTATAAGTAAACACACCAGGACCAGGGTTTCCAGGCATCTTAGTTGTGAGAGTAGTAGTGGGTCTACTGACAGGGCATAGACAGCTCAGAAAACATATGAGTAACACCGATCTGACAGAGGAAACCCAATATAGGTTCTGTCAAGAAGAGGAAGAAACTGCACTACATGTGCTCTGTGAATGCAAAGCGATAGCAAGGCTGAAACACGCCAGATGCGGGGAAGAGAAACGAGGCTACTAGCTATATGAAGGGATCAGTGTCAAAGCTATGGATTCTCATCGAAGAGATCAAGCTAAACGATCAGCACTAATAATCAAGGATTATCAGAAAAGGTCGCAGTGAATCCGGCCATGGGCTAGCTACCCAACAATCTTATCTAATCCAACTGATATGCTTTTTTGTTTAGCCGAATCCTCAAAATGTAAGATATCGAAGTGAGAGTTTGCATTTTCCGACGGTAGGTGGGGATGCAAACGCGACTTCTCAGGAAGTAGCTCACGAGGCTAAACTCTGGCGGGATCTTTCGTTCGCCGGAAGAAATGTTGGTTAACAAAATCAGCTTAGGCAAGGCTGCCTGATACAAAGCTAGTATCAGAAAGGTTTGACAGTTAGAGTTGAATAGTTTGGAATGTGTTTGGAAGTTCCTATGATATTCAAATTGATATTTGCTAATTTTTCCTTATTCCACGTGCTCTAATTTATATATTGGCAAAGGAAGAACAAGGAAACAGTATCAAGAAATATTTGGATTCTTCCACTAGTAGAAGAAAGAAATGCAGTAGGAGATTTTATACATCATTTGGAATACTAAAGGCATATTCAAGAAAACCAACTCAACTTACTTGTCTGAATGCCCTTATTCAATCTTGGTGATTTATTTTTTCAAGTTGATAAATTGAGTTATTCATGAGTTAAGTTAGTTTCCTAGAATCCGCCTTGAGAGAAAATGATATGTGCTGCATGTCTTGACGTGCGGTTTAGGCTTTAGTTTTATTTCGGTCACTGAAATCGTCACTCGTCTTGTCCAATATCACCGACTTTTATTTTATTGAGCAAATAAATGCTTCAATATCAAAATTGTCCATGTTTGGCTTTGGCACCATGCACGATACGAAAATACTACAATTCTGTACATCATACAACTCTGTATATGGATGTAGAGGTGTGACGAACACTTGGTTTTCAAATGGTGAGGACAGCGGAACTCTCGGAGAACAGGACCATTGAATCTGGTGTACCACAGGGTTCTGTGTTGGGCCCCATTCTGTTTTTGTTATATATAAAAGACTTTTCTAGGATCGACATATCTGGTAGTTTCACTCTATTCGCGAATGATACAACGATATTGTGGAAGGAAAAAACTCAGTGGAGCTACATAAGATAATATCATCTGACTTGGAGAAGGTGAAAAGCTGGTGCGATGCCAATTTACTATCTTTAAATGCATTGAAAACGAATATAATATCATTAAAATGTTCGCTTGAAGAAATTCCAATAGACTCTGCCACATTGTAAAATAAGTTACACACAAAATTGCTCGGGGTATTCATTGACAATAGGCTGAAATTTGATGAACACCTTAAACAACTTAAGAGTAAGATTTCCTCAGGGTGTTATGCAGTGAGAGTAGTTTCCAATGAGTTGGGTTTCCATAACGCAAAAACCGTTTACCATGCCCTGATTGAATCTCAGCTACGATATGGAATACCGTTTTGGGGAGCATGCAATTCATCCCTTCTCTCTTCTGTGTTGATATTACAGAAGAGGGCACTTAGGTGTCTTTGTTAAGTCAAACCCAGAGTATCATGCAGGAATTTGTTCGCTACCAATAAAATTTTGACAGTCATCGCCCTTTTTTATCCTTGAGACAGTTTGCCTTATCTATAAACATAAATCGAAGATCAACTTTGTTTCTACTCCATATGCTACTCGTAATAGCATTCATACCTTTAGACTTCCTATCCCGACTTCGAATCTAATTAGAGACTCTATATACTATAATGGTGGTAAATTGTTCAATCATTTACCATTAGAAATATGATCTGCAAATCTGAGCAATATCCATTTCAAAAAGGCGGTAAAAGACCTACTTATTGACAGATCCTATTATAGTATGAAGGAATATTTTAGTGAATCTTTTTAAGAATAATTTTTATTAATTTATTTTTTGACTGTTATTTTACATTAAAGTTTTTTATATTTACATTTTTAATACTATTTTATATCTACATTTGTATGTCTTGGACTTTGTCAATAAAATGCAAATCTTCAGACAATAAAGTATATTTTGATTTGATTTGGCGCCGGCGATTTGAAAATCTTCCTTCGTTCGTGTGTTAAGTCACAAATACTTGCTGGTAATGAAACATTTCTTGATAAGAAACTCATTGACTATTATAGAATGAGTTTTTAAGACTATATATTGACAATAAATTGAACTTCCGATCGCATATCAGCCAATTGTGTAATAAACAGTCCTCAGGCTGCTTTGCCATAAGATCTATATCCAACTCAGTTGGCTATCATGCAGCAAGGAATGCCTACTTCGCCCTATGTGAATCACACCTGCGTTATGGAATCAATAAATACTGTTTTCATCCTTCAAAAAAAGGCTGTGCACTAGTGCCATCTACCCGTAGTATCCATCCCTTCAAATTATATTTCCATAAGGTTGGCTAACTATATCTTTTTTAACAATGCTATAATAATAATAATAATATGCTTTATTTTCATAAGACATGATCTTGTTGACAAAGCTTGGGTAGTAAAAACTTACTTAAAAAAATGCGATATATACCAAAAGATAACAAAAATAAAACTATAAAAATACATACAAAACATGGTAAAATGGAGGTTATAAAAAGTATGTATATATAAAAGAGTGGAAGTCAAGTTCATATAAAAATAGACAGAGAAAGTGTAACTTAAAAGCTCCTTAATGAAGATAAAAAACTGAACTAGTCAATCTGTTAAAAATTATCATCAAAAAATTCATTCAAAGTATAATAGGGTCTATCAGATAGAAATTGTTTGACTAACTTCCTGAATTGGAAGTCATTTATATTGGCAGATCTTATGTACAGAGGCAAATGATTGTACATTTTTCCTCCATTGTAAAATATGGAGTCTCTGGTGATGTTTTTAGTTGGCACTGTGAGTTGCAGAGTGTGTCTGCTGTTCCGAGTGTTATAATGGGAAGAGGATGTGGCGAAGTATAATATATGCTTATTTATTGAACACACAGATTCCAGTATGAATAATGCAGTTACCGTTAGGATATTATGGTTTTTGAAGAAGGTTCTACAGGACTCTCTTGGTTTAAGGTTTCCCATATACCTTATTGCCCTTTTCTGTAAAATTATAAGACTACTGAATAAAGTTGGGCTGCATGCTCCCCAAAACGGTATCCCGTAGCGTAAGTGAGAATCTATAAGTGCATAGTTAGCCATCTTTGCAGTTCCGAATCCCAATTCATTACGAATTACTCTAACCGTATAACAGCCAGAGGCGGCTTGTTAGTGAGTTGTTTGACATGATCCACAAATTTTAAATTCTGATCAGTGAACACTCCTAGAAATTTAGTGCTATTTTTGGATTCCAATGATCTGTCTTCAAAATAAAGTTCGTTGATCGAGCATCTAAACGATATTAAATTTGTTTTAGTTAAGTTGAAAGATAGGATGTTTGAATCACACCAATCTTTAACTTTTTTCAAGTCAGCAGAGATTATTTTATGTAACTCACAAGTGTTTTTATTATTCCAAAGTATGGTTGTGTCATCTGCAAATAAGGTGAACTTTCCAGAAATATTAAGCTTGGTGAGGTCATTATATCTCTATAAACAATGATTTTTGTCTTTGAAACGAAAAATAGGTGCAGATTTCTGTTTTTCAATTTGACTGGGATGTTGAAAGAAGGATAATGAAGCTTCAAAATAAAGTTGTGAAGTTTGTACAGGAAATTAAAGTTTAGGCATTAAAATGACCATCAAAATATGAATGATACAACTCAATTGACAAAAAATTTCTCTTGTTTCTGAATTGACTGCCATCTCTTGGCATTCTGTATAAGTATTCAAGAAAATGTTCGACTCAAGCTACGAAGTCCATAAGAAATGAAAGAAAAGACATGCCATCTACCTGTAGTATCCATCCCTTCAAATGATTTTTCCGTATGGTTGACTAACTATATAGATACAATGATATAAGTGATCAAGAAAATGTCAATTCAAGCCCAAAATTATATGAAATATCGGGTCTAGGGAGTCTCTGGCTCAGTAGGTACTGGCAATTTGTACAACTACCCTAGATATCATTCGCATTTCCTCAGATTGTTACATAAGAAAATGCCACATTTTTAATCAAATAGAGACAGACCCCTTTCTAGTATGATCAGCTCCACCCCTTCCAGACTATAAAGGACACCTCACCCCCCTAGTAAGCAATGGAAATTGCTTGGAATCACAAAATCAACTCAGCTCTTGGTAGCTAAATGCATCATTACTTCCCATCGTTTGACATTTCACTGCTAGAGACTCATTTTTCAGCTTTGGCAAGAATCTAAATAGAAACAAATATAGGTACTGTAATTCTGGTAACTGTAAAAGTTGAATAAGGAAAACCACTATGAATACGAAGCTGGACTTTTATAAAAAAGTTCGAAGTAATAAGACATAGCAGTTGGCCAACTCTCTTACAAGAATGTTTCTATTAAAAAGTAAAGACTGATATCCTCAAAGCTTATAACTTATTTCTTGTTACTTTTTTACAAATTAGATGCCATTGCCAATGAGAGTATGTAAAACAAATTGTACCTAGCAAAAAGGCAATTGAGAAATTACATTTTGCTGATAGAAGAAAAAACAGGTGTGTTTTCTGATGGTAACTATCATAGATTGAAACTGGGCATCTCTCATTATTAAACGAGTTATTGAATAAGTCTCTGCAAAGATGACTTCATTCCATTCTTTCCTTCATGGACTTGAGATCTCTTGAAAGGGACCAATTCAATTCTGGGATTTTGTTCGTCTTCAGTTTTGTTAATGAAAATGAAGTGAGGTGAAATATATTTTTGACAATATACTCACCAAAATTATTGTAATAAACTTCTATCACATCCTTAAATTCACAGTCTTTGATACTCCACTCAACTTTCCAAGAAACTCTAATCAGGATTCCACTTAGGTTACTGAAGTATTCTATTTGTAAAGAACCATCCTCATTGCAAGTTAATGATATTTTATCTTCTTTGCTCAACACAATGGTATTTATTAGCCTCCTAGCTTCAATAAACTTGGAAAACTGAATAAGTGTCCTGAATGTAGCATTCAGGCTCCGATGTCTCTGCAGAAAGTTTCGACATGCTTTAAACTCTTTCTGTAACTTCTCATCATGCAGAGTTATATCCAACTTCAGGATCTCATGAAATTTTTCCTGGAAAAAACACCAATTTGTCTTCTTATTACAGTATTTAGTTCAGGAATTTCATCAATTATACTTTTGAGGTTAATTGGCAAACTTCTGAGGAGCTGGACAGTTGAAATTACTCATTAGGAAAAAGGGGTACAGCTTCTTTGAAATTTACCAGTGTACCCTTTTCCTCACATAAGCAAAAGCCAAAATTTTCAGTGAATATCCTATATTATATGTAGTAAATCCAATAGAATATAGTATACACAGTTTCTCCCCGAAAACGGCTTCTTTGGTTTCTTTTTGATAAGGACTTTTTGTGAATTCAGTAAATTTCAAATCAAATAAACTTTCAGTGATATTGAAATCTTGCTTTAGTGTTTCTGCACAGGTTGTCATCTTAATAAATGGATATTATTTTCCATATTGCCTAGATGGAAAATATTAACGTTAGAAATATGTCGACGTTCGTTTTTGATTTTGGAAATTTGTTGTAAAATTGGTAGGAGGCGGGGTGGGTGTAAAATGTAAAGTGGATAGTGTGGTGTGGATACTGGGTAATAGTGGGTATAATGGCTATTGGCCGCGTCTAACAGCTTACAGCGCTTAAAGGCGCTGCACAGAATATGACATTTTTCCATTGTGAAATGTCAAATTTTGTTCAGTGGCCATTGGCTGCGTCTAACAGAATACAGTGGTTAAATGACATTTCATGATGGAAAACTTTCAAATTTTGTGCAGCGGCTTTGAGCGCTGTAAGCTGTTAGACGCGGTCATTGTCTATGCGTTAGACAGACGACAACAGTGACAGCTCGTTTCGCCCTGCAGCTCTACAGAATAGAATACAAAACTAACTAGTATAGCTAAATTCAGATATTTGTTCCGATACTGAAGTGGAGCTGGAGAGGAATGCATGTCAATCATTCCAGAGTTTCGAAGGAACAATAAACTGAGTAAACTAACAAAAATAGGAGTCCAAAACTCTGGCCTGGCGATTTTGAATTAACCGAAAATTCAAAAATCAAATCGTAGATTGCTCCAACCAATGGAAACGTAAGAATGTCGTTTCAAATAGAAACTTCGGTTATCAGAAGTTTCTCGTGAATCTCGCACCCTGTTGCATATATATATATATATATATATATATATATATATATATATATATATATATATATATATATATATATATAATTGAATGGAATTATAACGGCATTCAGACAAATCATAAGAATTTGAGAAAAATAAACTTCTTCGAGCGGGATTCGAACCCACGACCTTCCGTTATATAAATATATATATATATATATATATAATGTTCAAGGGTGAGATACGAATTAATACTGGCTTCGAAATTTGTAAGTCTCAAGAATAAACTAATAACGATTTCTTTTGAAAAAATCCGTCCAATTTTCGACAAAACTTGTATTTTCATCTTTCGATAGGAAATGGAGTGTTGAAAAAGACAGAATTCAAATTTAGACCAATCAGAAAACTATTTGATCGTCGTAAGATCGGATTTCGGATCTGTCTGAATCCAGCATTACTCATCGATGAATCTAGAAGCGTACCCAATACCCATCCCATAAGCATACGAAACACAGGCTGCCACTGATCTATTCCTTTCGTTGGTAACATTGTTCAAGAGGCGCAAAAAATGTTTTCATTTTGAACCAAAACAAAATTTTCACATTTTCACTATTTTCGGATTTTCACATGTGTACAGTGTTTATCATTCAGCTTCCAGACACAGTTGGCACTTCCCAGTAACTTCGATGATGTTGATGTTTTGGTATGATAAATAAAAAGACGGGCTTGCTGTTTAATATTTTGTTGGTGCCATTTCGATCCAAGATTTTAATTATAATGGAATATGATGAGGATAAATTCATCTTAGAAGAACAGTTTATACTACGCCTTCCTTTAGTAAGTTTATTTTTATCTTTAACTCCATATGGCTAACTTATGCCTTAGGAGGAAGCAAGACAGATTCGTGAAATTCTTCATACCAAACCAGAGAAACTTAAAAAGTTTTTGAAAATAACCCACAACTTAGATGCCAGCAAAGTGACTCTGAATGTTGGTAAAACTAAGTTGTTCGGCACTGTGAAAAAATTACCAACAATAATTGAGTCCTACAAGACCAACATTTGTAATAACAAAGCAGTATTGTACAAAACTGCTGACGTTTCTCATATAGCTGTGTGTGACTATGAGGAAAAGCCAAAAGATAAACTTGAAATGAATAGTGGCATATGTCCACCACTTAAAAATGTTAAGAGGAAGCGGTTCAGGAAAACCATGTTCAATACAGAGTTAGCTGTTGAAGCAGAAACCATTTCGAAAGAACTGTATTACTTATTGAGTACAGACTTAGAAGCGGTCAGTAAATTTTGATCTATTACTCTTTTATAAAGAACAGAAGTGCCAATAGAAATATACATTAAATATCCAGATGTTGTTCAGATGATAAGTATAGGTAGTAGTTCTATCATTTTATAGTGGTATTGTTGGAAAAATTACAGATAATGAATTTTGCAAAACTGAAGAAACCACACTGAAGATACTCAATGAACAATTTAACTTTTTTTTCATCTTTCTCAATGTGAATTATTTCAGGTATCTTCAAAGTTTGAAATATTGTATGAAGGAACTGGTATCAAAAACCGGAAACAGTATGGTAGGTTGCAATTGTTTCGTTTTTGAATAAATATTCAACAATTTTTCTTGATTTGTAGAAAAGTCCCTGTTCGGTCAACTTTCCAGTGATTCTTCAGAGGTTACAAAAATGATCCATTTTTTGTTTTATTAGATATTTTTCGTGCTTGACAAGATATGTTTGATTTCTAATCATTTTTGTATGAAATACTGGGTGGAGATGCTCATTTTTTGTTGAACAATTAAGAAGCTGATTTTATTTACTGTTTATGTAAACTTTTTGAACTGATTTTCTACAGAATATGAGAATTAGAAGTGAAACAAATCTGTCTAGAGTAGTCTTTTTGTTTGATTCTAATCAGTTATTTTTTTTAGTGGAGTGAACTTTCCAGCTAGATTTGTCACGTCAGTGGATTCTAGTTTGTAATACTCTTTATTATTGTGAATTAAAGTTTATTTGCCTGTTTGAATTGAATATTTTCGTGAATAATTTTTATTTTATATTTTCACAATTTTGCTTCTTAAACCAAAGTTATGTTGAAATCTTTATTCCTAGTTTTTGTTTTATTCAACTTCCTCTGATGAAGTTGAAGGTGAGTTAATTTTTATATGTTTCGTTACATTAGTTTCAATACTGTGTGCCCAAGATAAGGATGAACAGCATGGGGATCTCGGTGACCGTAAGAGTTACACGGTAGGTCAAATGGACAAAAAGTTGCGCAATTAAGGGGTCAATAAATAGATGTTGAGAAATCCCAAAAATGTTGTTTACTTCCGGAGATATTCGGGAAAAACCGAAATTTGGCGATTTGGTTTTTATTTTTTTCCGAAGTTATTTGAAAAGTTTCGAAAAAACCAAAGGCACTTTCTCATTGCCACTTTTTTACCTCTACAAAATGGCGCTCACAAAATCTCCGTACAACGTTTCGTTTGGAAGAAATCATCATCAACTTTGTTTTTTTATATGGCACGTCCCCATGCTGTTCATCCTTATCTTGGGCACACTGTATAGTGTTATTCAGAATATATGGATTTGGGATAAACACTTAGTCGTGAATAGAATATTGGCCCAAAGCTAATTAACGCCAACAACTCCAAACATAATTATTGACCAAAATTCCGAGTTATATACAGGATTATTTCAAAATGTATGATTTTCTCAATCCACAATTGAATGATTTGCCCTATGGACTTCCTAAGAAAGTTCGGCTTTGTGTTCACTACAACTTACGATAATGACTCATTTTCTTCATATTTTTTTTTTTGGGTTAGTAACGTACCAAAACCTGGAAAAATTGAGAATTATTGAAATCTATATACAAGTGTAATCTGCCCTTGATTTCTAATCTACCCTGAAAAGTTGCTTCTCTAATTAAAAACAGTTCCTTCTAAATGAAACAGGTCCCATGTTAGTCAACAACTTTTCGTCTTAATATAATTTGCTCATCACAAAAAACCAAGAACTACTATAATAGAAAAATACCCAGAATGTTTTTCAAGCCGTTAATCATCCTCTTGATAGCTAATAAATTTGAGAAACAAGAAAAATAACTTTCTTCTAGCGTCTTAACTTACCACAATCTGAAAAAATAAGAATTATGCTCGGTTCATAAACCAAACTTTTACTTTCAATTTATCTTTTACTCTAAGAAAGTTCTCACAATGCTATTCAATGGAAGCGTTCATACACAACACTTTTACTTTAATATTTTGTGTATGAACGCCTCCATTTAAATGTTTTTTGATAAATATTAATTCTTGTATTTGTTTTATAGGCAATTTTTAGATATAAAAGAAGTTGTTGACTAATTGAGAGTTTTCCATTCAGAAGGAACCGTTTTTAAATTATCGCCGCAACTCGCATCTGGGTAGACTGAAAATCTGCCCTTCTTCATTTGTGTAGATTCCAATATTATTTCTTATTTTTTGAGGTTGAAGTAGGTTAACAACCCCCAAAAAAAAAGAAGGATAAGAATCCATCCAACAGAAAAATAATTACATTCAAACACAGTACTTAAAATAACGGTGTGACTTCTAGGACCGTCGAACAGTAAAGGTTTGATGAGAGTAGGTACACCATTCTTAAAACCAAACACGTTTTCTCTGGGTCCTTTTTGAAATCTCCAGGCCCGAGGAACCCCTTGTCAGGCTCATACACATCCATGAGTATGGTCTGGGGGGACAGCTCAAAAAATCAAACTTTTTGGTAAAATTCTATCGGGCGCCACCTGTTTTTCGAAAAATTTTTTTTCAACTTATGTATTTCGGTCTCCTGAACAAAAAATTCTTATGAAAATTTTGGCGGTCTCAACTAGTTTCGGAGATACGGCCCCCCAAAGACAGGAAAACGGGGTTGACGCCTATGTTTGTTTTTTCAGCCAATTCCGCTCGAAATTCCTCCTTTATATCAGCACAATATACACATTCTGTTCCACCTTCTTCATCACTTTTCAACCTTCTTCATCACTTTTCAACCGAATTAAAAGCATTTTTCGCTACAAGATTGAAAAATATATCCTGATAGGAAAGTGAGGTTAACAAAACAGTCGAACGCGCAAGGCATCGCCGATGCGAGTTCCACAGTTATGTTGTTAACCTCACTTTCCTATCGGGATATATTTTTCAATCTTGTAGCGAAAAATGCTTTTAATTCGGTTGAAAAGTGATGAAGAAGGTGGAACAGAATGTGTATATTGTGCTGATATAAAGAAGGAGGAATTTCGAGCGGAATTGGCTGAAAAAACAAACATAGGCGTCAATCCCGTTTTCCTGTCTTTGGGGGGCCGTATCTCCGAAACTAGTTGAGACCGCCAAAATTTTCATTAGAATTTTTTGTTCAGGAGACCGAAATACATGTTAAAAAAAATTTTTCAAAAAACAGATGGCGCCCGATAAATAGAATTTTACCAACTTTTTAATAAGTTCGATGGCTTCAGCAGCGGTTTTTTTAAACAGGGTTTTTGTAATTTTTTGTTTCAGGAGGGGTTGCTACTCGCCACCCCTCTTGTACTTTCACTTCTGGTTACAATCTGAAAATATAGGATAAAAATTTGTATCCTATTCAATTTTCGGGGGTTATATCCCGAGTGCACCAAGTTTAATCGGTTAAAATGTGTGCTGCACTTCCATGATTCTCAAAATTTTGCTTAGCAAATGACTTGAGTGTATGATAATTTGATAAAATCCCGAGACCGCAGGTCGAGGGATTTTATTTTAAATTATTATACACGAAAGCATTTGCTTGAAAGCAAAATTTTGAAAATCATAGAAATGCACGCATTTTGGTCGATTGAACTTGGTGAAGGAGGGATATATGTTTAGATTATTTCCAGAAAACATGTAAACTCAGGAAACATCAAAATCGAACACAGGAACAATATAGTACCAGAGATAGTACCTGAAAAGTGATCCAATCGCCCGGTTTATTTCGAACATTTTAATCGGTTAAAAGGTCTAGTCCATTTAATCGCTGTAAAACTCTGTAAAAGCAGTCTAGCCTTCGACTGTTTCATCGTTTATTCGCATTGAGCGAAATAATAAGTCGAAACGCCTTTCCAGGGAATAAATTTGTGGTTCACCTTACGAAAATATATAGATATGATATAAGCATTGTCTAAGGATGTATAGGGAAGAATATCGACCGATGAGGGCGCTGGTGGTGGTTAAACTTTATCCACCATTTTGAAATAGTTACTTACCTTGTTTACATTTGTGAAATAACGCGCCAAACTGAAATCCAGTCATCAGTTGCCCCCGCTAGACAAGATTTTGGTGTTTTTTTGCCATATTTTCATTGTACGAAATTTTTCTCGTGAAGGTGAATATAACTGTGTTCATGATGCTGTGAATATCCGCACAATACCATTCATTGGAGGTGAACATAGATGCATTGTGTTTTAAAATCTAATGATATTTGTTCCAGGACATTTTTTAGTTTTAGTGTAGTGTTAGTGAACCAAATAGGCTTTTATTACATGGATGATGAAATGCGCCATAACTTCGCCTAAAAATAGACTCACCAGGTAACAAGAAATCATCTCTCTTGAAATGCAAGTAACACACTGAAGCCGCTCTAGGTGGTGATTTATGCAGTTTCAGTTTAATATTCCAAGCCTTGTACCTGTCTATTTTCTCTTTCAATCCACTTTCCGTAATGTTTCCCACCAAAGATGTATTTTTAATTACTCTGGAAACGTGTGGAAAGACAACTTTGGATTTCGGTTCCTAGAGTTGCGGCAACTTGGCACCAAACACTTTATACGGCTCAATGAGCGATCTGCATCCATGATTGTTTGTTATTATTAATCAAAAAAAATTACAACTCCAGATGAGATTTCCTAAATCAACACCAAAGAACTCAATAAATTCAGACACATAAAATGGAAGCCGTTTGTTTGTGAAATTATAGCAGTGCGTTATATTTCCGCTAGACGTCGCATAATATTATGAACTTCCCAATAGCTCATACAATTCAAAAGCTGTTGCACGTCATCAAGGGCGTGGTTAAATTTACACTGTACACTGTAGCCAGATTGTTATAGAATTATGGAATATAGGAAAATAATTAAAATTAGTAATTGATGAATAATGTTTCATAACTAAAATGATAAATATCTGTTTCGGATCAATTCATGAACTAAATGATTCAAAATGATTAAAATTAATGCTGTTTTGAGGGTAATTTATTTAAATTTCTATCAATCAGAATCGTAGCTGCTGGATTCACTATCATTTCCGATATTTATAATGATGGGTTGTATCTCTTGCCGGTCGAATAAATGCTCTCTTTTAAACCATTTTCTTATTTCATTCTCTGTATGTTTTATCGAATTCTTCCATATCTCGGGAGTGACAGTAAGAAGTGCCTCACGCCACATATTCAAACAATCTTCATTAGAAGTACCTCCTTTACCTACGAGCTTGTTGTAATATGACTTCGAAATTCCCCATATCAGTTCAATTGGATTAAACATGCAGTGGTACGGAGGAAGACGTAAAACTTTATGTCCGTATTGTTCTGCCAACTGATCTACTACGAATATTGATTCCGGTTTGTTGCTAAAAAAAGAAAAAATATGAATATGAACATTGTTTGTGTTAGTTGCGGACCGTGCCACAATTCTGAGCAGTTCACTTTCGAGCATCTGAGCACAAAATTCTATGTTATTATTGAATAACCAGTCTTGAATGTCTGCTTTTTTCCACGATGAATTAGGTATTTTCGTCAAAAGTACGTTGTGGTATGGAGCATTGTCCATAATGATCAAAGACGGTTCAGTCAAGTTGTACAAATTGATATTCAAACCAATGTAAAAAAATTGCTTGAATTCATTTCGCCATGGTAATCATCATTTTGGGATTTCGATGAAAAAACAAGTTCAGCGCCTTCAATGAATCCGTCCTCATTACCTGCGTGAAGTATTAAATGTCTAAAAAGAATAAATAAATAAATAAATAACGTTATTTATTGAGCGCAAGCACCCAACAGGCCATCGACCGAAGTCCTTCAGCCTATTGTATAACAATAATTGTTTGAAAGAGTATAATATATGTAAATGTTTTGAAAATGTACAGTTCAAAATGAATGAGAAAAAAAAAAGTTCAAATGGGTCTTCATCCACGGCAATTTTCACCCTATCCAGCGGCATCTGCAATATCGTTAAGACATTCCCATAAAGTTCTTCTGGGGTGCTGGAATTTGGAAACATGATTTTGAGGTCTTTGTAGTATAGCGGGTTGTATGATGTCTAGGTTATCGGGTTTATTTGCAAATTTGCTGGACAATTCTTGGAGTCTAGTTGATATAGGAGTGATGTTGGTGAGGGAATAGAGCAAAGCATTGGGGGGGTTATGAAGAATATTCCTTGGATGTCTTATTCTTGTAATTGTTCGTAAGGCACTTCTTTCCGAAATTTCCAAGTTGTTCCTGGCAGGGCTTCTCAGATTCAGAAAAAGGGGGTGACCATATTCTAGGAGAGGTCTACAAATGCTCTTGTAGATTTTGGCAGCATTTCTTAGAGAGATTCCTTGATTTTTATATGTGAGTGCACGAAAGTGTTTCGCTCTTGCTGTCGTCCTCTTCTTCAAAGACTGAGTGTGTGTGTTGAAGTTGAGCTTCTGGTCGAAAGTTATTCCTAAATACTTCACTGACGGGAGGGGGCGTAGGTTTTTATTCTGAATTCGAAGGGCAGGTGATCCTGCGGAGATGCGATGATTGAAAATTATGAATTGGGATTTATCAGGGTTAATTTGGATTCTCCATTTGCAGAACCAGTTGCTCATGTGGTCAATTCCACTCTGCAAGTTGTGCACCACTTTTTGGACACTGGAATCGTGAGATATCAAGGCCGTGTCATCTGCGTATTGCAATAGATACGTTTTGGAATGTTCGAGATTTGGGTGAATGGGAATATGGCAACTGTAAATGTTGTACAGCAGCGGGGATAGAGGGGAACCTTGGGGAACACCTTTCTGGGGATGGAAAATATTTGAAAAATTCATATTAATCTTGATTTGCAAGGATCTGTTTTCTAGGAATTCTTTAATGATCAGTAAAAGAGGAAGTGAAATATGAAGGCTTTGCATTCTGAAGAGTAAACCTTTGTGCCACACACTATCAAATGCCTTTTGAATGTCGAGGAAGACAGCAGCCGTTTTCAAATTCAGGAGCTTGGCAGATTGGATATTGGATGTTAAAATCGTTAAGGGGTGAACGGTAGAGCATTTTTCCTTGAAATCAAACTGATGAATAGGAATATGGTTCTTGACTTCGAGAAGGAGGAGATTTTTCAAGATTTTTTCAAATAGTTTTCCCAAAGTTGGAAGTAGTGTGATGGGACGGTAGTTTTTGATTTCCTTGAGATCACCGTTTGCTTTGGGAATAACGATGATTTGTCCTATCTTCCATTCGTTGGGGAAGTGACTGTTGTTAAGGCAGAATTCGTACATTTTAATGATGAATAAATGAATGTCATAGTCCAGCCGTTTCAAAATACACCATGGGACATCATCGTGGCCAGCAGCAGAAAGTCTTTGTTTAGATAACAAATCAAAGTAAATTTCTTCCTCAATGTTCAAAACCCTCCGCTGACCAACCCCATTGTCGAAGTACCTGTCATACCATTCTTCTACTATGTTTGCTTGCTGTTGACAGAAGGTAGGGTTGGTAGTAATCTTAAAGACATTTTCGAAATATTCTCCGAATATTTGAGCTTTCTCTTGATTGGTGGTGTACTCCGTTCCATTAATTTCTAGGTTGGGAATATTTTGTCTTTTCTTGTACTTGGAGAGGTGATTAATTTTTTGGTAGTAATACCTACCTTTCAGCTCGTTGATGTTCTGGCAGGCTTTGATCCAATGATGCGCTCTGAACTGTTTAATCATGGTTTGGATGCTCTTGTTGAATTCGTTTATCCTTGTTTTCAAGTTCATATTTCCAGTCAGGCGGTATTCTCTGTACATTTTTCTTTTAGTTTTTATAAGTTTGATTATAAAGGGTGGTAGTTCATGAGATTGATAAATATTTATGGATTTTGGTGTGTTGTCTAAAATGGTTTTGCTGAGAGTTTTGTTAAAGTCGGAAATGAGAAGAGGGGACATAGTCTTGTCACTACTGCCCTGAATGTGTTGTTTCATAGCGAAGTTTATTTGATCAATATCAGCTTTTTGGAAAATGTATCTGGTAGCAGGGGATACTGGAACCGGTTGATTGGTGAGATGGAACTTTATTATCATTGCCAGGTGATCAGAGCCTAGGTCAGGAATGACATCGACTTCAAGAACATTATTTAGAAGATTATTACTGTATAAGATCAGATCGGGAGTCGAATCTGAATTGTTGGCCATCAAAAAGGTAGGGGGGGTGTTGTGTTTCGTGAAGTTGCAATTGGACATGAAGTTTTGCATTTGCTTGTTTTTACGAGCATTGGGATTGAAGTCTCCTATTATAAGGGAGTATTTGAACAATGATGCCATCACGAATATGTTTTCTTCGATCTGAGCAGAGGGGTGGATATATACAAGAAAGAGGTGAAGTCGGTCATCGGCAAATGGTATAGAGAAATGTAGGCATTCGTTAAGAGGATTATTGATATGGGGACGGTTGGCTTTCTTAGCATGCAAGTCAGGGTGTATTTGGGCCAAACTTCCACCCCGAACATTTCGGTTGAGAACGTTTCCATTGTTCTGAATCTTGCTCCAATTTCGGTAGCCTGTATTGGATTCTGGAGTGGTCTTGGATTATACAAACAGAGCACAGTTTACACTATTATTTTCGATGTAATTACAGATGAGATGTTTTTTGGGGATGTAGCTGTTGATGTTGCAGTAAATAATCTTCATTTCAGCCATCGAATTGAGCATTGAATATTCCAGGTAGAGGCTCGGTGGGGGAAGAAGAGTTGTTGTCCATATCGAACATCAAGATGTAGATTCGGTTACCGCTGAAGAAAGATACTGAAGTTTCAACATTATATTCGGTTATGAATTTTTTTCTAAGCTTTTGTAGGAGTTCTTCTCTGTTGGTGTTTTTTGGTTTATTCAACTTGTGAATATATGTGTTGACTATGATATCGTGAATGGTAACAGGAGAATGAATTCTTGAGGCCTTCTTATCTGAGTCGGTAATATCATTCGATTTCCTATTGAGGGTTTTGACAGGTACATTGGGAATGCCTTCAATAGGAGCTTTGGGTCTTCTGGGGCATTTAAAGGACCAGGCTTGGTGTTCTTCTGAACCACAGGCAAGACATTTAGGAGGTAAATTGGTTTTGCATTGGTTACTGCTGTGGTTTTCTCCACATTTAGTGCATTTAGTTGGAGTGTTACATTCTTCCGTAGTGTGGGTGAACTGGAGACACCTACTGCAGGGCAGAGGTGCAGGTGGTGGAGGTGAGCTGGGATACACTGCATAGAGTCTGCACTTGTAAAAAACACCATCATTCAGAAGCTTTTCATAAGTATTGAGACATCCGGTTATTATCCTGATGAAGGTTGTAGGTTGACCTGTGGCCCTAGCGGTGATTCTCTTACAGTATCGGTGATTGAGTCCTAGTTTGTCGAGGTGGGAGGAAATTGCTTCGTCCGTGATGTATTTTTCGACTGAGGAGATTACACAGGCATAGGTAGCAGGAAGCGGCTTAGCAACTGAGGCAGTGTGTTTGGGCTGGGTCTCGCTGAAATCCACAATTTTGTCCTGTTGCTTTAGAGTTTTGAGGGCGTTTTTGAGCATGACCTTAGGGGTATTAGATTTCAGTAAGAAACCTTTTTGGGTTTTGAGAATAACGTCGGAGTTATCGAGTCGAGATTCTTCCCAGAGATCAGCCATTGATATTCTGCTGGCACAGTTGGGAGCATTAATGTAGAAATAATGGAAGTATTCCTTATTGATGATTTCGTGCATTTTAGATGAGAAGTTTCTATGTGTCAGGGGATATTTGTTTGATGGAGTTTGTCTGAGGTTGAAGTTGTCAGAACTTGATGTGGAGGCTACATTCGCCTCCAAGTTGGGTCTCTTGCTTTGACTGTTGAGTTTTTCCGATTTCTTTTTCCTCTTCCTCTTTCAACTAACTGCCACTCCATTGTTGGAACATCTCTCTCCTCGTCCACGACATCCGGAGGTTGAGCGGAACCCGCCGTTCTCCGCAAAACATTTGCGAAAAAACGTTCAAGGTCCGCCTCCGAAATAAATTTGCTACGGTCCTGGTCCAGAGTGGAAATGTTTTGTTCACAACTCCACTTTTGTTTGAAAAACAGCAGCAAAACACAAAAAAACCGTCCACTCTTTTTCAGAGATAAGAGCAGAAGAAAAACACTCAATAACTGAAGGCAGCCTGTAGGGCACAACCTCTCTCTATGAAAGCTAGCAATACACTGTAAAAAAAAAAAAAAAAAAAAAAAAAAAAAAAAAAGAATATTTTCATTCAAATCTCATGCGAATATGTGTTCATGATGTGTCACCTACCTTTTCCCATTGACTTTAGTCGTTTTAACACTTTTGACATTATCATCTTGCCACGAATGACATATGGTACCATCCTTAAAAATCCAGGTCTCATCAAGGAACACAAATTTATAGAGATTCTTCCTTATTTTTAATATATGACCTCAAGAAATCAACACGTTTCAGTGCAATATTGCTGAGTTCCAAAAGTCCCCGTCTAGGATCATCCTTTTTCCATTTGAAACCAATCTCTTTCAGTAGACTGCATAGTGACATACGGCATCCGTGAAATAGTTCTTTCTCGTGTAATTTTTCCAAGAGGGAACTTAGAGTTATATGCTGTCCTGTAGATTAAAATCATATCTATTGAATACCTGGGTATATCCAATTTGTAAACTTCAAATACTTACTGCGCTCGTACATGGTATAAATCATGTTACGAATAGCACCTGTATCTAGTAGTGAGGTATTTGTAACTCTCTTGGTGGTTTTACGTTTTCGAGGCGATTTGAGAGCTTCATTTTTTTTCTTTTGGGGAATCGCACTCACAGTATACATACTTAAGTTTAAGGCTGCTGCCAAACGCTAAAAATGAATATCTGACCGTAGATTACGAATAAAATTCACTATATTATACTTAGTTTACCTCTCTTACAGCCATTAAAGGAAGCAAAGGTCCATTATTATCGCGTTCTCTTTCGAAATAGTCTATCAAAGATGCAACAAACTCTTGGCAGCGCTCGTTTAACTGCTTTGGCATTTTTACGAAGATGACTAATTGCTGGGGAATGCTCAGAATACACTTTTTTTGGATTTCAATATCGTAAATGTATGTGGATAGGTACCCAAACACAGAACTGTTACTTTGACAAACAATTGTCAGTTGATAAAAACAAATTTCAAATGAAGTGCGGTAACATGGAGATTGCAGCCAAACTAAGGTGTTTTCTGGCGCTCATGTATTTGAAACGTATTCGTCTGTCTTCTTCTCTCTCACTTATGGCTAGCCGAGTAGTAAGAGAGAGATGGAGCGACGAATACGTTTTAAATACAAGGGCGCCAGAAAACGCCTCTAATATCAAAGAAAACAGGCGCCAAATTTGAAATTCAATGTAAACGTTCCAATGCATTTCCATGCCACTGCGTTGATTTTATGTCGTCATCGATGACGTGCAACAGTTTTAAAATTGTATTCACTATATTTCGAAGTTTTCAGCAGTTGTCACCTCAGTTGAAAGAATGGAATTCACGAATTCACCGATAGACAGCACTAGGGTACTGTGACTAGGGTGTTTTAAATCAAGTCGTTTCCTCCCTTTTCACATGTACCCCAGATGCCAAAGGGATTAATTTCGAAACAATGGCATTTTTCCAATGTTTATTATCGAGCTCAGAAAAGGCTCGGACTATATATTAGAGATATAGTTAGATAGATAGAAACAGAAGTGGTATTTTTCGTCAACGTCGTGCGTGTACCTTTCATGTTTTGAAGATTATTTTTATGCCTGAACTTTCATAAACTTTGAAGCTTCATTATCTTTCTGTCAACAGTCAAGTCAAACTGACAGACAGAACTCTGCACCAATTTTTCCCTTCAGAGTAGGAAACTTTGTGGTGCATTGTCAAGTAAACGGAAATATTGACATTGAAGTGTAGATGGCGAAATAAAATCACTTCAAATCCTTTCACACAGGCATTGACTAACCAAATATCTATAAACAATGGACTAACTATATATCTAAAAACAATGACATAAATATCTGCATTAGTTGCAGATCGCGCCACAAATATGTTTCAAATATATTTTACGGTTGTAGCATTGCCCACAGAAGTTGCCAATGATTGCAGATATGTAGGCTTGTCTATATTCAGGCATTGTTCATAAATAAATTAATACACGGGATATTTAGCCAACAATAAGGAAATGTCATTTGAAGATACGGATATAACAATATGATATTACATATTACGAATAGATGGAATTTAGTGAGTTCTTTTCTAATCTATGTCCTTCTTACATTTTTTCTTTTACCAAAAGATGGCAGTCATTTAACAAACCAGAAGTTGAATTTTTTATTTTTTATCAGTGTCGTAAATCGTGAATCATTCATATTCTGATAATTTTTTTAAACTTTTATTTCCTCTATAAACTACTATTGTCGACAAAATTTGGAAGCTTCATAAACTTTTTGTCAACATTTTAGTCCGAACTGTCAAACTCTGCACCTACTTTCATAGCAGGAAACTGAGTGTCCAGTGAAAAGAAATTTCGGCATTATACCATTGTCTAAGGATTATACTTTTCACACAGACAATGGAAAATTACAAACTATCCAATTTCTTTATAAACAATGCCATTCCATTTCTGTATGATAAACAATTATTATTATAGTCTACCGTTCTAGAGGGGTTCTTGCGAAAGTCGACAGGTGGCGACTTTAATTTGAAGAAATAGGAAGAAGAAAAGTCAGTAAAAAGTAAATTTTAAATTTTTCTGTTTTTTTTTTAAACAAGATTCAAATGATACCTGTGATTGTTTCATTATAATTCATGTTGAAAAATTGTTATAATTTTACTGAAATAGACAATTTTCGTTTACATACCTCAATAAATTTATCAGAGCGATTTTTCTTTGCACTTAAGGTGTGGGGTGTGGGCGGAGGGTGTAGGGTAAATGCAAATGTACCTGCTAGCCAGTGCTAGCTACCTGTTGAATGAGTCGTTGCACCTGTTCCACAACCTGTTTTGATGTGATTTCAAAATTAATATAATGACTACTTCCTGGAGGAAGGTGGAAGATAAAAATGGATTCGCGTATTATTTAAAGTATGTACTTGTAATTTGATTTATATGTACCTATAGATTATCTCTAAATCTCAAGTGATTACCAAAATGGGTAGTTGTTTAGGTCAGGAGGTTATTATTTGCTTCTTTATATTCAAAAATTATATCCTATTTGATCAGATCTCTCTTGCCTTAATTTGAGAATCATAAAAAAAAGACTCAAAGTGAGATGTTTTCATTTGGGATAATTGAAATTCAAAACAATTTCTAAATTTGTAGAGAGAAGCCAACCATTGTATAAAACAATTTTTCAAACGTTTTTAGTGAAGCTTCTAATTCTAAACAGTGGGACCACCCCAAGTTTGTCGACATCAGACAAAGACTGGATGATTGTAATTACGTTAAGTACTCTATGTACAGAGTCGCATTAAAATTCAGAGTATTACAAAATGCATTACACAGTGAGTCAGCTTTTTTTTTAAAGATCAGTAGTGAGACTATGTGCTAGATTTTTTTAGTGGAAGAAGTTCCTTTATCAACAATAGCTGGTGTGTTCGAGAGGCATAGACTAGGTGCCAATGAAAGTTCTTTGTGTCTCGAAAGCTGTGACTTGGAGGCAGTGTTGTCTGACATCTATTTCGCCTCCAACAAGATAAATCATACTAATACTGACATCGACTTTGCAACAGAGCTGATGCTAAACTTTTTATATAATATATTTGACGAGTAAGAAATTTCTTTTATTATACATTATAGTAATGATAAACTGAAGATATGTTTATATGATACTTATGAGTTCTCTTTTCGACCTGCTGAAATCCAAAAAAAATAATTGTATCAAATGTTGTTTTGTAGACAGCGTGAAGGAACCATTCAAGTATCATCTACGAAAGTAGCTTTATCCATTTTGAGCAGTTGTTCTATGAAAGAATTGTACAACTTCATCTTCAGTCTATGTGCAGACCATAATAACTGTGTAACGAGATTGCGATTACAAGCTTTCTTATCGAAAATTGTGGAAATAACTACATTCTTACATGAAGATGGTAGTTATGGATCACACCTGGTCAATACTGCAATAGAAAACTGTTTTTTGAATGTAAGTATCAAGTCAAAACCAAATATTCAGTCTTTAAATTAATCTGATACGATTTTTAAGAAATTTCAACAGTAAACTTTCTCTTTTCAGTCCCCAGGTTTAGTAGGAATCAATGAAAGCATGTTCATCAAATGGTTGGAAAGCAATCCTAAAATTTTGTCATGGATACCTCTCCTACATAGGATCAAAATAGCAGAACCAGGTGAATACAGCTTTGGTAACATTAATACATACAGAAATATTGATCCAAAAATATTATGGTGCATTCAAATGAAGATATATCGGGAGCAAATACATGAACATGTGAAAGTTAGCAGCAGGGAATGCTGGATGTGTAACTATTGCAAACTACATTTTGTATACTTTGGAAGACAAGTGCATAATTTTTAACGGCTGAAAAAATTCAGTTCAAACCTACTATTGAAAATTTTCAAATAATTTTGTTGAAAAAAAATGCACATGTTTGAGCCAAAACTCCTCTTGAACGCCTTTTTATGTCTACATTTGATGACTGATAAATGAAAGAGAAATTGATTTTTTTTCAATTGTATGTTATACTCAATAGAGGATGGCAATTAGATGAACAAGGTGTGATACAGAAAAATATTGCCAAAATTACATTGGAGATTCCTTTCACGAATCCATCTATAATTTGCAATCAAAACTTCTGGAATATGCATCATTTCAAAATCTAGAGTGTTTCAAATCAAAAATAAAAAATCTCCAGATCTTTGATGAAATTTCAGCTTATACCATAAATTACTTACTATGTTTTAATAGAAATAACAGGTATTCATCATCATCCAGTGCCTCATACTAAGGGTGTCTGAACCCTTCTGTACCTCCAGTTTTGAAACTACTTGTACAAAAACGAATATCTTCCCATTTTTCAATGAAAAAAATCGATAGTGAAAGTAGTGCTTCTTATACAAAAAGATTTTTGAGAGCGATGAGTAAATATGAACAATACTTTTTGTTTATCTCATGATTCATAAAGAATCTAGAATCGATCCAAAATCCTGATTCGTCAGCCTTGTAAAGACTTAGAAGAAATCAGAATAGAGATAGAGATCATCAGAATTTTTTATAGCATGCCAGGTGTGTTTTGTGATAACTCTTCGGGCAATCATCAGAAAAAATCCAAAATTAGCTATTCAGTATAAACTTTTATTTTCAATTAATATATCAACCCAATAAAACACTAACATGAATATAACAACAATATCACTATCCTATGTTGTTTGTTTATGTATCATGCAGAAACATTTTCACTAAATACGAAATTTTAACTCTGGTTGGACTATATATTTATGAGTTGTCAGTTTATGTTTTCACTAACAGGAATGAATTCATTCTCAATAGCGATATTCATGATAAAAACACTCGACTCAAAGTGCACCAAAACGCATTGACCAAGAATTTATAACTGTTTACCAAAGGAATTGAAGTCAATATGTAGCCTTTCGTTGTTTAAAAAGAGTTTTAAGTCGTTTCTGTTGGGAAGATGTTTTTATACTCTTGACGACTTTTTAAATGCGACAATGTGATTTACTACTGTGTATATTTTTCATATTTATTTTTATACATTTTTTGTTTTGTCCCCTATTGTATTGTACTTTCGTATATAATGACTATTTCCTATACATTTTTTGTCAATTCAAGGAAATAAATTTGATTTGATTTGATATCTAGATTCATAATTCTTTTTTTTATGTGTTGGATTACGTTAACTTTAAATAAGGAATAACTATCTTTATTTTTCACATAATTTGGCAATGAATTGAATGTTTCTAAGCATTTGTTTATGGGATTATTGAGGGCTAGGTTTGTTCTTACGTTCGAAAGGTAAAAGTTATTTTGATTTCTAGTCTCATATGAGTGGGTTTCACTTACCAAGTTGACTAAAGTATTCCTTTTTTTGTTGATTTTTTTGGGTTTTGTAAGTATATTTGCATTGTTCTATTCGTAATATTTGTTTTAACGGCAATATTCCTGTTTCATTATATATTTTTTCTGTATGTGTTCTGTAGTTGAATCAATGACTATAACAAGTTGATAACATCAAAAAATATTGGAGGGTTGCTATTTCTACCCTCAAAGACTTCTTTTGCCGCTAATAGCATTATTTTATATTTTTTACTAGTTTTTATCAATAAAATTATTCCCCATATCTTATATGACTTATTTCAAAGATTTATTGTTATACTGGACGACCCGGAACCATAATTCACCACCCTGTATCTTCATTGTTATTTTGTGATTATATTTCAAATTCCGTAGTTCAAATTGATGTCATAAATGTACAATTTAGCAAGTATGAAACCATATAATATGACATTTCCGGTTTGACTCGAAGGGCTTCCAGTGTTTATGTTTCAAATGGAAAGTATTTTTTTGGAAATACAATTGGGTATATACACAATCCAATGATATATCAGAATCATACTGTCAATTCACAATCTGCTGATATGTGATATAAATATTACTTTTTCTATTCCACTTGTAACACAATAATTCATGGCTAAACTCCGCACACAATATTGTTGAAATTTAATTTTTCTTCATTTTTCAACATCAAGTATATTGAAATACAAAACGTTAATTGTATTGGAGTTTATAACCATAATCTGCATAAAAAATATAATGTGAAAAGTTTGGCCAGGCATTGTTGTTACATGATATTGTTCAATATTCCACAGCATACTTTAATGAAAATGTTCCGCGACGAGGGGAATACAAAAAGTATTTTCTTAAGGAATCTCAATTATACCAGCAGGTTGTGAATTGGAAGTATGATTATGATATTTTATTGGAAAGGTAATTCTAAACCGAACTTAATTTCTGAAAAAAAAATATTTTTTTGGACACCAGAATTATATTTTCGAAGCTTAAAAAGAGTCATCTCAATAATGTAAACTAACTCTCATAATGCAACTTTTGTGTAGCTGATTTTTGGTATATCAATTCATTTTGACGAGTTCTACAAGCTGTTGAAATAAATGACTCAACTTTCACTCTGTATAAATAACATTTTATTTGTATACTTCGGTCATAAGTGCATTTGAAACTTCACGTGGTTGTGTTATTGTCAATTGTTAGTTGAACTCAGTATACTTCTATATACTAAAACAGTTTTCTTTGGAATTAAGGGCCCACACACCCTAGACAACTTTCAACAAAACATCCCTCACCCTTAGGGTGAGTGAGCATAAAGTTATGATTATTACTATTACGATAATCCTTTGCAAAATCTTACTTCTGACACCAGTGTTACGATATATCCTTGGTTTCGTCGATTAAAATACCAAACAGCACTAAACTTCTTTTATTATAACTCTCTATCACAATACAACACTATCACTTAAATCGCTCCGATAACTTTCCAATGCTCGGTACTAAAACTCTCTGTACTAAAAATTCCACTTCCGCACAAAGCTCTGCTCCACTTAGCTCTCAATAACTCTCGTCACTTAGCCCTGAATAAAACTGCCGAATCACTAACTCTCCGAATAAAAACTTGTCTCGTAACTAACTCTCTGAATAACTGACTCTCCTCCGCGACGAAGTCTGTTTCGTATATATACCTGCGTACCTACCGAGAATCCTCAAGAGAAGCCCCGATGACGTGTCTCGAATTCTCCAGGCGGCTTACGGGTTCCAGGAAAATGTCGTTCGCTACGACGCGATCCCTCATCTGCGTTTACGATCTAGTCAGGACCGGCGATAGAAGAGCGCTAGGAGATTTGTTACATTACCATTATCTTTTTCAGTATTACACAACGTTAAATGTACGACGTGCAAAACCAATCCTCTGATGGGTCTACGCTACAAATGCATAAAATGTCTCCGATACACCCAGTGCCAGAGGTGTTTCTTCACAGGAAGGACCAGTCATTCACACAAGCTGTCCCATTCGATGCGAGAATACTGCTCGGAGGGCAATGAGCACAGCTACACGGTGATGAAGAAGTTTTGCAGCTTGCTGAACTGCTCCAAGCGAACCACTTCCATCGTGGTGGATCCCAGGCCTTTGTGGTACGATCGAAGCTCCTCTTTTTTTAATTTGTTGCAGTCAAGGCGGACAATGTTTCGGTTGGCTTGGTGGCATGGGCAAACGCGCATGGCAAGCTCTTGAGCGAATGTGTAATATTTGCTGCCCAGCTATCAATCCTATAAGGTTCATTCTATCAGGTTACTACTATGTAGTTCCGAAAAATCAGTAAATTGGTCAAGACAGTTAAGACCATTAGCCTTTCCCTGCCTGTCAAAGAATCTGCTTTAGGCATACTCTTGGCAGTGTTTGTCGTGGTTGAACGAAAAATTATAAATATTTCCAATTTAAAATTGAGAATTGAAATTCAAAAATAGAAAAAATATGAAAAATAGTAATTGAAAATATATAAAAATAATAATGAATTGAACTGGCCAATACTTGATGAAAATCCATATTGACCAAAAATATAGCATTTTCTGTTTTCCAATCATGAAAACCATTCCTATGTTCTTTTACAAGTGTGATGATTGATCTTCCCGTTTGACCTATATAAAACATCGGACATGATCCGCAATTCATAAAATCCTGACCCCTGCAACACTTTATTTTTGTCTTTATTATTTTTGATATGTACTCAACCCATTTTTTTGAATGCCGTGTTTATCTCTTTATTTTTCAAGAGCCTTGATATATTTATGGTTGGTTGGCCTATATACTGAGCCAATGAAATATAGAACCATGATGTGTTTAGGCCAACCAACCATATATATTTCAAGGTTCTTGAAAAATAAAAAGCATTTTAAACAAATAACAATTTCAGAATATATATCAAGAATAATATAGACAAAAATGAATTATCACAGAGGTCAGGAGTGTCCGATGTCTTCTATAGGTCAAACGGGAAGATTACACGTGTAAAAGAACATAGGACTAGTTTTCGAAATAGAAATTCAAACCATAGTTATGCATCTTACCTCATTACAGGGGGTCACGAGAAACTTACAGGAAATCTGTGATATTTTTGTTGAAGATTAAAAAATATATATAAAAATCATAAATGTAAACTGAAATGATAAAACGAAGATTTAAACAAATATTGGAAAATAAATGATAAAGGAAATATTAAACGGACAAAGTGCAAATATCTACTAGAAACACCACCTTATTCATTTACAATAAATGTAGTTTTCATTTACGATCATTTTTTTTAATACCAACGACTTTGATTCGGAATTCCATTATATTTCAACTTCGGCGAATTTTATTAAAACAAAAAATAGTGGTTGGAAATCGAGATCATTTGTTAAATTCAGATAATATTCCGACATAAAAATAGTTTGGATAGAAAATGAATCGAAAGTTTTCTTTAAATCAGTGTTAAATTGTTGAGTTCACTTATTCCCTTATGTTTCATGTATTGTTATTGGAATAAGAATGCACATAGTGTTTTTTTCGATGTATAACACCAATTATTGAAAAATAAATATTTTGGGTATCAAAAAAATTTTTTTCAGATATATCTTGTTATTAAGCTCAAAATATTTGCAGCTTTCAATTTTTATGTCAGCCGCTTTTTAGTCATGTCGTTGATGCAAAAAAATACAGGTGTCTCAAAACTATTTCCACAATGGCTCATATGCTGTATTTTGCTTATTTGTGATTATTCCCCACAAAATCTCCAAATAATTTTTTTGTAGCGATCAAAATCGATTGGTAACATCGGATTCGAAAGAGGTTTTGTGCGATGTAGAGCCTCTGTCCACGCCACAGACGCAGCTGCAGTTGATAATTAGACAACTTGAGATGCAAAATAAGGAGCTGCACCAAATTCTGTTGTTGGGAAATAGAAACGATAAGGAAATGCGGAGGTATTTGGAGGAACACAGGATACACGTTGCTGCTCAAATTCAAAAGCTGAAGAGTCTGAAGGTACAATAATTTTTTTGATTTGCAAATGCACACTGTGCACCATGCAAGAAAAAATCCAAGGGAGGAAAAAGAATATTGTGTAGTCGGTGTAAGAACCTTTCAACATAAATATACTTGTCCTCAAAACATCATGCATATACATATAGCTTGTTCATTTCATCTTGGCACGGAAGTGATGACATATATCAGTTAAAGTCATAAAGTCCCTGAAATCAGAATTAGTTCCCATTTTGAAAATGATAATTGATGAATCCTTTGAATCTGGTATATTTCCCAATGAGTGCAAAATTGCCAAAGTGTCTTCAATTTTCAAAAATGGAAAGAGAGATGAAATGTGTAATTACCGTCCAATTTCAGTTTTGCCACTGCTTGCAAAGATAATTGAGAAAGTAATGAATATTAGATTAATGAAATATTTAGATTCTTTCAAATATTTATTTGATGGACAATATGGTTTTCGTAAATCTGGTGATACAGAGGCAGCAATTTTAGATACAATTTCTTATATTCAGCTCCAACTAGATACAGAAAATATATGCTATCACTTGACTTACGTAAAGCTTTCGATACAGTCAATCATGAAATTCTTTTGAAAAAACTTGAAAACATTGGTATCAGAGGTAATGTCTTCTTGTGGTTCGAATCCTACCTCACTAACAGACAGTAGTATGTTTGTCGAGGAAATAAAAAGAGTTCTTTGAAAAACATAAATTGTTGAGTTCCACAGGGCTCTGTGTTAGAACCAATTTTATTTTTCATCTATATCAATTCAATTTCAAAACTGAATCTTTTAGGATCCATCAAACTCTTTGCTGATGATACAACTTCAATTTACAAATACAAATCAATACAATTGTTGACGAACCCTTTTTGAAATAACCAAGAAAAGCCTATAGTAACAATTCGGGTGCAGGGAAACAGTAAAAAATAGCCTTACCGTGTTCTTATGTGGACTGTAGACTGCCGTGATCTTCTTGGCTGCTTGGAGGGGTAGGCCTACCAATTTCACCACACCGTGTAGAAAGTTTCAAAGGATGCACTCTTCACAAATAAGTGCAGAAAAAGCCGTAATTACCGGAATCAACAATTAATCGAGGTGGACCTTTCGATTCGACTCACTCGACACACGATTTGGTATTGGCTCGAATACCGTTCCACTGCGCTAGGTATACGCGTTCAACAAAAACGTTCAAACAAAACAAAAAACCCGTATACCCAAAAACATTTGTTTCTGCCTTTTAAGGAGCTACTAAGGAAAATAAATAGAATGGAAAATATCAAATATTTACACCGAAAATAAATCATATTTCAACATTATTATGACATTATGATTCCCAATTATAAAATTTACTAACTAAAATATAATATTTAAATTAAAGACGGAACATACCGCCCACCAAAATGCAGTCGAAAAACACGAGTGCATTTTAATCCGTGGGAAGTGGACATAGTTTAATAACTGGCCTACGGACTATTCCTAGAGCCGTTTTAACAGAAGCAACACGTCCGATGCCATCTGTTCCGAAAAATATCTCTCGTACACGCCCTAAGCGCCACCGCATGGGGGGTTGCAATTCATCTTTAATAAGGACCAGTTTACCTACAGCCAATGGGGGTTGGTGATCAGTCCATTTTTTACGATGTATTAAAGTATTCAAATACTCTAGATGCCACCTCTTCCAGAAATCCTGGTGGATTTTTTGCAAGAGCTGCCACCTAGATAAACGATTTATTGGCAGATTCGAAAGATCAGGATCAGGTAAAACAGACAGTGGCTCCATTGTTAAAAAGTGTCCTGGGGTTAAAGCTCGTAAATCATTTGGATCTGAACTCATTTCAGTTAAAGGTCTAGAATTCAAGAGGGCTTCAATCTGTACAAGAATCGTATACATCTCTTCGAAAGTAAGGATTTGTTCGCCAATGACCCTGATCAAATGTCCTTTGACGGACTTTACCCCAGCTTCATGCAAACCTCCAAAATGAGGGCTGGAAGGTGGATTAAACTTCCATTCAATATGTTCGACATCTACAGCTTGTTGAAACATCTCCTTCAGCAATCTGTTTGCCCCCACAAAATTGGTACCACAGTCACTGTTTATCACCGATAGGCGACCTCTTCTACCTAGAAATCTACGTAAAGCCGCCAGGAATGCATCTGACGACAAGTCGGAAACTAATTCCAGATGAATGGCCCTAGTAGCGAAACACACAAATACACATATATAGGCTTTCTGACTCTTACAACCACGGGCCTTTGATAAGGTAATATTCAGGGGGCCAGCAAAGTCCACCCCAACAATCGAGAAAGGTTTCACTTGTGAAACTCTACTAGCCGGAAGATTGCCCATAAAAGGGGTTAATGAATTAGGACGAACCCTAAAACAACGAATACATCTCGATATAACTGATCTAATAGCATTTTTGGCATTCAAAATCCAAAAGTTCTCTGAAATGAGAAATCGTAAATTTTGGACACCGAGATGAAGGTGCTTCTGATGATATTCATTTATCAGAAGTTCAACGAGTCTATGTTTCTGAGGGAGTAGAATGGGATGCTTATTATCATAAGGAATACGAGCGTTAACCAATCTACCGCCCACCCTCAGTAATCCGGTTTCATCAAGAAACGGTGACAATTTTCGAAATGCTTTGGAAATGGGTTTTTTATGTGCCAAACTGTCTATCAGCTCAGCAAAAACCTTATATTGTACTCTTTTAACAAGAATGAGAAGTGATCTACGCAATTCCTGCTGACTAAAAACATCAAAAGTTTTATTTTTAGTTTTTGTGTAATGGAAAAACCGAAAAACATAGCAAATTATTCTTTGAATCTTAAGCAAAGACGAAAATTTTTCAATAAGATTATCTACAGAATCTAACGAAATAAACCCTGTCAACGAAATTGTCCTTTCCTCTTCCTTAAGACAACCCAAATTAGCGAGTTCCGGTTCTACCATAGGCCACGATTCAAATGAATCCGTAAGCCACGATGGGCCCTTCCACCACAGTTGGTGCCCTGCCAATTCTGTGGCAGATAAACCACGAGAGGCACAATCCGCAGGATTGTCTACTCCTTTCACATGGTGCCAACAACTGGGCTCAATTTTATCTTGAATTTTGGTAACTCTATTGCTAACGAACGTCTGCCAACGATGAGGAGACGATCTAATCCATTTCAAAGCAACCAAAGAGTCAGACCATGCAAAAATATTTTGAAAACAAATAGTTGTATCGTAAGTATGTATCACAAAATACATCAATTCAGCTAACAGAACTGCAGCGCATAATTCCAATCGCGGAATAGATATACGCTTTAGGGGAGCAACCTTCGATTTAGAGATCAACAAATTGGTCTGTGCTTGGCCATTAGCACTTGACCATCGAATGTAGATTACAGCAGCAAAACCCCTTTCTGATGCATCCGCAAACCCATGTAGTTGAATATTATTGATGTTTCTACCAAGAATATATCGAGGTATACTTAATGACGATAAAGAAGGTAAGTCACGTTTGAACTCTATCCAACGAGACTTGATATCCAATGGAGGTTCCTCATCCCATTGTAATCCCAATGTCCATAACAGCTGCATAAAATATTTCGCGAAAAATGTAACAGGTCCCAAAAACCCTAACGGATCAAATATCCGTGCCAAATCTGACAAAATATTTCTTTTTGAACAGGTCCGTTCAATGATTTCACCGCTATATGAAAATGTATCCAAAGTTGGCCGCCATTGCAGACCCAAAATCTTAATTGCAGAATTATCCTCACTGTCGAACGATAGCGAAGATTGATGTCGAAAATCTACGGGAAAACTATTCAAAAGTTCTGGACGATTGCTCGACCATTTTCTGAGCTCGAAGCCCCCTCTTTTCAACAGACCAATCATCTCATTTTGAAGAGACCTGACAAATTCTAGAGACTCTCCTCCAGTGACCAAATCATCGACATATATATCCGAACTCAAAATTTTGGCTGCATTAGGAAAATTATGGCCTTCGTCTTTGGCAAGCTGCAACAGAGTTCGAATAGCTAAATAGGGCGAGCTTGCAACTCCAAAAGTCACAGTATTCAACTGATATTCATCAACTTGACCATTGGGATCGAAACGCCACACAATCCGCTGGTAATCCCGTTGTTCTGGAGCAACGAGTATTTGCAAATACATTTGTCGAATATCAGCTGTTATCACAAAAGGATGTATCCTAAAACGAAGTAAAATACTAACTAAATCCTGTTGTAGCTTTGGTCCAATCCATAATTTTTCATTCAAAGATTTACCACCAGGGGGTGAAGCAGATGCGTCAAAAACGACACGTAACTTTGTTGAGGTACTATCAGGCTTTTGTACTCCATGATGAGGAATATAATAAACCTTACTTGGATCTTTCGGCAAACTATCCATTTTTGTCATGTGTCCATTTTCCAAATAATCCTTCATGAAGGATGAATAAGCCAAATACAATTTTTTATCTTGTAATAATCGACGTTCCAAACCAAAAAATCGCCTTAACGCCATCGAACGAGTTTCCATAAAGGAAGGTGCCTCTTCTTTGAAAGGTAAGTATACAATATATCTTCCAGATGGGTCACGATAATGCGAAGCTACAAAAAAATCTTCACACTTTTGATCATCTTGACCCAGGCAAGATGAATGCGGAACTTCTTCCAACTCCCAAAATTTCTTCAAAGTAAATTCTAACGATGAAGTTTGACCATGTGTTAAAAATGAGTATTTTAATGTAGAAGGCTGAAGACATATTTTACCAGTAACTACCCAGCCAAATATTGTTTCCATTGCCATAGGACGATCTGGATCTCCACGAACTTGGCCGCTACGCAGAATGTCGGAAATCAACTCCGCTCCCAACAAAATATCCACTCCACTAGGAATATTAAAGTGAGGATCGGCCAACTGAATATCTTTTAAATGACCCCAATCATCAAAAGAAAAATGAGAACTTGGCATATGTGAGGTGATTTTTGGTATGACTACAGCTTCCACGCTGACTACTGGAAACTCTCTTGCTACAGGTCGAAGCTGAAATGTAACTCCTGATTTGGCTTCCAGTGCAGACTGCCCAATTCCACTAACAACTACTGACAAACGAGACCGAGATAATTTTAAACGATTAGCGCATGAAGAAGTCATCAAACTAACTTGACTACCACCATCAATTAATACCCTAACCCTGTGAACAATGTCGTATTTGTCCTTGATTTCAGCTACTGCGGTGGCTAATAAGGCTATTGTATTATTTTTAACAGAACCAAAAAGAACATTCAAATGATTGGAGGATACATTCGAAGAATTATTAGAAGTACCACTTTCTTGTGAAATCGCCGAATTTGAACCCGAACTACTCGGTTCAGCACTCGGTTCAGACGTGCTGCCTGTAAAATGAATCAAACTATGATGCTTATGATGGCAAACACGACAAGTTTCTTGAACTCTACACTCAGAAGAGCGATGTGACGGATGTAAACAATTCAAACACAAACCCTTTTGTTTGACCAACTTATACCGATCAGTAGGAGTTTTATTCAAAAATAAGGGGCATCTATATATTAAATGAGGTGAATTACATAGCAAACAAATCCCTGTAGTCTTGTGATTGTTGGCAACTAAAAACGATTTTTTTTCATTTTTATTGTCTCGAGAAAACTCAACATTTGAACTAAATTTAGCATTGTATGAACTTCGACTATTTTTTTGAGAGTATAACACAACTGATTCTAATGCAGTACACTGAGTTTTCAAAAAAGTAACAAGATCTTCATAGGTGGGAATGTCTGAAGAAGCATAATTCATTTCAAATAGTTTTATAGTAGTAGGATCAAGTTTTTTAATCAATATATGGAATAGTACAAAACTCCACGACTCTACTGGTAGATTCAAATTTTTCAAACCATCTAGATTTTCATGAAAACATTCAAGTAAATTACGTAAACCTGTTGCCGATTCGGTATGTAGTTTCGGAAAATCTATTATTTCATGCCAATAAGTACTAGCTATAAGACGTGGGTTTTGAAATCTATCCACTAATGTAACAAAGGCAGTATCATAATTGCTGTCAGTTATTTTCAATGATTTGATGCAAGACAAAGCTCCTTTGGACAAAGAAGTTAAAAGATATCTAAATTTCTCCGTTTTACTAAGTAAACCATTATTATGAATGAGTGATTTATACAAATCCAAAAAGGCTGGCCATTCTTGTAAATTTCCACTAAATTTTGGAATATCAATCTTTGGTAATTTCACATTAGGATTTATATTAGAAGCTACTGGTTCTGTGTTGAAAAATAATCTAGAATATTTTGTTTTGATAGAATAATATTTCCTATCAAATTCCCGTCTAATCACATGCTCGGCATCTAAATCAGCCCCTTCCTGCGTTGCCAAAATTCCAGTAAGAGTCAAATGGTTATTTTGAAATTCTGTAGATATTATACTTATATCTTCGTATCGAGCTTTAAATTCTTCTTTAATACTATCATTAGTTTCGGCCAAATCGGCAGATTCTTTAAGATCATCCAAACGCTGTGACCAAGTGTCTCTCAAAGCACGAAACTGTTTGATTTTAGCTGCCGTGGCTGCCGCCATCGTGTTCAACTAATGTCAGTATAAAGTGAACGAAACAAGTAATTAAAGTAAGTAAATTGCGATAACTAATTTGTATTTGATCAACTGTGAATGTGCTTAAATTTCACAAATTCGACAAAAAAAACTGCCACACTTCACGAAATAATGTACCTGTATCAATGACCTCAACTGAATCTAAAATGTAATGTAGAAATTAAAGCAAGTTGGAAAACAAGCTGCTGATTTTCAATTACTGTAACACACTGTAACCGCTGGTTCCGGCGTTTTTATCACGCAAAACAACAATTTCCTTAAATATTTTCTTTTTTGAATGATAACTAATTATTAATTGTTACGCCACTGACTGCCAATCAACCGCGAAAGTAACGAAGCAAGATCTAATCAGTGACAAGTACAAAAAACAATAACAACTTCAAACTGATTTCGACAAAAAAAGCAATATTGCAGTCAACTAAATGTATTCAAAACAAAGTTGACGAGACGAGAGATATTTGTATTATCCGCAAAATAAAAGTAATAGCATCGAACGAAACATAAAAGGCGGTTCAAATTGTAATATTTCCCAACTCGAACGAACGAACGAAAGAATATATTCGCTATGTACCAACGAAGTTATCAAAACACTTGTAAATTTTTCAAAAAATTAGTACCATTGAGATAATTGCAAATTTTATTTCAAAAAGGCAGAAAAACAAACGCTTTCAAAATATCCGGATTCGGAAGGGCCAATATGTTGACGAACCCTTTTTGAAATAACCAAGAAAAGCCTATAGTAACAATTCGGGTGCAGGGAAACAGTAAAAAATAGCCTTACCGTGTTCTTATGTGGACTGTAGACTGCCGTGATCTTCTTGGCTGCTTGGAGGGGTAGGCCTACCAATTTCACCACACCGTGTAGAAAGTTTCAAAGGATGCACTCTTCACAAATAAGTGCAGAAAAAGCCGTAATTACCGGAATCAACAATTAATCGAGGTGGACCTTTCGATTCGACTCACTCGACACACGATTTGGTATTGGCTCGAATACCGTTCCACTGCGCTAGGTATACGCGTTCAACAAAAACGTTCAAACAAAACAAAAAACCCGTATACCCAAAAACATTTGTTTCTGCCTTTTAAGGAGCTACTAAGGAAAATAAATAGAATGGAAAATATCAAATATTTACACCGAAAATAAATCATATTTCAACATTATTATGACATTATGATTCCCAATTATAAAATTTACTAACTAAAATATAATATTTAAATTAAAGACGGAACAACAATTATCTATGACACATGACTTGGAACAAATATCATCCTGGTTACAGTATCACAAATTGAGTCTCAATTATGAAAAATCGACTTATATGTTTTTAACAAGTGAATATTTCAAAATTGACCACTGTGACCCACTTAAATTTAAAAATAATTCGATAAAATTTTCTAAAACTACCAAACTTCTGGGACTTCACATAGATCAGAATCTTTCATGGGCAACTCACATTGAAAAATTACGTAAAAAATTTCACCTTAAGTTGGAGTCCTATTCAAAATAAGAAACGAAATTTCATTCAAATATTTGAGATTATTATATTTCTGTTTGGTATATTCTAATCTACAATATCTCACATCTATATGGGCAACGGCAACCGCTTCAATATTGAATCCGCTAAAATATTTACAAAATAAAATCATTAAATGTATTTATAAATTGCCTTACAGGGATCCTACTGTGAATCTTTATAAACCACATAATCTTCTCGACATTAATTCTATATACCACTTGAAAACATGTACTTTTATTCACTGTGTGAAACATAAGATGAAACACTCTGCAATACTTTTCAATGAAATCAATACTACACATTCTCACGACACTAGACACGCTCAACAACTTGTGGTACATTCAGTACATACCAGATTTGGGGGAAAATCAATTTTTCATGAGGGAACAAACCTCTACAACAAAATACAAAATTCAATTGAAACTATTAAAAATATCAAAAAGTTCAAACACAATCTCAAAAAATAATTTTTCATCATCAAAATGATATATTTTAGAATTCAATTATATTGATCATTGATCAATTCAACAGTCTTTTTTCCGTATATTTCTGCTACATAATCATATTTTGTTCTATTTCACTTTTTATATGTTCAATATCCCTATTTATAAACTGTAAATGTTTCTTGGGATGAATAAATGTTATTATTATTATTATATTGCGCATTGCAGACAAGCAGCCATTTAAAATCTATTGTAAGTGTAGTGCGCAGCCGGATGTCGAACCAATTATTGTGCCAAGTTGGATTGGATAAGCTGTACATCTATTTGCAATTGAGCTTCTTATTGGAAGTGTAAATGATACTTCAGGAATAAAGTACGAAAGGAGATTGGATAAGATATAAAGATGGTATTCGCGATAGAAAATGAGATCGCAGCGCAAGCGCGGAGAAACGCGGAACTGTCCATGGTTAGATTGTCATGTTTACATTTGCACGTGTATATGTGGAGCTGCGATGTTCTCGTGTTGCTTTTGTTCGTAAAATTTTTAATTTCTCATTAGTTTCTGTGTGAGAAGTGACTCAATCGACAGTTGAATACTCGAAGAACATTTTATTCACCAAATTCGAAGGTTTCATTATCAGAACATTGTAAAATTCGAAAAACTCGAGGTTGTTTCCAGATGAGATTTGGATTTATGAGTTTCTGCTATCAAGTCGGGCTTACTGAACGAATATTGCATAAAATGATTAAGGCTTTCGCGGCCGAGGTTATTAGTATAACTACTTTTCTTCGGGCTTGAAGGCCGTCTTTCTTTGGAATTTCTTCTTATCGTTTCGCTAGCGCGAGTGGCCAGCTTCTTCAGAGGCTTACTCATTTCCGATGACTACACGTTTCGATTTCTTAAGGCGTATTTATATTGATGCAGGTGGTCTGGAGTGTTAATTACTTCTGTCGGGTTCGGGGAATAATCATCATTATTAGTTGCCGCACTACCTGCCGTAATTTCATTAGTTATTCTTGATTTCCTCAGAATGGGATTCCAAATTCTGTTTAGACTCGACGCTTCTTCCTTTCTGTTGAAATTGTCCGTATGTTTTTGGATCTCTATCGCCTCCCGTACCAGTCGGCTATGGTAACCCTGGTTGGGGGCAATCAGTTTAGCATTTTCAAACAAAATCCTGTCGTTACCCTTACTCAGTGCGTGTTCCGCCACCGCCGATTTGTCGGTTTGCCCCAGCCTGCAGTTCCTTTCATGCTCTTTGAGCCTTGTTCCCATGGATCTTTTCGTGGTACCGATGTAAAATTTCCACAAGTGCACGGTATTCGATAAACCACTGCTGTTGACAGTGGGTCTCTTTTGACTTTAGCCGACCTGAGGCTTTGTTGGATCTTCTTGGTCGGCTTGAAAACCGTTTTTATGTTATACTTCCCCAAGAGTTTCCCAATTCTGTCAGTGACCCTCGGGATATATGACAGATATGCATTTGCAACTACCTGAGAGTCCTCCCTGTTATGAACCGTGGAACTCTTCAGTTTCATGGTCCTGTTAATCTCAGATACACTGTATCGATTTGACCTCAAGGTCACTTGAAGATGTTCCAGTTCCTGATCTAAATGCTGTGGTTCACATATTCTTCGAGCACGTTCAGTTAGGGTAGATATGACTCCTCTTTTTTGACTGGGATGGTGGTTCGATAGTGCGTGCAGGTACCTATCCGTGTGCGTGGGTTTTCGGTATACTTTGTGGGTTAGTCTAGAATAACATCGTTCTCAAATTTTATTCTAATTAGCTATTTTTTTGTACAGTCAGTATGACTTTTGATCTTGAACTTGTGTCACGGTTTTCGGAATATAATAAATCATTTTTTAAAAACGTATTTTCCGAAAAACCACCCTTAACTTTTGGGATGAGCTAAATGTAAAAAATGTTATTGTTTTTCGTACCTTTTTGGAGTGTGGGCTTGTACAGTGAATTCTTAGCTCAATAAACAACTTTCTTGAAACTAATTCCTTTTCAGGAGTATTTTGCCAAACCAAACACCATATCGATGAAACCGAGGATTTCCGATAGAAAAAACATAGAATCAACACCCATGCTACAAAGTACATACAGGTCGGGTAGGATAGGAAGGGAGTGCTTGGAGTTGTTTAGCCCAATCGTGTCGATTCCGGAAGCCTCCCTCAAAGTCAACAGCGCTGACGAAGATGTGCCAAATTCGAGTAAAAGCACCACCCAGGGTAACAATAGCAGCTCTGCCTACTGTATAGATGATATTAGTACCTGGATAGGTGGTAAGTTTGCGATAATCTGCTGATGATATTTTTTGTTTGTTTATGGATATAAATTATATGTTATATCCAAATAATTGTCTTATGACCTTTTTCTGTGTTTCTATATACAGATTTTCACTTGGATACAAATAACATTTATTATATTTGATTTTCAAAAACCGTTCCTGAAGAATTTCAAGATTTCTAAGGTGGAATTTCACGGCTCCTTCCCAAGCCAGGATCCCATATTTCAATTGGGGTTGTATTAATGAAAAATAAAGAATTTTAAGGGTTTTTACGCTCATAAATATTTTGAGATACTTGAATTTTCATAATAAACTTCATGACTTCCTCAAAAGGAACGCGCTAAGTGGGACAAAGCCATTTCAGATGTCTGTCAATCATAACCGGTAAGTACTTGATACTATCAGTTTTTTCAATGTTAGTATTATCATGAAGTATTAGAGAGGTCCTGAGTCTGGTAGGGTAATATTATAAAATGAGAATGGGATATATTTTCTTTTTTTTTTAATTTACTGTAAGTTATAATCAAACCAATTTTTAATCTTCAAAATCTAAGGTAGCTTTCGGTTGTAATCCATTTGAGTTTTTTCCCCATATAATATTACAGTATCATCTGCAAAACTATGAATTTCTCCTACAGTATCAATATTAAAAAAGTCGTTGAGAGATGAATATTAAATAGAAGTGGCCCCAAAACGGTTCCCTGTGGAACACCGAATTGAAATATTTTCTGTTCACTTTTAGCTTCATCAATTTCAACATATTGAGTTCCATTTTCTATAAAGGTGTTATCACATGTAACGGATTACCCACTGGAATAAAATGTTTTTCTCAAATGACCAAATTCAAATTTGCTATGAAGCGTTATTTGTTAGAATAATTTTTTTTGAAAAATTATTTAATTTTTTTTATTTTCGAGTAATGAACAATTCTGATTGAGCTTTTTAATAAATGTATATATATATATATATATATATATATATATATATAAATATTCCCTATGTATAAACTGTAGTTTCTTGGGAATAAATAACTGTTATTATAATTATTTTCTGAATAATTTTTGAGGAGATCATGAACCTTGCCACGAAATCCAATATTCTCCGATTTAACTAATAGTCGTTTATTGGACTGATTCATGAACATAAAACTTTGCGTCCTAAAGTGATTTATGTATTGAAAATTAAAAAAAGTACATTTTCATACATGCCAAAAAAATTATGCATTCACTTGTTCATATCTATATGACATTGTACCAGAGGAAATCAAAAACACAAAATTATTTATATCATACAAAAAAAATCTGAAGGAATGGATACTTATTTCTAATAGAAAAATATTTCATGATATATTGAAAACACAGTAATTATACCTATGTTTCGATCCTAATAATTTTTTTCGCATTTCTTACATAAGTATTACGAATATCCCACAACAAGTTTTACTTCGTGGGATTATGCATTTAGTTTATTAATAATTCAAGGCAATCCGGCGACATCCAACAAAACCAACCCACTACCCAGGAACTTACCTGGAAAATCTCCTGTCCGCGAGTTACACAACGATCTAGACGAAGCTCTGGCGAAACTCCAGCAGATATTGGCGAACAACTTCCTCTTGGACGAATCCTTGGGACACATCGACAACACCAACCTAAAGTACGCAGTGTCCGAAGTTGAAGGTATGTTAACCTCGTTCATCGACACGGTGGAGCACAGTAGAGCCAACTCCGTGGGGTCTCATCGGTTGAAAAGTGAGACAGAGGCTAACGAGAAGTTCAAGTAGGTAAACGAGTTCGTTAATTCTTAGGTAGGCCAGTCTGCAGAGCTATTCAAAGGAGTGTTTTTGGAACATATCCAATCGAGCTTTAGATCATTCAACTTTGGAAAATATTTTTTTAAACTTTTAAGTGAGATCAATTACCCTCACACCAAATTGAGCAATGTCTTCTTCTGGAGATGCTTGCTTGGTTAGCGAAACGCGCGTCGAATGATGTCGATTTAGTGTCGGGGTAACTGATCTCTGATAAAAGTTTCAATTTTTTTATCTCATCGATTCACTTTTCTGAAGTTCTGTTGAATTCCAAACAGGATAAACAAATGATCAAAAGATTATAGCTTATTAAGTGCCCAACATTATCAAGCAGTATATCTGAAGATGGTCATCATATGAAGTATGATAGGAAATGCTTTTTTGTCCGAAAAATATGATAGTCATATTGACAAAGTTGAGACTCGTTCAATGTACATTGCAATTGGGTGTATGTGATCAGTCATTCTGAATATTTGAGAAAATTATGTTGAAGCTTGTAGATAAAAAAAAATAATTTTAATACCAGGGTCAACAACCGACAAATATGTTGAAAAAAGACAACAAGAATGTAAAAAATGTGTTATCATATCAGGGTTATTATAAATATACTGACAATAATAATTGCGCAACAGCTGAAAACAAATGAAATACAAATATTTTCATTATATAGTAATTAAAATACTATTTTGATATATTTGAGGAAGTTGAGAATCGTTTTTTATACTTGAATTGGCTTTCCATTCAATTACTAATAATTATTTATAATTGCTTAGAAAATGAATTTTAATGAAAATTTTATGCAAAATTGTTTTGAGATATATAAGAATTACTATATGTTGAAGCAACTGTCAACAATTAAGAAAAAATACAAATGGGTTTTTTACATTTTTCGGAACATAATTGTTCCGATAAAAAACCTGATTTTAAAAAAAGTTAAAAAACCGTTTCGGTTTATTCAAAGTTGAGAATAAATTTGTATGCTGAAATTGACTCATTTAATCTAATTATAAGTATAATTGTTTCGAGAGATAAATATTAAAGAAATTCAGTAAAATAGGTGTTCATAGAAATGCAATATGTTGAAGCAACTGTCAACAATAATGAAGAGGAAATTCAAATAATTGCTATGAATTCACCAAAAAGTTGAAGCATCTCTCAAAATTTAAACGAGTATAAAATAATACGTTGAAACATGGTTAATAATTAGTTGAAATTGTCATTTCTCTCGCACTCTTTCTCTCTCTCTCTCCACAATATAAACATATATAATTATTACCACTTTCATAAATACTAGCCGAAATAATATATGTCGAAACAACTATTAACATTGAATTCAAATATAATTCGATCCAGATTTGCTCAACATGATATTTTTTTAAACTAATATTTGTCCAAGAAATACTTGAAAAAGATAACAACATCACATCAAAAAATACTGAAAAAATAACAAACCACATGAAATTTATGTATACCCAAGTTTCTTTTATCAATTATTAGCCTCTGCAGAAATTAAAAAAAAATTATTTCCTCTGCAGACTGGCCTGAATGCTAGGAATGTTTTATGTTAATCAAAGTTATATTTGAGTAACATTTATCCCTCTTCCTATACAAGCTCTATGAAGAATACTATAATTTTAGCCTTAAAAGTTACTAGTATTCATAAACTTGGATCAGCCAATGCTTTATTTGAACTCATAAGAAAGTAGGGGGTATATTTCACAATATACTGTACAACAAGCATAGACAATTTTGTAAGAAAAGAATTTTTCGTGTTAGTTGAACACTATAATTTTTCTGTGATTGAGAAAAATGCCCCTGTGTTTCATTCTCCAATTTGAAAGCATCTCTAATCTTGGAAAAAGCATATTTTCGAATACATTGATATTTCGAAGTGGACATTCTGCAATATATCTACCAAAAAGTGAATATTTTCGAAAAATGAATCAGTTCCATATATTCATAGTTAACATATTTTATATTTTTATATTGAAGCTGTACATAAGAACTGTTTAGTGTGATATAGTTTTTTTATGACTGATTACTATTGTTAGAAAGAATGAATGTTTATTTATATAAACTCAATTTTGGATCAATAAGGCAAATAAATATTGAACATTGTCCTATTTGTTTCTTTCTGTAAACCACTCATTATTGACTAACATTATTATCAAAGCACCTAGGGTGAAATAAAAAACATCTAATATTGAAAACTTTTCCAAATAAGTTATGATCGTTATGAAAATATATTCTAAAATATCATTTTGCCGATGAATATGCCCAGGATTATTTTCAATTTGGCAAAGATTCATTGATTCTTGAATTTTTTTTTCGAATGTAATCACACTATAAAATTAAAAAAATAAAATAAAATTTCATTGAAATGGTTCTGAGAAAAATTACGACAGTTAAATGTATCAATAGCAAATTTGAATGTTTTTTGGGTGAGGTATTTTCTTTTTATAGCTTGATTTTATTGGATGATTTTTCATGTTAGTTATTCATAATGGTTCTTCAATTTTATTACAGTATGTAGTCCATCTTGAACTCTACTGTGCCAAACTTTTCCAATATTGATTTATTTTACAGGCAAGTTCAATAGACTTTCAAATGAAACAAATCACTATAAATAAATACGTTCTTTATTGAATAATTCGGTTTTAATTACACATACATTTTTAATATAAACATAGCATCTTAATGCCAACTGTTACTTGTAAAATTCAATTTTTATTTAAATATATTAAATATTAACAAACATATAAAAATTCAATAACATAGTCTCAGTATATTAATTGATAACAATCGTAAAAAATATAAATGTTGGTAATTCTCCTGTATAAAAATATTTCATCAATTTGTTATTGCACTTTGTTTAAAGTTCTTCATTCGATGAAACATCCAGCGTGAGGGCAAGCGTTAGGGCCTATTTGTTTTACTTATTTTAGCTTAACAAATATTACTCCTTTGGGAAAATTATAAACTAAACTTCATTAAAATGTGAGCACCATCATTAGAGAAAGTTAGATTCAGACGATAGCCGAAAGATAGATAATCTCCTCAGAACGTTTCAAAATCGAAAAAAGTTCAGGAGTGTCACTTCAGAGATTTCGAGTTACACATCAAAAGAAATTTGTGAGGTTGTGAAAGATATTTCCCAAGTAGCACATCATATTGGCTGAACCCCAAATTCAAATTGGTCCATCGTAAGTGGAAAAATTGATGTTGAACTAATATGAATCAGTATTGAAAAAACGATATTTCAATACGAATATTGGTTCAATATTGACAATAAACAACTGCATTTTGTAAGGTTCAATATTGATAACATATTTTATTTATTTGAACATACAGCTTCCAGACAGAACATAGTTCTGGTATAAGAAAGTCATAATCTCAATTTCATACAATAATGTAACTGAGAATCCATTTATAATTTACTATCAGATCATTCGGTGAACATCAACATACCAACATGAATTGTTTGAGTTTTCTTAAGTAAATATGAAGAGACTTAGAGGATTTTATTTCTTCTGTCAATTTATTGAATATTTCAATTAAGCTTGCGATGGGATTATTTTTTCCTTTATTGGAATGAACATTGTACAGATGAAAATTATTGAAATTTCTTGTATTATAACTGTGAATACTTGAGTTTTCAGGAAGGAAATGTCAGTTTTTTGGATATTTTTTGTTTGTAAATTAATTTGGTTTTTTCTAATTTAATTAGGCACTTTAAAGTCATATTATTGGTCAATTTATATAATTCTGAAGGTGGAGTGTCCCAAGGTTTTTTGGGTTTGATAACTTATTACCAATATCAGAATTACTTTATCAGGTGATGATGAATAATATTAGTTCAACAACATAGATATTTCAATGTATATTCGACATTGTATGGGAGCGTGGATTATAATATTGAATTATCGGGAGTAATTACACCAGTGCTTCAAAATTATCGACAATTTTCCATAAAGCATGTTGTCTAAAAACTGCATGAGTTTATTTTCATTTTGTTTTTTTTTCAAAAGTAGTCTATCGGAAATTTTTATTTATAATGGGTTCTTGGGGGGTCTTGGATGATCTCTGAATTTTTTTTTGTACTTTCCCCGCGTTCTAATTAATGATCCATTTTATTTACATTTTCATGCGATTTCGGAGTTATGTAGAATCTGCGGAAAAACCGCAAATTAAAAAATTATTAGCCATAAAAAATATATATGTATTCGGAAACTAGAGCATCTTGACTTCAAAACGATGTGCATGGCAAGTCGATAAAATGGCTAATAATTTTTTAATTTGCGGTTGTGCCGCAGATTCTACATAACTTCGAAATCGCATGAAAAATGTAAATAAACAAATGGATCATTTATTAGAACGCGGGGAAAGTACAAAAAAAAATTCAGAGATCATTCAAGACCCCCCAAGGACCCATTATAAATAAAAATTTCCGATAAAAGAATATTTTTGAAAAAAATGTGAACAAATTAATGAAACAATGTCGAAATGTTGCGGAAATTTGAATCATTGAAAATGAGGAGAGTTTTGGGTCCCTTTATCCCGAAAACTGTTGAGTTTTCGGAAAAAATGATTAGGGGCATTTTTGTAGATAATGAGACGATCTTTAATTTTTGTACGAACGAAAATTCTCTAATTCGTATATTTAGCCAGATATTGGCGGGAAACCCATTTTTCTGGGTTTGGGGGCCATTTTCGGCCATTGCCATGAACGCAATCGTGTTAAGTTTTGGGTCCTGTGAAAACATCTGTGACGACCTACAAATTGAGCCACAAGCAAAGAACGCATAGACTTGTTCACAGCTCTCCTAGTTTCGGATCTTCAGTTACTGGACTCTTAATAATATTTCCGTTATATTGACCCAATATTAGTCTGGTATGTTTGTGCTACTTGGGTTAGAGGACTATCAAACTCTTCCAAAGCACATCTCTTCTGTGCAGCGCCATCTCTCGACCGTCTCTGAATCTGCCTCAATCTGCCCATGTCCGCTAATTCCTCTTAGACGAATTTATCAAATATTTGCAACAGTGTGTTAGTAAGTGCTTCTCGCCCGTCGTATCCAGAACGGAGGCCATTTCTCTGGTGTAAATATCCAATCCGTACTGACCTTCTTCCGGAAAACTAATGTTGAAAGTGACTATATCGTCTAGAATGCTGTGCGAGACGAATTTCGACAGTCGTTTCTCCTCCACGCCGTTTTTGTGTAACGTCGCCATGAAATCCGTGAGTTGCCTCGACATTCGGAACTGCAATTCCAATTCCCGGCCTGCAAACACCAAAGCGTCCTGCGAAAAACGGAGGGCGTTAGTATGAAAATAGGGAACATGCATACACCGGATACCAATTTACCCCCCCTGTATCTTCGTTGCTATTTTGTGGTTTTATTTCAAATTCGATAGTTCAATTTGTTGTCATAAATGTACGATTTAGCAAGAATATAGTCTTATATGACAACTGCGGATTGACTGGAGCGCATCTAGTTTTTATGTTTCAAAAGGAAAGGAGAATTTCTTTTTGGAAAAAGGATCGAGTATAGAATTGCCTTTCCAATGATATATCAGAATCAGAATATATTTCGATATAACATAACAAAACACAGATATACGTACAATTTATAACAGTTAACCTTTATCATCTCGAGGGTTCACCTAAGCACTCGAGGCGCTTGTTTTGTTGATCCCCTTGGAATGATTCAGGATTTTCATTAGGTAAATTAAAATGAATGGTAATTATCTTATACTGGTCTCAGTGAGAATATACATTACTTATAATAACAATAATAATAATAAGTGGAATTCTTGTAGGAATCGATAATAATTTCAGTTAAATATTCTTTTTTCTTTGGGATTATTTTCTAATTTCAGTTTAATTTTATCTCCTTTTCGCCCTATCCTCCCATCTCACATCTCAAACTTCGGAGTGGTTGATGTGGCATGGATCCATATCTTTATTCACATTTATATAATGAGGTTCGTTCACATAAACTTATAACATACACACGTACAGATATATATATATATATATATATATATATATATATATATATATATATATATATATAAATCTCGTGTCACAATGTTTGACCTCAATGGATTCCTAAACCACTTAACCGATTATAATAAAATTCGCACACCATGTGCAGTTCGATCCAACTTGAGAGATAGGATAGTTTAAATCTCAAATTATAGTCGCAATTTTAATTTATTGCTAATTATTTGTCTGTTATTATTTGACAGTCACAATTATCTGTTAACTCCAAATGATTCTAACAGATGTCGATACCTTTCGACTGGGTTGAGTAAGTAATCAATAGATGGCGCTGCTGAGCCCATCAGTTGGCAGAACAAATTGAATCAAGAAATCCAGCTCAAAGAATCAGGACAGCAGAAGGTCATGCACAACTACAAATGGTTTAGATTTGGAAAACCCATGTTTTTCTCATGGGCAACTATATGTTGCGTGTTCACGTGTTGGGAAACCGTCGAATCTATTTGTGTTAGCTAAAGACAGGTTAACCAAAAACATTGTGCACCGATTGGTGTTAAATTAAATTGAAATTGATAGTATTTATAATTCAAAAAAAATAGATATTGATGTTTAAAAGTTTAAGACTGTCTGCCTTGCCTACCTCATTCATGAGTTTAAGCGTTACATGTTATTTACTGTATTATACTGTAATATAATTATATTTGTTATAAAATTAAAAGGAAATAATAAATCTGATAAATTTTTATTTTGTACCTATTGATTTCTGCTTGATATCAAGTGTAAGAACATTTTTATTAATTGTGTTCAACGTACTTCCCCTTCAAATCTCAATCCAGTGAATTTGTATACCAACATCAACATTTTCGTCTTTGTTGTACTAAAGGGTTATAGTAGTAGAAAGTCAAATAAGGAGATCACCATATTTTTTTGCAAATACCATCTGTGTGAAAAAGCATAGTGGACTCCGTGACTGATGTTCTCTTATTGTTCCTCCTAGATTGTTTACTATAATGTAATATAACAAAAACTTTAGCCACAGCAACGCGTGGCCGGGTCAGCTAGATATATATATATATATATATATATATATATATATATATATATATATATATATATATATATATATGCAAGATGAATTTTTCTGGGTTTTTTATCCGTTTTATCCGTTTTTATCTTCATTATAAATGCCAGTTTCCATGGAGAACAGACAATTGAAGTCTTTGCTTACTCTTGCTTGGTTACTTCGTAAGGGAAGTGATTGACCAGGACGGTATGGACAGATATTCGTCTCACAGTTCTTGAGAATGAATTCAAAATGGAATTCGAAACGTCGAACAAATCAGAAGATAAAAACGGATAAAAAACCCAGAAAAATTTATCTTGCATATCGAAGATCCGTGAAAACATCAATTTCTACATAACACCTGGATGGACAGGATACAACATTAGAGAGCGGCTGTTGATATAATCATCAATAATATCGGACCTAGTCGGATAATAACTGAGGAGAATCATTATAAATGCCAGTTTCCATGGAGAACAGACAATTGAAGTCTTTGCTTACTCTTGCTTGGTTACTTCGTAAGGGGAGTGATTGACCAGGACGGTATGGACAGATATTCGTCTCACAGTTCTTGAGAATGAATTCAAAATGGAATTCGAAACGTCGAACAAATCATAAGATAAAAACGGATAAAAAACCCAGAAAAATTCATCTTGCATATCGAAGATCCGTGAAAACATCTCAATTTCTACATATATATATATATATATATATATATATATATATATATATATATATATATATATATATATATATATATATATATATGTCTGTCTTCATCCAGAGCCACAACTGATATATTATTCATAATAACTTCAGTAATGTTTGATAGTTAATGTTGATAAATTGTTTTATGCCAGCTCTATATTTGTTAAATGAGAGGTTATCTTTCAAACTGCGATCTAGTGCATTGTAAAATTTAGGACCGAAATAGAAAATTGTTCGTTGTGTATGAGTTTTTTTGAAAATGGTAATTATTGCATTTAGATTTTCAGTAGATCTAGTATTTTTTATCTTTTCGCTGGAATAAAGATGTTTATTATTATGCATCCATATAAGACAGTGATAAATATAAATACATCTTATGTTATACAACTTGGTTTCTTTATAGAGCAGTTCTGTTGAGTAAAGTTTTTTTTTCCTAAGAATTATTTCAATTATAGTATTTTGCATTGCTTGGAGACTGTACAGGTTGCAGCCAAATATACCACCCCACATGGAGATACAATACCTGATTACTGATTCTGCTAAAGATCTGTATACCGTCATTAGATTTTTTATGATTAGGATTTCTCTCAAATTGTACATTTTGTGAGTGAGCTGGCGGAGTCGCTTTGTAACATATAGGGCATGTTCGTCCCATCTCATATGCTGATCCAGAACTACACCAAGATATTTTAACTTTGATTCTTTTTTTTTATCGAAGGGCAATCACATTTTTTTCTTTGTGGACAATCAGAAGTATGTATTTTTAGGGCATTTTCAATTGGTTGTTCGTTTTTGAGAAGTGTGAAACAAACAAATTTGGTTTTATTCAGATTCAGACTGAGAAGATTGTAGTTCAGCCACATCTAGATATCCTTCAAGCCATTTGCTGTTGCTTGGTATACTTGTTGCCATGTTTTGCCAGAAAAAATAATCGCCGTGTCGTCTGCATATGAAATAAGATTATCAACAGATTTTATACAATCAATACTATTTATATAAACTAAAAATAAATTCGGCCCCAATACTGTGCCTTGTGGAACACCAATTGTGATTTCATTTGAAGAACTGAGTTCACTACCAATTTTAACGGTTTGTTCACAATCATACTCTCCATTCACAATCTACAATATTTTTTATGCAGATTAGATATTATTAAATTTTTTTCATTTTTCGACATCAAGTCTGTCATTTCTTAAATGCTAACCAAGGAATTTTCAAATTTCGTTAGGAACTCCAATGCACATTGAAAATACAAAACATGGATTATATTGGAGGTCATACCCAACTTTGAAAGCTCCCACTTTCGTTGAAAGATTCATTAAATGTTTTCCAATTCAAAAAAGAACTCATCAACTGTATGAAGTCTCACCCCTTAATATCTTCTTTTTTTTTGTAATAAAGGTATTTCTTATGTATATCTTCATGTTTTAACCAATCTGGAATCATTGCAAAATTGATTTTTTCTTCTTCCTTCTACTATTATTTCATATTTTGTTATTACTTAGGCATTTATTAATTGTACACATCAATGATTATTTGTAATGAATACTATTTTTAATAATATACGTATATTAGGATGTCCTGAAGAAATCAATAAATGTTATAATTATTATTAAAAATACCTGATGCGTTATGGGCACTAGTCCAAACAGTCGCGTAGCTTTGGTGGGTCCCCATTCGCCGCTGGCGCAATCCGGAAGCGGCACCATCACCGTCTGCAGATCTTCGCAACATATCTTGAACTTGCACACGCTCTTGAATTTCATCGGTTCTCCCGTCAGGTACTCTTTTGGCGTGACAGCGTTGGCGAAAATGTCCAGCAAGAAGGCGCCGCTGCAGGGAGCGTGGACACGGAACGCCACCATGTTTCCTACGACGGACTGAAAGTGGACGATGATCGTTTATAATTTAATGTAAGCAGTTTGGTGTCAGAAGTGGGATTATTAAAAATACGGTGTAAGCGGCGGGATTCTTATAAAAATACGGTGTCCGAATCAAATTCAAACCTTTCTGTTTGAATTTGAGTACAACATTCGATTTGTATTTTTCAACTTTTTTCTTTTTTTTCCCTAGCTACGGTTTTCAATAGAATTGATTAATATTATAGACAATGGAAGTCCGAACCAATACCTCTCAACAAAGAACATTTTCAACCACATTCAAGCAAACCAAATTGGTGTCAGAGATGGGATTCGTAAAAAATAATTGGTGTCGGAGGTGAGATTCGTAAAAAATAGTTGGTGTCAGAGAGGAGATTAACAAAAACCAAATTGGTATCAGAAGTAGGATTCGTAAAAAGATAGTGGGTGTCAGAGGTGGGATTGGTAAGAGGTGTGCTCGTAAAAAATCATTGGCGATATTGGGATCCGAAAAAAGCAATTGGTGTCAGAAGTGGGCCAAATAGTTTTTGTGCGAAACAGTCTGTGTGCATTCGTACACACTAGGTGTGGAATACTAAATCTTCCAATATCACTAGAGGATTTTTTTCTACGGATGCTATACAATGTGCCACTTCTCTCATCGCTTTCATAGAAATGATTTCTCACTGTTATCACGATAACCTAAGTCAGTCATGAATTGTTAAATGTCAGATTGATATGACACGTTCTCCATGTTAGCGTTTCCATAACAACAAAACCGAACCACTGCATAATTATTGCTGTCAACTTACCCAACGAAAATAGTTTTATTGTTATAGTTTAACCAGTTCAGATTTATTAATATTGAATGTAAGGGAAGAGTTGTCAAGAAGATTGAAATTATCAACATAATGGTTTCAGTAGTCGATGGTGAGGAGTACCTTAATTATTAACAACTTTGTTGATATATCAAAATACGTAAAACTACGTGCATTTTGTGCAAATATGCTCCGAAACAGTCAAAAACATTATCTTCTGGAGAAATTCAACAATTTTTAAAAGTTGCACCTGATGAAAAGTATTTGCTGATAAAAGTATGAATTGAAATTTTTTTAATTGTTATCGAAAAATGAATGTTTGGTTTTGATTCCAGACTGCTTTAGCTATTGACCTTACAGGGGCATGCCGATGTGATGAACTTCGAAAATTAAAAATTGATGACATGAAAGATCTCAATTCGGCTCTTTCAGTAAAATTACCCAATACTAAAACCGAGATTCCTAGAAATTTCATTCACAGGAGAATTCTACCAAATTTACAAAAAATATTTGAAGCTTCGACCATGCACAAAGACCGTTTTTTTAATCACAAAAATAACAAATGTACAAAACAGTCTGTGGGGATAAATAAATTTGGTACCATGGCGAAACTTGAATTATATACAATGGGGGTGGGAAATCCAGCAATGTTGCTGAATCTTATATCGACAACTCCATATCTTGCTTGAAGAAGCTATTGTAATAGCGAAACACGTGTCGCGGTTTTGTAAACCCATTGTGAGTGAAAATCATACAGGAAACTGTAATATATTTTTGTTAATATGGATTTTCATCAAGTATCGGCCAGTTCAATTCAATCTAACGAAATTAAAATTTCAAACAGTATAGTAGAATCCATTCAGCCTCCAGCGGCATTAGAACCTGAACACAACAATGCTGTGGAAGCTCAGTACGTTTCCCCATCAACTTCAACTTTGACCGCAGATAATATTTCAATTACCGAAAACATGTTGAAACAAAACAACCTACCAGGAATAACTTTACAAAATCGTTCAAATATAACTGTTGATTACTATTTCGAATGAAATATAAAAATGAGTTAATGACATACAAGTATCATTATATATGTATTTTAATTTTCTATACTTGAAAACAACGCAACCGTAAAAAAGTACAGTATACAATGCGTAGATTCGCGCAGATTTGCGCTCTGAGAAATATGTCGTTTTTCTCACTTGCACAATATATTATTTTCCAATTATATTCGAGAAGGTGAAATTCAACAAGGTGTCTATGCAGTACCAGAATTTTAAATTTCAAATTGTTGTCGGAATATATCTGAATAATTTTATCGATTACGAATTCTTTTTGCCGTTTCTTGGATTTTTTATCTTACAACCTGAGAAATATTTAGAATAAATATGAACCTTGAAAGTTGAAATAAAAACCAATTAAACAACCGAGCAGTTATCATTTCTTTATTTAGATAAGTTTATTGACTGCATCTTTCTCTCGCAAAGCGGAGAGTAGTTATATTTAAATGAATATAATAAAAAATAATTCATTTGCAAATTACCTGAACGAAAGAATACAACAAGTTAATATTGATGACACATTTAGTGATCCAAATTTTTTTGAATATGGTGTGCTACAGGGTACAGTTTTAGGTCCCTTGTTATTCAATATTTATCTAAACGATCTTTTTTTACTCAAATCCAAAGGAAGAATTCATGCGTTCGCGGATGACACTGTTATATTTTACACTGCTACAAGTTGGACAGAGTTAAAAAAAAATAGTACAAGAAGATTTTAGAAATGTTAAAAAATGGTTCGATAACAATTTATTAACAATAAATTTCGATAAAACAAAATATCTTCCCTTTTCTTCTTACGAAAATTCACTACCAAATTGGGGCCCTATTAAAATTACTAATACTGTACAAATCATGGATAGTGACTGTATCAAATACCTTGGCATAATGATAGATAGCCATCTGAAATGGGATCAGCAAATATATTTTATAGTAAAAAAACTTCGAATTCTTCTTCCCAAATTTCGACAATTGAAAGGATTTTTAACGATACCACAACTTGAAATTCTATATTTTGCCTTAATACAATCCCAAATAAGTTATGGCATATCAGGCTGAGTCGGGGTGTCTGAAATATATAAACATAAACTGGAAATAATACAAAAAAGATTCCTGAAAATAATTTACAATTAGGACCGGAAATATTCAACTGAATTATTATTCGAAGAAAGTGAAAAAATGGATATAAATCGATTATATATTCATAGAATGATGATTTACATTCATGAAAATAAAAAAAAAAAATTATAATGAATATAAATATGAAACTCGAAATAAAACTGTAATTACATCTAAAAAGAAAATTGCACAAATAAACTACAAGTTTATGATACCATATCTTTATCACAAAATACCACATGAAATCAAAAAAATTAATTCATTATCGTCATTTGAGCAAAAAAGTAATATATGGATTATCAAGACCTCTCGAATTTATTTTGACACAGTTTTGAATAGTTTATGAAATTGGTTTCTTTAAATTGATGATTATCTAGGTATGTAACTTCAAATGTATTTTATTGTAAATTGTTATTACCTTCAGTTAACCTTACAACAAGTTCTCTTCGTAAGGTTTGTTTTTCAGTTTATTCATAAAAATGTATATTCATAAAATTTTCGAATTGTAATTATTATTATCTATATTCATTAATAAACCTATATTATTATTATTACGAAATTTCGATACTATGCTAACCGGACAATATAATATTTGTTTTCTTACCTGCATTACAAATCTTTTCAGAGAAACGCCATCGTAGCTGTCGCCGTCGCTATCGTAGAATTTGAGGTTGTAGTGGAAAATGAGACTTCCTTGCATGTGATTTGGCATTGCTATTCTTACAGTTGCTGCGCCTAAAATCAGTTAGTTTTTCGTCACGAAACAAATATTTCGAATTGCTGGCACAGTGAGCAATCTTGAGAATAGAATGTTTGATAGAATTGGATGATGTTTTTTTTTTCAATTCAGTTTTTCATTATCCCAAGAAACATTACATGTTTATGAATAGGGACTAAAACACAAGTACATAATCAATAAATGAAATTTTCAAAATTATAAAAGGAAAAAAAATCCATACATACAACGAAATTAAATATTTGTAAGCAGTCAAAATGAAATGGCTTTCAAAACTGATGAATACCAATGAAGGTAAAAAAAAAAATATAACTGTTGACTACATGCAAAATATATTCTACATTAGCTGATTAAAAATTGTTTGAATTTTTGCTTAAATTTCATTGTTGAGCGAAATGCTTTGATTGTTTTTGGAATTGAGTTATATATTATGATGCCATCATGGTAAATTGACTTTTTTCCGAAATCTGATTGTGTTTTATTTGTTGCTAGTAATTTTGTTTGTCTTGTGGAGTAATTATGGATATCAGCAATTTGAGTGAAAATAATATCTGACTTCTTACTATTATTTTCAATAGAATGGATGAAACAGCTAATTTTGAGTTTATAGAGAGAATCAAAGTCCAATAAATTGTGCGGTTTGTATAAATCATTGTTGATTCTAGATAAGGTAATTTATAAATACATTTGGTTGTTTTTTTTTTGTGAAGTTTTCAAAGGTTTGATTATAGATTTACTTGCTGTCCCCCAAATGGAGATGAGATATTGCAATTGTTAATAGATTAGGCTGAAGTATATATATTTTTCAATAATTTGAGGTATATCTAGTTTCTGATTTTGTAGAAAATTCCAATGAGAGGAGATATTTTCATTCTAATTCTTTCAATATGTTTTCGCCAGGACAATCTCTCATCGATATATAAACCTAAAAATTTAGTTGTTTCTGTGTATTTTATCAATTTATTATTGAATATTACGGGATTAGTAGGAATGTTGATTGATCGTTTGGAAATATACATATATGAAGATTTATCAAAATTCAGAGTTAATTTATGTTGATGAAGCCAAATAAGAATTTTATCCAGATCACTTTTCATATCATCTCTCATTTTATCGTAACTATCTGAGAAGTATATGAGAGTGGTATCATCAGCAAATAATTTGATCATTCCATTAAGAAATTGAGTTTTCAATATTGTAAATATTTCAAGTGAAAATCTCAATAACAATAACCTCAAAAGGTTTGGGCCTCATACATTTTTATCATAGTTCATGTACAGTTTTTGGATAATCACCTGTTGAATCGGTAAACATGACGGCTTTGGTATTCGTATCTGAAAAGTAGAGTCCATACCGGAAAAACAACGATCTGACAAAGGGGAGTTCCTCGAATTCCTGTAAGGTTATAGGGCTTTTCAGCAACTGCCAGTCTGATTGCAGGGGGAAGAATTCGTAGATGAACTCTTTCGGATCGGTGAGGAAGTAATGGTCGTCATACTCGTACCTAAAAAAAAGTTCAACATGATATATCTATCGTTTGCGCAGTAATATCGAAATATACTTTCTAAGAAACCGGCTATGTTTCACAAACTTCAAGATTCAATGAATGAAAATCATGAATATTCAACTTCTGACCATTGATTCGTTAATGAATAATAATTAAGTAGAATCAAATATTTAATTAATATATAGGGATCTTGTTCTAAAAATAATTTTAATAAAATATCCGCTCTATACAGGAAAGCTCAGAAATTCATAATCTCCTTACAAGACAACATAACGTGTTCCACCTTGATTCCGCAAACTCTGTAATTGGACAGAAAAGGTTCACTCATGAAGCACTCTCAAAATTCAATGAAATACCCGAAGATATAAAAGATTGTAGAAATATCAATGAATTTAAAATCAAAATTGAAAAATATTTTCTCCAAATCTTAATCTTAATATATATAAATCTCGTGTCACAATGTTTAACCTCAATGGACTCCTAAACCACTTAACAGATTATAATAAAATTCGCACACCATGTGCAGTTCGATCCTACGAAAGCGTAGAAGGGCCACACCAAAATATTTTTTTCGAATTGTATAATTCTGACTTGCAAGTCAGAATTCTAACCTGTATCTCAGAATTCTGACTTCCATCTCAGAATTCTAACTTGCATCTCAGAATTCTTACTCGCAAGTCAGAATTCTAACTTGTATATCAGAATTCTGACTTTCATCTCAGAATTCTGACTTGCAAGTCAGAATTCTAACTTGTATCTCAGAATTCTGACTTGTATCTCAGAATTCTGACTTGTATATCAGAATTCTAAGTTTGTATCTCAGAATTCTGACTCACAACTCGGAACTCCTATTTCCACCCGGAATTTCAATTTTATGGATTAGTACGTTGTGTGTACTTATGTGAGAAGCATCATCAGAAATGGACACTGTCGAGGTGAGTATAATTTTCTTTTATTGCACTCAATTTAATGTTTAGTGTTCTACTTCATTAATGAAGAAAATATGGACCCATTCACAGATTTTTCAATATTTGTAGTCGACTAGCTTTCTTTATGCCTGTATCGTTATCCGAGTTGATCTGTTATTGTTAATAAGATACTCAATGGTTACAATAAATGAAAAATATTAATTTATACTGAACTTTCAAACTCGAATACAGAACAAAATGTTGTTTTGAAATTATTGATCGGCATCCTACCCAGAACAACATTATGTAATGAATACTGATTCAAAATAATACAATGAACACGATGGTAGGACGTTTTATCTGTTGAATAACAGATCAACTCGGAAAACGATACAGGCATAAAGCTAGTCGACTACAAATATTAAAAATTAATTAATTAATGAACTAGTACTCTGAACATTGAATTGAGTGCAATAAAGGAAAATTATAGTCACCTCGACAGTGTCCATTTCTAATGATGCTCCCCAAGTACACTCAACGTATCAATGAATAATAATTTTTGGAATCAGAAGATAAATATTGTTTCAAATAAATATTCTTGCTCTGTATAATAATTTCCTCAGATCAACCTTTCCTTGCTCGGTAAACGATTTCGTTTCGATTTTTCAGTTTTGTTTGAAAAAGATGAAAGGGCTGTCAGATTGACATCAAGAACTTTTGATAGATGCGATCATTCTTATAATTTTCTGTCTACGCAAAAATAAAGGATTTTGAAACGATTATATACAGTCCACTATTATATCAAGAACCAGAAATTTCTATACCGAGAACAAGTATTCGAATGAATTTTCAGAAGTGATGGAAATATTTTCAAGATTTTCGAAATTTCGTCGACTTCAACGGATAATAGCGTATTGTCTACGATTCGCAAATAATTGTTCAAAGGTTAAAAGTAAATTGAATGCCCCTCTTCATTTTGATGAATTACAAAATTCTTTGAAGGTTATAGTTAGGTGTATTCAACGTCTTCATTTCAGAAACGAAATCGGAGATGTCAAATCGAAAATGCTGAAGGAGGTATACTTCGTGAGGGAGGAAGGTTATCTCAATCCAATTTATCTTTTGCTCAAAAACATCCTATCATTCTATCACCAAAAAACCATGTTGTGAAACTGCTCTATAGACAAGAACTATTCTTTCTCATCTCAGGGCTGCAATTCTTGAGTCATACGGATTTCATTTTCATACGAATAGAGTGACGTAGAGATATATAGACTGAATGTGTTGAACTGCAACACAACACAAAGTCGTATACGGATTTATTTCAAGAATTGCAGCCCAGGTTGAGATTTTGCGCGATAAATGGATTGAGACCAATCAAACGAGAAGTTAAAAATTGCGTTACTTGTTTTAGATTCAAAGCATCGTCGTCTCAGCAAATAATGGGTTCTTTACCCTCCCATAGACTTACTATTGTACGTCCTATTCTTGAAGTAGGGGTTGAAAAGCATCGATCTCCAAAGCATATATTTCGTTGTTTGTTTGTATGGTTACAAAAGCAGTTCACATCGAACTTGTTTTCAGTCTATCAACAGATTCATTTATTTCACCACTCAAAAGATTCATAGCTCGTCGTGGATGTCCTCAAATGATATCCAGCCACAATGGAACTAATTTTCAGGGCGCTAATAACTCACTTAGAGAAATTTTGTGAATGATTTTTTATCTACGAAGGAAATACAGTGGAAGTTTATACCCCGCAATAGTCCACAGTGGGGAGGATTGTGGGAAGCCGGTATAAAATCTACAGAATTTCATCTCAAACGGGTTATGGGAAAAAGTATTCTGAATTTTGAACAAATCACAACTATTTTATGTCAAATTGGGGCTATACTGAACTCTAGGCCTTTCTCTCCCATTTCAACAGATCCAGAAGATTACTCGTGTCTTACACCCAATCATTTTTCAATAGGAGAATCATCAATTTCTTTTCCGGAACTCGATATATCTGAAGTTCCCGTTAAAGGCCTGGGAGTGTTGTCAAAAAATTAGACAATCCTGTTGGAAACGTTGGTCCGTAGAATATTTAAACAGGCTTCAACATAAACCAAAATGGACCAAAGTATATGAGAATTTGAAAGTCAATGATTTAGTTTTAGTAGAGGAGGATAATATTCCACCGCTGAAATGGCGACTAGCTCGCATTGTTGAGGTAATGCCAGGATCCGATAACAAGGTTCGAGTTGTGAAAATTCTTACAATGAACGGATGCTTTACTCGACCAATTACGAAATTATGTCCACTTCCATTTTGTTCTGATGAAAACTATCTAGCCGGTGGGGAGGTTGTTGGGATCAGAACATAAATATTGTTTCAAATAAATATTCTTGCTCTATATATTAATTTCCTCAGATCAACCTTTCCTTGCTCGGTAAAAGATTTCGTTTCGATTTTTCAGTTTTGTTTGAAAAAGATGAAAGGGCTGTCAGATTGACATCAAGAACTTTTGATAGATGCGATCATTGTTTTAATTTTCTGTCTACGCAAAAATAAAGGATTTTGAAATAATTATATACAGTCCACTATTATATCAAGAACCAGAAATATCTATACCGAGAACAATAATGAAATTCCGAGTGGGAATAGGAATTCCTAGTTGTAAGTCAGAATTCTGAGATATAAGTTGGAATTCTGAGATACAAGTCAGAATTCTGAGATACAAGTTAGAATTCTGACTTGCAAGTCAGAATTCTGAGATACAAGTTAGAATTCTGAGATAAAAGTCAGAATTCTGATATACAAGTTAGAATTCTGACTTCCGAGTCAGAATTCTGAGATACAACTTAGAATTCTGAGATAAAAGTCAGAATTCTGAGATACAGATTAGAATTCTGACTTGCAAGTCAGAATTATTCAATTCGAAAAAAATATTTTGGTGTGGCCCTTCTACGCTTTCGTACGATCCAACTTGAGAGATAGGATAGTTTAAATCTCAAAGTATAGTCGCAATTTTAATTTATTGCTAATTATTTGTCTGTTATTATTTGACAGTCATAATTATCTGTTTACTCCAAATGATTCTAACAGATGTCGATACCTTTTGACTGGGTTGAGTAAGTAATCAATAGATGGCGCTGCTGAGCCCATCAGTTGGCAGAACAAATTGAATCAAGATGTCGATACCTTTCGACTGGGTTGAGTAAGTTATCAATAGATGGCGCTGCTGAGCCCATCAGTTGGCAGAACAAATTGAATCCAGAAATCCAGCTCAAAGAATCAGGACAGCAGAAGGTCATGCACAACCACAAATGGTTTAGATTTGGAAAATCCATGTTTTTCTCATGGGCAACTATATGTTGCGTGTTCACGTGTTGGGAAACCGTCGAATCTATTTGTGTTAGCTAAAGACAGGTTAACCAAAAACATTGTGCACCGATTGGTGTTAAATTAAATTGAAATTGATAGTATTTATAATTCAAAAAAATAGATATTAATGTTTAAAAGTTTAAGACTGTCTGCCTTGCCTACCTCATTCATGAGTTTAAGCGTCACATGTTATTTACTGTAGTATACTGTAATATACTTATATTTGTTATAAAATTAAATGGAAATAATAAATCTGATAAATTTTTATTTTGTACCTATTGATTTCTTCTTAATATCAAGTGTAAGAACATTTTAATTAATTGTGTTCAACGTACTTCCCCTTCAAATCTCAATCCAATGAATTTGTATACCAACATCAACATTTTCGTCTTTGTTCGTAAATAATTTCATTGTACTAAAGGGTTATAGTAGTAGAAAGTCAAATAAGGAGATCACCATATTTTTTTACAAATACCATCTGTGTGAAAAAGCATAGTGGTCTCCGTGACTGATGTTCTCTTATTGTTCCTCTTAGATTGTTTACTATAATGTAATATAACAAAAACTTTAGCCACAGCAACGCGTGGCCGGGTCAGCTAGTGAGAAAATAAAATTCGATCGATTCTCTCTTTGTTTCAATATTTTTTTTATTTTTCATTTTGTTGTTTCTTTGTAATTCTGAAAAAAAATTATTCAATGAAATATATAATCAATATAAGGTTCATGATCAGTCTCATACCAGTTTGAAACTGTTTGACTGTTCATGATATTCCTTTATAGAAACTTAATAATAGTTTAAACATACCCTATTATGATTTCATAATTGCTATTGAAAAAAAAACTCACATTACATTCATCAAAGACTGAAGACTTTCACGGCCGGCAACTAATGATTTGTTAGGTGCTTCCGGGCTTCTGAGCCGTGGGCAACAGGTTTTAAGGCCTGACGTTTCGTCTGCATCTGCGGCAGACATTTTCAAAAGCGATGCGGCAATGGTCGAAGTATCCTTCTCTGCTGCGAGCATTGACGTAAACGTCTATGGCTGCGAGGCTTTGATCTGAGATCCTTCGACCATTGCCGCATCGCCTTTGAAAATGTCTGCCGCAGATGCAGACGAAACGTCAGGCCTTAAAACCTGTTGCCCACGGCTCAGAAGCCCGGAAGCACCTAACAAATCATCACATTACATTACTACCTAAGAAGATTATTCAAAAAAAGGGTATATATACATTTTGTACCTAGGTAGCATTGAATTGAATTACGAATAAATTGATTATTGATTGATTTTTTTTTACTGGGCGGATTGGTTCCGTAGTTATAGAGACATAGAATCAGAAATTGTTGGTATTACAGTAAAAAAAAATTCAGCTCGAAATGGTATATAAGCGTATCATAACACGAAAACTATTTTTTTTTTAATATTACATACACCCAAATATCGATACTGATGTTTTTTGAGTATATCAACAGAATCTCCCATTTATTTCCATATAAAACTCGATGGGAAATTCACGTTAACATTGCATTGTAAAAAAATATATATTTGGAACGGAACGGATGTCCTGGGTAGTGTAGCTTTCTGTTGGTGAAAATGATTTTTATAATCGATTCAGTATTTCCGAAACAAAAAAGTTACAAACAAACCTCTTCAATATTAGTATAGAGATATAATAATAATAACTTTAATAATCCCAAAAACATACATGTTTATACAGAGAGTTGAAAAAAGACAATATATATATATATATATGTATATATATATATATATATATATAAACAAATTAAGGAACAAATGAAATAAAGTATTATGTCAGTTGCATATACAATATATAAATGAAAGGAATGATGGGTATAAAATAGTATAAATGAATTAGTTGAATCAAACATTATCGATACATTATAAAAATAATTTTGTGAATAATCAATCATTATTGTCGATAGCTGTGAAATATCTTTCGATTTCTATTTTGAATTTCGTAACAGAATTGATATTTTTATGTATGTAGGTAGACTGTTATGAATCTTTATTCCAGAAAAGTATAAAGACTTTTTCCCAAAATCGCTTTTTATTTGTATGGTTCTCAAATTCTTCAACTGTCTGGTTGGATGATTATGGCTATCAGAACATATGATGTAGAAAAAATTCGAATATTTATGTTTACTCTTAGTTAAATGGATAAAAACACAAATTCTTGATAGTAGGAGAGTCCATCGATGCTCAATCGGGATTTACTCGAGCGTCATAGAGACCTTATTGGGTTGCGAAGCTTAGATGATAAAAAGAAACGAATATTATATAATATATACTTTTTCATCGGTGGGGGGAGCGGCTATACACTTTCAAAAATGTAAAAAAAATTGTTGCATGGACATACTCGAGCGCGTCAGATATTGATATCATCTATGTCCTACATATTTTTGAAAATGTACGAATGTTAATCTGATTGTTTCCATGATGGGGGTGGTCGTACGTAAGGGTTGAAAATGAAAAAAAAAGTTCTCGAGCGCGTCAGATTTAATGAGGGGATGTTAAAAAAGCTCTTATATAATGATCTGACGGTTTGGATGTGACGCAGACTCGCGGCCGTTATTAGAATGTGAAAAAAAATTCGTCATTATGAAATACACGAGCGCGTCAGATTAAGATATATATGGTTCATCTTTACGCCCTAGACGTTGCAGTCTCATAATTTGACGATTATCTGGAGGGATTCGCCTATTATGCCATTTTGAAATTTTTCAAAAATTGTTTCAAATCATTGAACTCAATTATTCGAAAATCTCAGGAAAAAGCATGCAAATAAAAAAGTGTATGTTTTTTTTAGTAGAATACTTGTATTTATAAGAAAATAATTATGAGCAATTAAATTTTTAAAATTTTGATACGTTGGATATTCGTTGTAAACAATATCATGCCACCAAGGAGTCTGTTTGATCAACTGTCATGGCATCATGGCAACAGAAACCATAGCGGGGACGGAGTGAGAGAGCAATAGATAGAGAAAGAGTGAGAGAGAGAAAAAGAAACGCGTAGAGGGGAATATAGGCATCACGTAGCTGCACGCGTTAAACTTTATCGACGAATTTTTATTATTTCGGCTTGTGGGAATCGTCAGATTATATATTTTTTGCAATTATAGAATTATTCCCTTCAAAATAAAAATAAAATTAGTCACGCTCGAGAATTTCAGATGTTCATTATTTTTTACTAATCTGATCCTTTATCCTTGAAGCGCGGCCATATATATAGGGTTCATATATGGTGGGAGTACTTAACCGGGTACAAGGTATCCCCCTGTATATTAATCTGCCGCGCTTTAGTGAATCCCGAAATCCCCGCTTGGGCTATTATAACTTGAACGAAGATTATATTTTACTAGATCATGAATAAAGAATTAGTAATGGTGTGGTGGAGCATACATGCATCTAGAATTTCTCGATAACCCCAGACTCACCTCAAGCTGTCAGATTTGGTCTTGTTGCCAGCTTTCGGGGCCTCCTTGGCGTTGACCAGATGCCTCGCCCCCCAGTTGCATTGCACGAACCGCCATGCCCCAGCCACGTAGACGGCGTTCCAGGAGTTCCTGAACCGGTTGTCCTCGAAGCGTACACCGGGCTGATACCCCGCCGACTTCGAATAGCCTTTGATTACGACGCAGTGGAGACCGGCGTAGCTGAAAGATATTCGAAAACATTTATTTATTAGTGATTGACATACATAATAATAATAATAATAATAACAACATTTATTCATCCCAAGAAACATTTAGTTTATAAATAGGGATATTGAACATATAAAAAGTGAAATAGAACAAAATATGATTATGTAGCAGAAATATATGGAAAAAGACTGTTGAATTGATCAATGATCAATATAATTGAATTCTAAAATATATCATTTTGATGATAAAATATATTTTTGAGATTGTGTTTGAACTTTTTGATATTTTAAATAGTTTCAATTGAATTTGGAAGTTCATTGTAGAAGTTTGTTCCCTCATGAAAAATTGATTTTTTCCCGAATCTGGTATGTATCGAATGTACCACAAGTTGTTGAGCCTGTCTAGTGCCGTGAGAATGTGTAGTATTGATTTCATTGAAAAGTATTGCAGAGTGTTTCATCTTATGTTCCACACAGTGATTAAAAGTACATGTTTTCAAGAGGTATATAGAATTAATGTCAAGAAGATTATGTGGTTTATAAAGATTCACAGTAGGCTCCTTGTAAGGCAATTTATAAATACATTTAATGATTTTATTTTGTAAATATTTCAGCGGATTCAATATTGAAGCGGTTGCCGTTACCCATATAAATGTGAGATATTGTAGATTAGAATATACCAAACAGAAATATATTAATCTCAATTATTTGAATAAAATTTCGTTTCTTATTCTGAATAGGACTCCAAGTTAAGGTGAAATTTTTTTGCGTAATTTTTCAATGTGAGTTGCCCATGAAAGATTCGGATCTATGTGAAGTCCCAGAAGTTTGGTAGTTTTAGAAAATTTTATCGAATTATTTTTAAATTTAACTGGGTCACAGTGGTCAATTTTAAAATATTTACTTGTTGAAAACATATAAGTCGATTTTTCATAATTAAGACTCAATTTGTGATACTGTAACCAGGATGATATTTGTTCCAAGTCATGTGTCATAGATAATTGTATTGATTTTGTATTTTTTGATTCGTAAATTAAAGTTGTATCATCGGCAAAGAGTTTGATGGATCCTAAAAGATTCAGTTTTGAAATAGAAATGATATAGATGAGAAACCCTAATAAAGTCCTAATAATACATAATGCCAGCCTAAACTGACATAATTTGCAGTTCAAACTGGGAAATAAAATATTTTTCCGTCGAATCCGTTCAGCGCTTTCGTATCAATCGAATAAATGTAATAAAATATTTATCGAGAAAGAATTGGTTTTTGCATTTTTTTTGATCGACAATACGGATTTCGTCATCAAAGATCAACCACAGACTTATTGGCGTATGTTTCACATATTTGGCAGCATTCCATCGGGAAATTCGGAGAAATGTAAGCTCTTGCATTCGTTATTTCTTAAGCGTTTGATTGAGTTGGGCATCGGGCCAGTTTCTTTTCTAAACTGCCGTCTTATGGTTTACCTTCTCAATTGTATGCTCTATTGACGAGTTTCTTGTCTGATATGTCTCTATATGTGGCTGATATTCTCTAAATGTATGCAGGTGTTCCACGGGGTTCAGTCTGGCGCCCACTTTGTTTCTGTTTCATATCAATTGCTGAAGAAAACATCTTGTTCAGTGCATAGTTTTGTGGACGACAGTGGTCTATTCACACTAGTTTCCTTTCCAGAGTCTCCATATCAGCACAAGAGGCATTAGCACCAATAATATTAACGATATCTAGAATGATACCCCATTCTAGAAGACTAGAACGGGTTAACGTTAACTTGGTTGAATTCAATTCTGGCAAAACCCAGGCCTGACCCTTCTCAATAAAAGCCGATCTATCTTTATCTAATATCCAGCTGTCAGGAGTAACTATTCCTACAAAATCAAGTATCTTGACGCTAGGAATTACGATCGGTAATAATCTCTCATGGGAGAACCATATGAGATCGATCGCTAAGGGTGCTTCCCAAAAGCTTGAATTTCTATATCGTGCGAAAAAATACGTCACCTCTCGTCAACTTTTTATGATCTAAGGGCAGAATCTGATTTTTATTGAAAAAAATCAAAAATCATTGATTAAAAAAAAATCACGGTTTATTTGACTTTTTTGATTTTTTAAATTTGAATATAAAATTTGAACATTTTGATTCTTTGAAATTATTTTTGATTATTTTAATGAATAAGTAAGTCTAAAAATTTTAATACAATTTGTGGTCCAAAAACTTGTGACAATGCATTTGTAGCGCTTTTTGTAAGAAAATTCTTGTCGCTATTTGTTTTTTTTTTCTGTCCTATACACTCGCTATACACGAACACGAACGCGTTTGTTGTGCTTTTTGCAAGAATATTCCTGTCGAGGCTTGTTTTCCTTCTCAACCTATAAATTGACGTTGCCCAAAAATTTTACGCATTTCGCTAGTTGTACACTCTAGATTAGGCATAGAAAAAGAAGGAAAACTCGTGTTTTTGTTTCAATTGTATAACGAAAATGATTAGAGTGAAAATATACAGTAATAAAATTTAGGTGTTACGTTTAGTTTGAGAATTTGGAATTATGTACTTCTTTTTTGTTGTTTTTGCTAAAAGCAGATACTCCTTTTGATCTTCGAGAAAACTTTTATATTATGTTTTTATCTGGTTCTGAATATAAAAAACAATAATTGATTTAAATCATGATTTTTATCGTGATTTTAATCACTTGATTTTAATCAGCCCAACCCTGTCTACAAGGCACAACAACTAAACTTTGGAACTTCTTGCCGAATGAGGTTTTTTCTGAGGATTACAAACTTCAAAAATTCAAAGTGAATATTCTTATCCCCTGCTAGCTGTCCCTTGATTCACGCCGTGTTCTTTGAACATTACAGGACTTCCCTTTCGTGTGAATCTGTATATAAAAAATTAACTGATCTGCTACTTTGAACGAAAAACCAAATATAACTTCTTCCCCAGAACTTCCTTCTGTCCAATAATATAAACATGTTCCCTAATATTTATAAATTTCAATGAAAAAAACTGGAAATATTCTTATTGAATATAAACATTTTTCAGATATTAATAAAAAAAATTGATATCCGAGTGTGTTGAAAAAGTTATTTTGACCGTTCCGCATTGTTGGAAATTGAACTTATTATTACTTATGTCACTAAGACATCTAGGTAAAAAGTATCCAAAGTCTGCGATATACTTTTCACTTCGACAATTTTGTCTATTAGTCCAGTAACTGAAGATCCGAAACTAGGGAAAGCTGTGAACAAGTCTATGCGTTCTTCACTTGTGGCTCAATTTGTAGGTCGTCACAGATGTTTTCGAAGGACCCAAAACTTAACACGATTGCGTTCATGGAAATGGCCGAAAATGGCCCCCCAAACCCAGAAAAATGGGTTTCCCGCCAATATCTGGCTAAATATACGAATTAGAGAATTTTCGTTCAAAGAAAAATTTAAGATCGTCTCATTATCTACAAAAATGACCCTTATCATTTTTTCCGAAAACTCAACAGTTTTCGAGATAAAGGGACCCAAAACTCTCCTAATTTCAGCTGCCCTTTCTCTATAGGAATTCTGTTGTCTATGCATTCGCTTGGAGGCAGGCGGACGAATTGTTTCATAACTAACATTTTTCAATGATTCAAAGTTCAAGATAATGAGGAAACCCGTAGCTATCATTCCATGTATTTCGAAGTTCTTTCTTATTCGGATAAAAGATTTGATAAGCTGTGAAAGTTTTTTTCCGCACCATTTCGACACTGTTTCATTAATTTGTTCACATTTTTTTCAAAAATAGTCTTTTATCGGAAATTTTTCTTCATAATGGGTCCTTGGGGGCTCTTGAATGATCTCTGATTTTTTTTTGTACTTTCCCCGCGTTCTAATAAATGATCCATTTGTTTATTTACATTTTTCATGCCGTTTCGGAGTTATGTAGAATCTGCGGAACAACCGCGAATCAAAAAATTATTAGCCATTTTATCGACTTGCCATGCACATCGTTTTGAAGCCAAGATGCTCTAGTTTCCGAATACATATATATTTTTTATGACTAATAATTTTTTAATTCACGGTTTCTATTTTATTTTTTTATTCACAGGTTCGTCCCTTCATTTACTGGACTATATTCCAATAAAATGGATAACGAATCCATGAAAACGGGAAACCCAAAAATAAAAGAGAAGCAGAGCAATTATCGTGGATTATATCGATAGAAAAAAAAAACAATGAATTCTACCCTAGTATTCATAAATTAGTGGTTTACCTGCACAATCTTTTGAAGAGCACATGATAGCTTTCGGTGCCATTTTTTATACCCCTCAGGAGACCCATTGGTGTGTCGACCCTCAAATTGTCGTCGAAGGACATTGCGTTCAGGTTCTTCACCGTTATCCATCTGAATATCGTTCTGAAAAAATATATTTTTCATCAGCTTTTTCTCGGTGTATTCGCAAGTAACATCGTTATCATTACCTTGCCTTCTCAATGTCGGATCCACACCTTCCAACTAGCTGCCTTACCAAATCCGTGAAAGATTTTTGATCTTCTTGGGCCACCGAAATGGCGATTTGGTCTACGTTTGCAAATTCGGTGGGATCGTTGTACACCTGAAAATCAAGTATTCATTATTGAAATTGAGAGAGTTTCAATCGTTTCAAAAGAATGTGATATATTGTGATATTGGTGTCAGAGGTGGGATACGAAAGAGCTCAAATGAAAATCAAAAGTTTCTCGTAAAACACTGATGAACTGAAATGTTAGTGCCGAATAATATAAGATATCAACTGCACGTATTACATTACTACAGATTACAGGCGAAACATTCTCTTAACGAAGAATATACCTGCAAACAATTTTGTTTCAGGAAGCAACACTTATAGTTTGAGTGTGATTGAAGTTATTGGCAATTATATGTAAGTTCCTCACGAAACTCTTTGAATTAATGATTGTCAAGACTTGAATTTAATTCCAACGAAAAAAGCACTACTCCTCAAACAAGAGTTACCGCCACCATTTTGATTCTAGTTGGAAAGTTCTAATAGAAGATATTTTTCGAGCTGTGAATCGCAGACGGTATAGTTAGTCCCTCTTGAAACTCTTTTTCAGAGCCCAGTCACCCAAATAACAAATTTGAACATTTGTATTTGACGCACGTTTTCTCAGCAAACTTGGCATATTCAGGATTGGGTATCAATACTTCTCTTGAAGATGCCAACTTTGCATTAGAACGTTATCTCCTGTGAAATTTCAGTAATAGTAAGGGGTGCCAGAGATTTTAAATATTTTGTGTCCATTTCATAAATATTAGGAGAAAAGCAGAGGGAGATCTGGAATGATGACTGAAGGAATATGAAATATTTGTTAGCATGGTGTGATGCTATTAAAAAGTTGGGTGCAGTAGCTTTTCTTCAGTTAGGTGTCTCGGTGTTTTTGATATTTACATCCGTTTCGAAAATATTCAGGGTAGTTTTTGTAGGGTTGAAATTAGTCAAGTCGTTTTAGGGTCTTCAGTGCATTGAAATTTGTTTTTTGTGTTTGAAAATGTGATTCTCATAAGAACCTGGGCTCAAAACATAGAGAGTGACTTGAACGGTGTTGAAATAGTTTTCCGAAGAGGAAATTACTGCCAATTACCATGAATTAGGTGAAGAATGAGAATAGAAATGAGAATTGAAGACAACAGATTATAGATGAATACAAACCCAAAAGTAGAAAGAGAAGAAGACGTATAGAAAAATATGATACAACGACAAAACTGAAAAACGATATCCAAATGAGATATATAAGATTATGGTTCAATAAAACTGGTTATATATAGCCAAGGTAAGACTTCACTCTATTCCAACATCGAATTGGGGTGCGTGGTTAATTATTCATGATTTTTTTTCATTTTTTTTATATTTCCATTTCCCAAGAAACTCACAAATTCATAATAGGAAAAATAAAAAACAAATGAATAATGAATGAAATACATTAAAATCAAAATAATAATAGTAAAAAAAATGACAATAAAGTAAGATAATAAAAATAAATAAAAAAATTATAATAAAAATAAAATAAAATTTGCCATTCACCTATCGCAATGAATGCTTCTTTAAGTTAACTTTGAAATTGAATTTCTCAATTTTTTTTATTGTATCAGGTAATCCATTATAGAACACTATTCCTGTGTAATAAATTGATTGTCGTCCTACGTTTGATCTGAATTTCATTGTTGATAAACTATTTGAACATCTAGTTGAATGATCATGTTGGTCACTCTTAATTTTGAAGATGAGATAGAATATTTCAATTCATTCTTGACCACGTTGAGTCTATAGGAAAATATTTTTCTCAAATAATGAAAGCTCGATCAGTGTTTTAAAAAAATCGCGACCCAACCTACCTAACCTAATCAAAACCTAACTAACCTAATCCACCGACCTAATCTAAGTAACCTAACCTAGATTAAACCAACCTATCTTAACCTGATCTAACAAAATCTAACTTACCTTACCTAGCCTGAACTAACTTAACTCAACCTAGCCTTAACCAACCCAACCTAACATAACATAACAGTGAGATTTTTATAAGTTTAAATTTGTTTTAATGAGAAATCATGAAGGGAATTGTTACCATAACTAAAATAAAAAAAATCACAATAAATAAACGACGCCTCTGTCGTAGGTGGAACCTGGTAATTATTGTTCCTCATGGTCGGAGATTTACATGCAATATGGTCACGACCCCCCAATTGTGTGTTAAAAAAAATCATAAGAGATAAACCATGCCCCTTCGGTAGGTGAGACCTGGTAGTTATTGTTCCTCATGGTCAGAGCTTTACATGCAATATGGCCCCCCAATTCGATGTGGGATGAAGTGAAGTTCAGCCACAGCCAAATAGACTATAGAATAACCATCAATTTTTTTATCTCACCTGGAATTTGCTGAGTGCTGGAGGTGCCGGCGCCGGAGCTAAGCTCGGGTAAGGCTGGACCTCTTCTGTATAGCCGTCATTGTGGTCAAGATACAGCGACTCTGCCTGCATGTATTCACTACGTTTTTCGTTGATCAGTTCCAACATTTCGTGGCTCTGTTTCTCCACCAGTGCTGCCGTTGCTGCCCTACAACGAAAATCATATTGAAGATTGTGACTTCTTCTTTTCAAACATAAAGAAATACATTTTGTGAAATCAGTTCATTGAATGGAAAATGTCAACAATAAATCCGATTGCCCATTCCACACGTCCAACTGAAAATGTTTAATCAATCGTTACCATGGCACTCCGAATGAGCGAGAACGATGGTTCATTGAGCATAAAAAGTCAATGATGGGGTGAGAAAAAGTTCTATCATATATGGTAACTGATAGAAGCAAATAAAGTGAGAATTAAGGTGGCCTTTTATGCTTTCATAATCTCAATCTGGATGGGGGAGTTGGTTATTTCTATGCTTTCGTATCCTCTCGGCAAAAATATCGGATCTACGCAGAAATCGTTTATCGCCAGCTAGTATTAAAGTGCCTGAGATAATGTTTGTCAAAACCGTGAATATTCCATTTACTAGCACCCACGTCCTAGATTCTGGATGGTACAACCGTGCTATTTTAAAGTGACATGTGCTATACATAGTACTGTCAACGAAAATGTAATATTTATCCATTTATTGATAGTAACGATTATAGGTATCTTTCTGCATTTTAGTTGCGCAATCGTTTAGCAAATCTATTTATTTTTTTGTAGTTACCTTCTGATTTTTTGGTAGTTATGAGTCTCTTCGGCAAGTTTGAGAATTTCTTCAGGAGAATTCAAGCAGGTATTCAGAAGGCATGTTAGAAATGCGTTGGTCATTTGTTAGTAAATAGTTAAAATCTGATTCAACACAATTCGTTTAATATCACTATTCTCAAGACTTTTCACTCCCAAATGGTGATCCTGACGGATAAAATCGTTACGACAGCTAACGATATTCACGAGGTTGCAAATTTCAGCTCGGAACTAAAACTGTTTGAAATATGTTTTGGTAATGATGGGAAACGAGAGAAAAATGCATTCAGTTCTGGTCAATGAACCCTTATTGCGCGTTGAACACTTTTCGCATTATTTTTTGAGTTTTATAATCCACATTAAATGAGACTGAAAATGAATTGCCTGTGGAAATCTGACCTATTGCTATAGCAACGATTCTATTCAGCTGGAAATTACCGATCCAGCTGTACAATCAATAAGTGTAAATTCTCCTGACTCCAAACTTTACTGTAGTTATCTGCAAACTGTTGTTGGAATTTCATATCTCTGAAAACGAATAAATTCAGCGAAAGATGTATAGACCAAACTGCAATAAAAATATTTTTAGAGTGCGCCCAGATTTTGTGCGGGCAAGGACGGGTAATTGTATTGGGTGCTGAGGTGTGTTTCGACACTGAAAGTTTTTAATTCTGGAATGAAAAATGAATTGATTATTGTCGTTGCATATGAGCTTCATATCAAATTTGACGAAACGAAGTATATCAGCAACATAGTGGTTAGGAGTATTGATATCAAGCCAAGCTGTACTCAGTCGGCTTAGTTTCGACAGTTTATTGAATTTGACCAATACCCTTTTAATACCTTCTACTATCAAGAAATACTGGACGCCAAAAAATTTTCACATAGGTGAAGAATCTGGAAATGTAATGGAATGCTAATGGGAAATCAAATCGAATGGATACTAATAACTTCTTTTCTTGTGATTTAGGGTTGCGATTATTCAACTGGACACATTTTCGAGCTAGGCCGTATCTAGAAATATATTTCAGGGAGTTTTGGGCTGAAATGTAGTAAATTAAATGAAGATAAGAGCGAGCTTAGTCGTCGTTACCAACCAGCAGAAAAATTTCAAGAAAGGAGTCATACTGTATCGACTCCATTGCTGTGGCTTAGCCGTCAATGCCAAAAGATGTTTCAAGAAAACCAGCGATCTGATAACGGATTGCAAAATTGCTGAACTATAAAATAGTGTCCAAGTTGTACACAGGGCTTCTCAAACAAACATTTTCGTCTCCAACTTTTTTAAATCGCTATATACCCTGTGTCGTACATAGTTTGAAAGATCTCAACGCTCGATGTTTCAGATATGGTGTACAATATGTTTTTTAATTAGGGATGCATTGGAACACAGAACACAGACTAGAATTTAGAAATGTAGCATCCGCCTGCATTAGTGAAATTTGAAAGGTCAGCAACCACCGGAGACGATGATGGACGTTATTTTGTTTCAGTTGGGAGTGAAAATACTGGATCGATGACATCTTACATGTAATGCGTTTTTGAAATTTTGAATACTCTGAAGTATAACTTTCAAATGTATTTCAACGTAATAGTTTTCTGCGACTCATGAGCTGTCTTTCATTCATGAGTAGATAAAGTCCATGTTTTCTAAAATATGCGCGGAAAAGTAATTGTTTATTCCAAGAATAACCCAATGATATTCTATGCTGGGATCGAGTGGGCCAAACCAAAAATTTAAAAAAAACTCTTTGAAATGAAATTTTCAACCCATACCTATCTTGTGTTCAAAGTTCAGTTTCAATAATAAATAACTCACAATTTTCTTGAAATTCAAAGTAAGTTACAGAAAATAAATATTTTTTTAAAGTGCATCATATAACTTAAGTTGTCTTAGGGTAAGTGACGCCACCGAAGAAAACTGCTTCTTGCACAGCAGATGTGTTGTAATTGATGGCGAGACTAATTTTTATTATTGGTTGGTTTGTATTGTCGATAATACAGTATAAGGAATTTGTAGTTTTTACAGTTTTCTCTAATCTCTCCAATTTTGTTGAATAGTACTTTTTGGTTTCTACAAGTGTGCTGTTGCCTATCTAAACTTGTTTCTGTAATCTGTGGATTGGGATATGAAGGGTTAGACTGGTTAGAGAAACCCGTATCCTTCAGGCGTTGAAATATCTTTTTATATATTCAGGGATCCATTTCAAAGAAACCTGATGCCACTATTTTGATTAGGGTGATGTGAATAATCTAAAATTCTAGGAAAATGAATATCAAAATTCAAATACTGTCGTCCATACCTTTCGTGCTCTAACATCTTCCTCGTCAGCGATTCTTTCTTCTTGTCCCTTCGTAGCGTCATGTTTTTCTCTAGGTCTTCTCTCTCCTGCTGGTGCCGAAGGGTTAGCACGTTTTGGTCGTCTCGTTTTCGTTTCAGTTGTAGTTCCCTTTCGAACCTATTTGTGAGTCTTTCCAATTCTTTTTCCCATTCGTCCTGAGAATTACATAAGGAGGTGTTAATAATAACAACTTTATTCGTTTCAAGAAACATGTTATACATAATAGGGGTAATATAATGATACGTCCTAGCGCCGGCCCTGACCATATCGTAAACGCAAGGCGAGGGATCGCGTCTTAACGAACGTCATTTTCCTGGAACCCGGCGTAAGCCGCCTGGAGAATTCGAGACGCGTCATCGGGGCTTCTCTCGACGATTCTCGATTGGCACGCAGATATATATACGCGACAGGTTTCGCTGCGAGAAGAATTGGTATTACAGAGAAGTTTTTATTCGGAGCTAAGTGAAGCGAGATTAGTAGAGATAAGTGGCGAGAGTTATTGAGATCTGAGTGGAAAGAGCTTTTATTTGTTATTGCTAAGTGCAAGAAGTGAGCAGAATTGTTAGTACAGAGATAATAAAAGAAGTTTAGTGCTGTTTGGTGTTTTAATCGACGAACCCAGGGATATATCGTAACAGTGGTGTCAGAAGTGGAATTTTTGCTGGTAAATAAAAACTATTTATGGTGAATACGAGAAATACATCTTACGATACGATGGAGGATATGTTGAAATTTATGCAAAACCAATTTGCGGATTGGGAAAGACGACGACAGGAAGATGAAAAGCGACGGCTGGAGGAAAAAGAATTGGCGGAAAAGCGACGGCAGGAGGAAAAACAAGAACGAGAAGAATGACTCCAGAAAATTCTCGAAGACCAGAGAAAAGAGCGAGAAGCTGAAAAGAAAGAACGAGAAAATGAAAAGAAAGAACGAGAATTAGAACGAGAGAATGAAAAGAAAGAACGGGAAGAAGCACTCCAGAAAATTCTCGAAGAACAGAGAAAAGAACGAGAAGACCTCCAGAAAATTCTAGAACAACAAAAGAATGAATTAGAGCAAATGGAAAAACAACGAGAAGCAGACTTCCAGAAAGTTCTAGAAAATCAGAACAAGTTCTTCGAGCATGTTTCACACGAAACAAAAGTACAAATGGAAGAACTAAAAGGAGAACTGAAGGAAGATGTCAATAAGAAAGTGGAATCAGTGCGAGAGGAGATGAAAGGACTAGAAAAGAGAGTCGAAAAGCAGATAGCATTTCTCAGGAACCAAGATCGCCAAGACAGGGTTGCCACATCAGGAATTTCCGTAAAACCACCGACTTTTGACGGACAGTCGTCTTGGGCTATGTATCGCAGGCAATTTGAGGCTGCGGCAGAAACCAATGGATGGGGCGACGAAGAAAAAGCTACGGCACTAATAGTAGCTTTGAGAGGGCCAGCTTTGGGTATATTACAAACGATACCCATAGAACAGCAGAAGCAATATCAGGACCTGATTTCTGCACTGGAGTTGAGGTATGGCGATCAACACCGAGAACAGCTGTAACGGGCCCAAATGAAGACTCGCACACAAAAATCAGGTGAGAGTCTGCAAGAATTTGAGGCAGATGTTCGACGCCTAATCCAGCTGGCATATCCAGAAGCACCCGGAGATTTCAAGGAGCAGTTAGCTGTGCAGATATTTATAGACGGACTGAGAGACCCAGAAGTACAAAGAACTTTACGATTGACGAGTTTCAAGAGAAGTAGCGATGCTTTGGTTCGTTCTTTGGAAGTGGAGGCGGCCTTCAACACGTCGAGGCCGAAAGTGCGTGCAGTTTCAATAGAAGAACCGGAACAACGATTTGGCACAGCAAATAGTTCAGTCGAGAAGGTTCTGGAAGAAATCAAATCAATGATAAGTGGCATCAGCACCCAGAAGAAGAAGACATGCTATAGATGTGGGAAACCTGGACATCTTATAAAAGACTGTTGGGCGAAAATGTCGCAGAGGATCTGCTATAGCTGTAGAAGGCCGGGGCATTTCATAAAAGACTGCTGGAAGAGAATGACACAAAGTAAATGTTATAGATGTGGAAGATCAGGGCATTTCATGAAAGATTGTAAGGTGAGAATGCCACCAAAATCCAAGTCACCTGCCAGGACGCCGACAAGTTCGCAAGCACCTGCGAGGTCAAGGTCACCGAGGGTCATCTGTGTTAACAGGCTAAAAAGAACATCTGAGAGCCTCACCATTCCAGGGAAATTGAATAAAATGGATGTAATATGCACCATAGACACCGGTGCTGCAGTTTCCTTGGTACGCAGCGACATCCTTCGGCCTGGAAACGTAAAGCCTATTTCATCCAACGTCTTGATTCGGACAGTCACTGGTGAAAACGCACCTATTCGAGGAGAGGCTGAGGTTACGTTGATTCTTGGGCGACTCACTATCACAGGTACTGTTTACGTCGCAGATATAGAAGATGAAGTCATACTCGGAATGGACTTAATCAGTGACCATGGAATTTCATTCGACAATGAGCAAAAGATCATAAGGTTCGGAGAAGAAGAATTTGCCCTTACAACTCCAACGGAAAGGACGAAACCTGTCAAACTGCGATTATTGAAAACTGCGAGAATCTCTGCACTGTCGAAGGAAGAAACTCGTGTCATAGAGAATAATGTCCCTGAAAGCAGCGTCCACTCATCGGATTTCGGACGAGTCCAGGTGAAGACAGAAAAAGCCATCCCTGTGAGAGCCGCCAGGTGTCGCGTTGGAGGTACCAGTGACATATATGAGATGAAAACAACTGGAAGGGCTGACTTGGTCAAACAGAAAGTCAACAATGGCCAAGTCCACTCTATTCATCAACCATCAAGTAGAGTTCCATTCCCTAAGCGACAAGAGATGCTGGAGCGCATTGACAGGAGGAAGGCGCGGCACTATCGGAAGGTAAATACTGGCGGATTTCAAGAAGGAGATCGAGTGTGGCTGTATAACCCCCGTCGTAGGATGAATGATGTGGTGTACAGTGTTCAACGTAAGCCTAGAACAAACAGGAGAGTCGTACACCTAAAGGGACTAAAATGTTACAGTGGGCATAACGAGATGTTATTTGATCGGGACGATCAAAATTGAGAGGGGGATAATGTTACGTCCTAGCGCCGGCCCTGACCATATCGTAAACGCAAGGCGAGGGATCGCGTCTTAACGAACGTCATTTTCCTGGAACCCGGCGTAAGCCGCCTGGAGAATTCGAGACGCGTCATCGGGGCTTCTCTCGACGATTCTCGATTTTCACGCAGACATATATACGCGACAGGTTTCGCTGCGAGAAGAATTGGTTTTACAGAGAAGTTTTTATTCGGAGCTAAGTGAAGCGAGATTAGTAGAGCTAAGTGGCGAGAGTTATTGAGATCTAAGTGGAAAGAGCTTTTATTTGTTATTGCTAAGTGCAAGAAGTGAGCAGAATTGTTAGTACAGAGAGTTTTAGTAGCGAGCGAGCATTGGAAAGTTATCGGAGCGATTTAAGTGATTGTGTTGTATTGTATTGTGATAGAGAGTTATAATAAAAGAAGTTTAGTGCTGTTTGGTGTTTTAATCGACGAACCCAGGGATATATCGTAACAATAACAATAAATACGATAAAATAGCATATTATGCAACGATCATGTAATAACCATTACATGAGAGTTGCATACGCTACTTTTTCTACACCCGATAAATGATGTGGAATTTAAAAACTATATTTATATTTGTAATGTAGATCCCACTGATCTTGAAGTTGAAGAAATATTAACATTTATTTTATTATCGCTAGTCTCAATGGAGTTCAATATTGTATTGAAAATACTGATTTTATTCTGAACTGAATTTTCAATGTAGCCCACTGATTGGATTGTTTACAAATCTATATTTTATGATCTTGATATACACATTTTTCAATGAGATACAGATTTCAAATCCGTTTCATTCATTTTAGATTATAGGCATATATGCGTATTATTATAGTACGGTTGTAGAAAAATGCAATAGCAAGATCAATGATAATAATAACCTCTACTTTGATATTTTTTTCTTTTGAAACATTCAATACACCTTGAAACAAGTGAGTAAAACTCGATTCGTTGCATTTGTATGTCGAAAACGGTAAGACCTACAGAAACGGTTAAATGGAGGCAAAGTTACACCTTCATTATTATATCGAGAAATCTGAACTAGGCTCATAAGGATTGTCTGATTGAATGAATTTCCAAAAACTGTTCGCACTTTGTCATCGCGAGTTTCAATAGGCTATAAAAATGCTAAAGGTACTACAAGCTACTGCATTATTTGTGTAAACGCTAACTTTGGATTTTCAAAATGGGAGCTGTATTTTTGTTTCAATTTTTTAACCTACAGGCCAATGTGAAAATTTCATTTGTTTCGATAACATTGAAGTCACCTTTACGTAAAGGGAGAGTATTTGGAAAGTTCAGAGTTGTTTCCTGACTTTTTCATAGATATTTATGGAACAAATTTTTATCAATTCTTTCTTTGGTATGATGATATATGAATGTATTGCAACGGAAAAGACCCTGCAAAACTTCGTCTGAAATTTTTTCGTGTCATCATTGAATATAGATAGGCTGACTTGATTGAAAAAATTGAAGATGGAGGTTACTTCTATTGCAGTATTCCTAAAATTCTGTGCTTCTATGTGATTCATCGCAGGGCGAGAAACATATGTTAAATAGTGGTTGTTTTAGATTTTGCGCCGTTTTTTATGTTGTGTAGAAACTCCTACCAATGCTTTCATTCAATTTGCTTGAAATTTGGTGTCAACAGAGTGTAGAAAAAAGCGCCATCATATTCCAAAAATAAGTTGTTTTTGATTTTTTGTTACTTCAGGACAAAAAGTTGTGATATACACATATAGTCAGAGAGTGTTTGGTATAATTGATATGATTTATGTATGGTGCTAAATTATTTGAGGAGAAAAAAATTTAAAGTAATTTTTGGACGTCCAATAGTCATAAAATAGAAATTTGAAAATGTTGAATTTTCTCATTTTTTTTTCAAAACGGTAAGTGAATACATTAAAATTTAAGGTTAGTCGAAAATACTTCTGAGAGTTTTTTTTATGAAAACAATGACACATGGTTTGATAAAAACGAAGCAAATGACATACTTTTTGGTAAACATTTTTTATGAATTGTACAGTATAATGGAGTGATAAGTTATTGTCCTGCCTGGAGTTCAATCTAACGACTCACGAAATAGAGAATAACATGATATTTCAGTTGAAATCGAGAATGAACAGAGATAAATGAATTCGAATTATGGAAAAACAGCATTAAACAACGCATACACGAAATTTTTAGTTCGCATTCCTGACACCATGGCGCTGGCATCTAAATTTGAATTCCTCTCGAAACGACACACACTGTATATATATTTTCCATCGCTGCTCTTCGGAACATCCTGTAGAATATCGACGACCGCAGACGGACGGCGGTTTTTGTGAAATCGAAAAATTCGAAAGAAATTCAACCAAGTGAAGCGAAAATAGCCTGTGCTGTGGTACAATCCATTTTTTTATCGGTCGATACAATTATTACGAATCCGGTGATGTAATCACACGTGATTACATTCTTTAAAGTGAAAATCTATCCGAACTAAACCCATAACGAATAATATGTAATTCCGGATTTACGTAACACATCGATCTGAAGCCTTAGCGAGCGATTTCAATCCGGTTCCAAGTATTAGTTCGAGTTTATTCAAATTTGGATGGATGACACTCCTAGAAGTGAGTGAGAGAAACCCGCAAAGAGAGCGGACGCAACTGAATAGTTTTATTCATTGTTGTTTTTTTTACCCTTATTCAATAGGGTTTTTCAGTGAATAGGTTTAGGCCCAGTATACCATAACCATATAGTAGAGACACTCGCCACAGAACACCAACTTCAGCAGGTTGACATCTCGAGGTGTTATCAATGAACTTGATTGATGAGCGTAAATGAAATGTGTGTTGAAATATTGTATTTTGAATTATTATGGATAACTACCAAGGTGGAAAAGCGTATGCTTATCGCTGATGTTTGTCGAAGGCTAGACACAAATTATCATCTCTTTTGAGGTTTCCCAAGGATGTCTAAGATAATAGCCATTAGTGTTCTGTAAATAGTAGCTCTTTAAAATTTCTTATATATTGACCTTGAAATAGAAGCTAATTTGCGTCGAAATATTAGCTTTATAAAAATGCACATCAATAATCAAATAATATCAATAATCAGGTGTGAGGCATGGTTGAAGGCATGTATCCGAGAAGATTTACTTGAAAAATCTCCTGAAGCTCTCTATAATAACTATCGCTTGTGTGAATTTCACTTTGAGAAAGAAATGTTATAGAATTTTCTACACATTGAAATTTGCAAATAGGAATTTTAAAAAAAGCAAAACTAATAAATCGAAGAACATAAAAATTACCAATTTAAGTCATTCATAGCCTGTATTACATTGTTGGTCTAAGGTCCGGTACTTCACGACCTAATTAACAGACCGTTAAAATAATGGTGCTGAGAATAGACTCGACACACTTTAGATTGCTAGACTGAAGGCACATTCTAAGCGCCGATTATTTTAATCGACGGTAGTTTCGCACAGAGGATCAATTCACGCTAATATAATTTACCAAGTTTTTGTAATGAAGATGCAATATTGATTATGACAATGTGAACAAAAACCAGTTATTTCTCGAAGGATAAATAGGTATATAAGGTATTTTTGGAATATTTATAAGTGCTCCAAATGGAACATGGAATATTTTTTTTTATTTTGTACTAATGGTGAGTTTATAAACATAATCTAAAATATATTTTAACGGCCACTACGGTGCTACTATCATTTACATGTTCATGTGTATTTTATAGTCGAAGGTTGCTCAATTCAGTAAATTAACCAAATGTTGCATTAAATGCTTAGCCCTGCTCAGACTCTCAAAGATATTGAAGAGATTTTCAAATATATAACGTTTATTGCTCCAAGAAATAACAATATGTAATTATAATAGGGAACATCATAATTTCAAGCAGTTAAATTCAATGGTTCATTAACAAAACCAAAAAGAAAATCACTTATACACGATATGGTCATGGGTAAGATATAATTAAATGATAAAAAAAGTTAATGTAGTTCAAGATAATAAGTTTTTTTCAAGTTTTTCTTGAATAAATTAGTATTTTTTGTATCTTTCAATGTTTTCGTCAGGTTGTTATAACAGATGACGCCTCCATACAAAATAGATTTATTACAATAAATTGTTCTAAATTTAGCCAGAGAAAAATCATTTGCTTTTTTTGTAGAGTAGCCATGGCAATTTATGGTTAATTTCAAATTCGAATTTTTCACGTTATTTTTGCTCGAATGAATAAATACTGATTAATACGGAAAGTTTGTATTTGAAAAGAGAAAGAATTGTAATAATCCTCTAGGTTTATAAGGATCAATTGTTGGTTCTTGCTGCTCTAAATTGAATATACATCTTATAATTTTGTTTTGAAGAGTTTGAAGTGTCTTGACAATTGTTTCATTTGCTGTTCCCCAAATTGAGATGAGGTATTGGATTCTTGAATAAATTAATGAAAAATATACTGTTTTTCCATAATGTATCGGAATTTAAATCTTCACTCTAGATAAAATTCCCAAAATTGGCGAAATTCGCTTTTATGTATTTTGACCACGATAAATTTTGATTGATATATAACCCCAGGAAATTTGTGTTTGTGAAATATTCAATTGATTCTCTCTTGAATTTAATCGTAACTCTCGAAGAGTTGGGTATTGTTTTTCCCGAAACAAACATACGCGAAAATTTAGCATAGTTTAGACTCAATTTATGAGAAGACATCCAAAACGATAAAAGATTCAGATCATCAGCTATATCTTTTTTATTTCCTTTTTGTGTCAACAATGAGATTTTGACGGTGTTAGATAGAAAACCACGTATATAATATGAAACAGCTTAAAAAATACATATAATGATTCTAATTAATCCAAAGCAAAAACATGGAAAAATTTTTAAATTTATCTAGGCAAAATAGTACAGAGATTCAGTTTTTTGTGTCTCCTATAAATTTCAAATTTTGTCCCATGGGAGGTTTATATTGAGACATCGATCATAAACACCTTAATTTCAGACGGTTGATTACATTACTAAACTCCAAAAGACATTTTTTTATTCTCGTTTCTTTTTTTGGCTCAGCGTGAAATTGGACACGTTGATCGCACATTCATAATAGTGTATACGATTTGAGGCATGTTAACTCGTTACCAATCCATGTGAAAATCAAATGTTTCACCGAGCACCACATCGCATTCCGTGTCTAGAAGAGGTACGATGACTTTCTAAACAGAATGTGAATCTATTGTTAGTCTGAAAGCATTTAAAACTGTTTTTCGAACCAAATCATGGCACTGATATGGTCTATAAAACGTGTCTAATTAGCTCCTATCAAGGTCAGAGTCAACAAACAAGGTAATTTGAACACTTAGAAACAAAACATGCATGTGTATAGTCGTGATGTTCGTTATCTTTCGATAGTGAATACACTGCAATGATAATAATAATTAAATAGCTATTATATATCATTACACACCTCAATAGTTTCTGTCTTATATTGAAACAGTGACGTCAATGATGTTCGAATCTTCTAGCGTAGGAAAAATACACTAAAAAACTTACCCTTATTTCATCTCGTATTCGTTTTTCCTCTTCCTCCCTTTGTCTTTGGAATTTTCGATATAAATCGTCTTCTTCTTTCCTATGTATCATTTCTAATCTGCGTTGTTCATCTCTATCCTGCAAAAAAACAGTTCAACATTAATCAGTGGAACTCTATATATTGCATTTGCTATCTTTAGTATACCGATTATGATTGGGAAACGGGATCAATTTGTTAAAGGAAGTGATTTTCGAAGTGGTCGATGTTACGAAAAATGGTACTAGAATCTGACAATTAAATGACAGGATGAGGATTTCAAGAGGAGACTGTTGATAATACTCCATATTGAATGAGAAAAAACTTTTTTACGGCTATAACGCAAAACTGTTTCATCCCAACTGTTCTTATTGGAACAATGAGGTGAACTGTATGTCTTGAATTTCATTTTCTCTCCAGATAAAACAACGTCTTCATTGTGTTACAGTTGTAGTTATTATCACACACTAAATCAGGTCTCCCATGGAATGTCAAATTTCAAGCGAAGACAGCTCTATTAACTTATTCAACTGCAACTAAATGGGAATTTTTGTGTGACATTGAATTTGAGTAATATGACCTTCTACACTCGTATATAGTTCAATATTAAGTCATAATTTTTCAGATTATGGGGGATAACATGAATCCACCACAAAATGATGACCTTCAAACAGTACTTAAAAAATATTCCTTATCATATTATATAGGGTATTACGAAACTATACCTATACAGAAAAATAACTGCCGTAATCAAAATTTTTTTGGATGACTTTCTGAACCCAAGAATATCGAAAAACAAAAAAGTTATTAAAAGCTCAATAAAATCTGATATTCTTCACAGATATTTAGAAACATGATTATTTTTGTGCAGTGGATGATATTTGAGGATCTTTTTTTTGCTTCCTCTTCTCCGAAAAAAAAGGAATACAAAAATTCTTCGAAAGAAGAAATATCAAAAAATTTTCAGACTCCTTCATCCTTTTTGTGAATGACTCGAATGTTTTTGAAAGATATACACATATCTATCAACAAAAAATGTTTATTAATTCTCGTATGAGAAGAAGGAGCCCAAGAACTGCTATTACTCATGGAGTATAATATTTTTCACAGTAAATGGTATTGGCTTATTAACTGCAATAAACTACCCGATTTAATCCTATTGTGTAGAAAATCATCTGGTAAAAGATGCAAATGTGCTACAGGGTCGAACTTGAGAAATTTGAATTTTGCATAATGTAGGAGATATACAAGTAATTTATTTAAATGTTACAATTCTATTCTATATTTAGTTCAGTGTCGCTATCGCTATCCTCATCTAAATTAATTATAATTGGCGCAACTGATTTTACAGAAAGGTACGAGTTTTCAACATTTATAACATGACTAACAGAACTTTTCCAACTCTCGGTAGGAATGTCATTCATACAGTTCCTAATTAATTCTACCACACTACCACTTAAAGTCGGAGAAGTATTTTTTCCGCGCACGCTCGATTTAAGTTGGTGCCACATAAGCTCTATGGGATTGAACACGCAGTAGTAGGGAGGTAGTCGTAACACTGTATGTCTCAATTCTTCTGCAATCGTATCACAAACATACGTTTTTTTAAAGAAAATGACTGCAGCACTTGTAAGAGTTCTTTTTCTGTATAATTTTCCTCAAAATATATGTCATTTGCAGCCATGAAGTTTTGAATCTCCAATTTCGTATTCTTTGAGCCAGGAATTTTTAGCAATTGTCGACTATGATAGCTTGCGTTGTCCATTACTATAACGCTGTTTGGCGGAATGTTGGGTAACAGACAATTTTTAAACCAATCTTCAAAAAGCTCTGCTGTCGAATCTTTGTGATAATCAACACAAGAGTCTTTGATATTTTTGGCAGAAAGCCACATAGCGTTTGGGATCCAACCATTTTCTGATCCTGCGTGTAATATTGTGATTCTCTTTCCTTTATTTGATGGTGCTTTTGTTTTACACTTATCAGAGGAATCAGACCATCCTTTGGAAGGGGTGTCATGCGTGTCAAACCACGTCTCTACAATCCCTCTCTGAGAAACAAAATTACCTGAATCCGGTCCTTTTACATTTATGATGTGCATCTCGGATTTTACAACTTAAGGGTCTAATTGGTTTTATTATGATCCTTCAGTCAATACCATTTATTGTGAAAACTACTATATGCTTATATCTTCAAGATCAAGAAGTTGCCAAAAATGAACTCCCGTACTCCTTAAACCTAAGTAGATACTATTTTTTCTCGCCCAACCATGACCCATCAATGCCTATTATGTGCATGGAAATGAGGTTAATAATATAATCCGCAATTGAATTGTCTTGAAAATTGTTCGCACAATCCATTCTCTAGATGACTTCAGGCCGCAGGGTCGCACACTGATGTAGCTTTTATTAATAAGTATTATCTCATTATTTCTTTTTTCCCAGCGGCCGACGATGTTTCTTATTATTTATATGTAAGTACAATAATAATAGGTTGTCGTTTATCTGTACTATCGAATATTCACCAGCTGTTTACCAAAATGTACCGTTATTTTTAGTGTCTCATTTTTGTACAAGGTTTCAGGTATTCATTGAAATACAGACTCATACGTCTGATGGTTTGAAAGAAATGGTTGCAATATTTTTTTAATGATCATTCAGAGTTTGGATACATTTTCTACTAAATTCTTCTTGATCGCCACTCGAAGTTTGAAGTAAGTTTTAATTTTTGGTGAATTAGGGCCTGAGTAAAATATATAAATTGAAATGAATGAAAAATTTACTTTTTTTGTGAAGTAAATCGTTATTCACGTTAAAAGTAAGTGTATATCAAAATATCTGAAGAAATAAAGAGTATTCATTTCGATTCTGACAATTATTCCACGGAATCATCGATATACGTAAATAAGCTCAAATGCGTGGTGCACGTACATAAAAATACATTTCAATTCCAAACCCAATTTCGTCCTTCTGCCGCGACCTACGGGTACGTTATTTTGTGTTTGGCCGATAGTGTATTAGTCCAGGAGAAATATAGGTATATTTCTCGGTTGTAATTTGAGGTAGATAAGCCATTGGTGCGAATGGTCCAGTAATGGTGTATACAACCTAAAAGTACTACTGAAAAAATCTTGTGTAAATTACTATCTGATTTTTGAAAAAATGGGTACTTTCCCATACAGCACCCGATATCCTATAAACGTCCAATTCATGTCCAATTCATGTCGGAATATCCTTGGACCAATTTTGGATATCCATAAGATATCCAAATTTTGGATATCCAAAGTATTACCAGTAAAAAATATCCATACGATGTACAAAATGGATATCCTTTCGGATATCCACGATGGATATCCATGAAGGATATCTTATGGACATCCATTTCGTACATTTGTTGTATAAATAATTAATGTTTCTTCCGCAGTGGCACCCTACGAATTGGCAACGTGATTGGGCCATTTACATGGACATTCCAGCAAGACAGTTTCCTGACGTGCAATCGTCTATGGCGTCTGTCAAATGTCGTAATTTTCAGAGTCGTTGAGTGTTGGGTCGGTTTGAAAAAATTATGTTGAACTGAGTTGAAGCGTTGTGGTGTGCATTGTGCAATATAATTGTGTTTATAAAGAAACGAAAAATAGTGGTGTGTTAGTTAATAATTGTAAACTGTGATCATTAGCATTTACCGTGAACGTGAACTTTTGGAAGAAAGCAAGTGAATTGTAGAGTACTATATTCATATGTTATTCAAATTGAGAACTATTTAAATTCATCAATAACTTTTCTGTTGAGAACTCTTGGCAAACTATTTCTCAAATTTAAACTATATCAAGTATTTTGTTTGAAAAGTAATGAAAAAATTAAAAATTATTATTAACGACATAAGTTTTTTGATCGTACGTCTACCACTCTCCAGTTTACCTTAGTTTGTCTACATTTTTTGAATACAGCGAAACAAATCTAGCAGAACATTTTAAATTGCACATACGGTCACGTTGAGTGCCTTATCACAGGATATATTACTGACTATAATCCGTTGTCCAAGAAGTGTGCAGCAATTTTCACATCTCAAGCTAGGTTGGTTTCTCTGTAACGAATTGCACAAATAATTATGTAGAATTATGAACGATATCTTATGGACGTTCTTGATGGATATCTCATGGATGTCCATAAAGTATATCTTGTAGATATCCATGATGGATATCTTATGGGTATCCATGAAGGAAATCTCATGGATGTCCATGAAGGATATTTTATGGACGTACAGGTTGGTGGCCTAAGAATGTCCATTGGACGTCCATTGAATATCCTTTGGATAAAAACTGTACGTCCATCGGATGTCCAAAATATCCTTAATGGATATCCATTAGATATCCACTGGATGTCCATGTGTTGTGTGGGTTCAATCTTTAATATAATTGCCCTATTATTTGGTAACCTGTTGGGCACTAAAGATCATTATTATTATTATTTAAACTATTTTCGAACGAGGAGAACGATATTCTCGTCGAATGTGGTATCCCCAAGCCAATCTACATAAACTTTTCTATGTCATGTTACACCCCAATTTTAAAAGTTTGAATATTGTTTGGATGTTTGGTGGGGAGGTAACATCCATTTTTTGAGTTTTCTCTCCCCTGAAAATGAAAGAGCTCTGCAATATTTTTAAAAAGCAAATTCTTATTTTGTCGGTTGCGTTTCGTTTTTTTTGAATTTGGACATTGAATTGAAAAAATAATAGAAAATGCATATCCTTCCACTTGGCGACGTTTCGGAAACTAGTCTATTGGCAATTCCATTTTTGGCGAGTTGTGTCAAAATGTGACTCTGGCATGATCAATTTATCAATATTTTTACCAAGTATTTATTTTATCACTACCTGACAAAATGGGGTACCATATTCGGTTGAGGTTCACAGCTTTTTCCTTTCTGTTGAAATTATTCGTGTGTTTGTGAATCTCTATTGCCTCCCGTATCAGTCGACTATGGTATCCCTAGTTGGAGGCAATGAGTTTTGCGTTTTCAAACAGAATCCTGTGGTTTCCCTCACAGAGTGCGTATTCCGCCACAGTTGACTGGTCAGTTTGTCCTAGTCTGCAGTTTCTTTCATGCTCATACACTCGTACAGCGCCATAATAACCTTCACTATAGATAGCAATTACTCAGGTTAATCTGGACTATGGAGGGTCCAATTCATTTCGAATTAAACTCTATAATGCTCAATAAACTATATATATGTATATATATATATATATTCCAACTCCACTACCTCTCACGTCGATATCGATATTTCAAAGAATCTCATCAAATTATCTGAAGCAGCGCCGAATAGTAGGGATTTCGATGAATTCTGATATTAATTTCTCATAACATATCGAGAATATAAGGCAAATGCATCTATCTATCTGTAATATATGTATTATGATGCATTATCTGTATTTATGCCAAAACAGAAACAGACAGACTCGTGCGATTTTTGACAGAATTCGTGTATCTTTATCCTTCATCAGGTAGAGTGTTGAAAAAAAGAAAGTAACACACTGACCCTGACGCGTTGTTCTAGAGAATTCGCTAATAGAAATTCCGTCAGATTTCATGATGTCATGTGTCTAGAGTTTCCGCTTGACGCCATCTGTAAAGAAATTTCGAGAATGTGAATTTCCCTAGATGTCATTATCAAGTGTGCCGTAAGTCTAGCGTTTTTGACGAAAACATTAACATTGTACTGGTATAGGAGTCATTTCACCAGGAATATATGCATCTTGCAGTTGCCTTATGAACAGATAATATAGGAATTCAAAGCTCTTTCTTTCGAATTTCACTGGCCTATGTATCGCCCCGTGAACTCCTAGACGATGCCGATCGACCTCCGGTCCACGCCAACTGGATGTTATGCAAAGCACGCCCACCGGATTCGGTCTATCCTACGTTCCAGCGTTCGCTATCGAGAAATCGAGTGATGCCATGGCCGCGGTACGGAGCCGAAGATATTCCGCGCCCGGAAAGGCATCGGCGAGCTGATGGATTTACGCGTGACGCGAAGTACGTCACTCGATACGGTCGGTCGGTGGATTCTCGAAATTCTGGCGGAGTTCCCGGAATTTCAGGTCGGCTGCGCGAAATACTAGAGCTCGAGAGTATGCAAACATTGAAAAACATCCAATTCGAATTCGAAATAACTATTATATTATTCCAAATCATTAGGAAATGTTTTTCTTTGAAACCTACATTCAAGTTAACCCCTACAATATGTATTTTTTTTTAAATAGCGGAAGGAAAACTCTAAGTCCTCAATAATTATCGAACGGAAAAAACCTACCAACATGTTTCGATCACAGGCTGTGGCCATCTTCAGTGTAACAAAAAGTCCTGAAGATAAGGAAAGGGATAATTCAATATGGTTGATTCGACAAAAGAATCATACACCTACGTTAAAGGTTGAAAGCAGTCATATGAAAAAAAGGGAACAATGAAATTTTTCCAGAATGTACATTTTTGAATTTAGGAGATTTGCTCCAAATTGAAAGAGACAAAATTATCGGTTATAATAGCACGAGTGCATAAAAATTACCGATAATTCTGCAAGAAAGCGTGATAGCTAAAAATTGCAAGTTTATTTTCATATTTTGGCGAAAGTGCCCGAGTCCGAAGGACGAGGGCTCTTTTACAAAATATCAAAATAATCGAATGCAACTTATATAAGGTATCACGCTTGAATTCAAAATTATCGGGCCATTTTTATGCACGAATGTAATTCATTGGAATATTTCACGAATAAAGAAATTATCAAGGAAATGTTATTTTTTGTTCATTTATACTTTCTTCTATAGATTGTATGGAGCACTCACCAAAACGCGAAATGTTGTTCTATTCTTGAAGTCTATCTGACATTTATTTGTGTTGTTTACTGACGTCTAGCGATATGGTTTCAAATGTGTTGTTATGGTGACTTTATACAATGCAATTACCACTGTAAGTTTTCGATAATTGCATTGCTCTTATGGGATATTTTATATATGAGGGAAATATTCATCACAATGATTATTAAAAACAATTGATGTTGTTAAGAGCCACATGATACGAGGAAAATGTTACAAAATGGAGATAGATATAATTCATTGTCAACTATGACATTTATGTTGATTCGGTGGAAGATCGAATTTTGAATTAGAAAGAAAAATGTAATTGAAAATATTTCCCTCATATATAAAATGTCTCATAAGAGCAACGCAATTATCGAAAACTTACAGCGGTAATTGCATTGTATCGAAAACTTACAGCGGTAATTGCATTGTATCAAGGCACCATAACAACATATTTGAAACCGTAACGCTAGACGTCCGTAAACAACACAAATAAATGTCAGATAGACTTCAAAAATAGAAAAACATTTCGCGCTTAGGTGAGTACTCCATGCAATGTATAGAGGAAAGTATTAATGAACAAAAAATAACATTTCCTTGAGAATTTCTTTATTCGTGAAATATTCCAATGAATTACATTCGTGCATAAAAATGACCAGATAATTTTGCATTCAAGCGTGATATCTTATACAAATTGCATTCGGTTATTTTCATATTTGGCAAATTCGCCAAAATATGAAAATAAACTTGCAATTTTTAGATATCACGCTTTCTTGCAAAATTATCGGTAATTTTTATGCACTCGTGCAATTATAACCGAAAACAAGCTACTCAAGGAGGATATCAAACGCGATGATCGTTGGAAGATGGGGTCAGTATCAGTGGTTAGTAGAATTCATTCGGAGAAAACAAGGAAGTCAAAAAAATTTGAACAATCAAATTGGACTTGTTCATTCAAGGAGATTAAATAAGGGTTGGAACTTGTTGATTGATAAAATATATTTCGCCTATGTTGAGAGAAATGCCTTTGTTGCCTGTCTGTAAAATTTGAAAATCTTTTTGGGGATCAATACTATAGTTTTCGTTAATCAAATGATTAGCAAAGGAGCTTTTCGTGTTAATTTCAAAAGAATGGTCATGATTTGAGTTTTTTTCAATGAATTTTTGATGTTCTTTTATTCGTGTATATAAACTTCTACCTGTTTGGCCTACATATACCGCTGAACAACCAGGCGAGGAACAAAGGAGTTAGTAAACTCCTGATTTGTTGAGTATATTTATTTTGTCTTTATTATTAACCAGATTTTTCCTTAAGGAATGATTAGTCATAAAAGAGATTTGGAAGGACAGGAGTGAATTTTTTTAACTTTCATTGTTATGTGTTGTTCTCGTCGAAATTTTTTCTCTAGAATAACTCCCAAATATTTCATTTCCTCCACTGGGGCTACGCAAATTCCTTCGCTGAGCCTCAATGGAGGGGCGTTTTTTCAAATTTATTATTAGATATTTGGAGCTGAACCATTTCATGATTTCTGGTAATTCAGTTTCCGTTGTTTTGATCACTGACTTCCACTAGTTTCCAGTATAAGGGATTGCTGTTTCGTCTGAGAAGCTTACCATCGGGTCCACAAAGTTCTGTCTATATAAGTTATTCATGTTAATATTGAAGAAAACGGGACCAATTATTGAGCCCTGTGGCACACCTTACTGAACTCTTTTGTAATCGGTTTACTCAATTTATTCGTATAAACTGTCTATTAGTTCTTGATAGTTGCTTAATCATAGCAGTCGAAACGTCGAATTTCAACATTTAACAAAGGGCTTGGTACCCGAAAGGACTATGTACTAATTTTATTTCATTTCATCTCAGGTTCTGGCATTAAATTCAACCGAATGTCCTGCGATCTTGATTATAAATTCCGAGTTTTATGTCAGTTGCAAAGAAAAATTTCAACTCAAGATCTAGGGCGATTATTACGGAAAATAATTCAATAGCGAGTGATGACCAATTCAAAACCTCAAAAAATTTATGGATAAAACAATTAAGTTTATCTCTCTCTCTCTCTCGATTCGCACGGTGGTTATTGAACATCATAGAAAAAAGCAACTCGGATGAACCTGAAAATAAAAATACGTAACAGGGAATCTTTCTCTCTCACAAACACGAAGATGAAAAATTATTTCTAGTAGAAAGTTATTCATTCTTTTTAATGTGGGTAATTGTCTATTCATTACCGTTTTTGCTGGCGATGCGCTGTTGCGTAGCAAAATATATTTCTTTGTATTGAGCAGTGAATAAGATTAACGAACTGTTAGAAACATGGCAATGTTTTTGGACACGAATACAGTGAAACGTTAACATATATGGCATCAGAAACACTGAGAAAATTAAAATATTACAATATAATGACTGATAAAATGCTGTAAGATCGACAATCATATGTTCAAAGTTCAAACTCGAAAACACATTATTCATTTGTAAATCATTATTTTGTGGTAGATGAACGGTTTTCCCGCAGCTTTTTTGGTTGGTAAACTACCACAATTTGAAAAAATCAAGAATCAATATTGAAATCTATACAAGTGTTCAAAAAACTACGAAGAAACAGCTTCTATATTTTCCACTATATACATACCTTTCAATTTTATTCTCAAGAACATATTGTGAAACATATTTGAAGTATTTGTATCATTGCTGCACCACACTATCGATAAGATCTTCTTTGCGAGAGTATAAAAAATCTCCCTGAAGGTTGTCATATAATGCAATCTTGGAGACCATGCAACAGGTGAACCTTGGCCTATTCCTTAGCATATTTTATCAGTCCTAAGCTCTTCAGAACAACACATGTTGACTAATGTCCAAAGAAATATATCCTTGACAGTAAACCGTTCATTTCGAAAAATGGAAACACATGATTGTGAAGCAAGAGACCATGAAAAATCACGTACAAGATTTCTACCAAGGGGTACTAATTCTAGCTCGAAAAAATCAAACACGTTTTTTTCCTAAAAATATACTCATCTTTCAAATAATATAAGTGGTTAATCTGAATGGGAATCGCTATTGTATTCTAATTCAGAATCCCTAAAATCACTTTTTCAAGAAATGTTATTAAAAATTTCATGCCTGTGAATATGACCCAAGCTAATGAAATTTTTGCATTTACTTGGCAATTCCAGCAGAAAATTCACCATCTAGCTGGAAGAATCAATAAGAAAATGAATTGATCCTTATGCGCCAGAATTTCACAAACTATTCTATGTCAGTGACGTATAGTATTTTTCACAGTAAATGGTATTGGCTTATTAACTGCAATAAACTACCCGATTTAATCCCATTGTGTAGAAAATCATCTGGTGAAAGATGTGCTACAGGGTCGAACTTGAGAAATTTGAATTTTGCATAATGTAGGAGATATACAAGTTATTTATTTAAATGTTACAATTCTATTCTATATTTGGTTCAGTGTCGCTATCGCTATCCTCATCTAAATTAATTATAATTTTCCTCAAAATATATGTCATTTGCAGCCATGAAGTTTTGAATCTCCAATTTCGTATTCTTTGATCCAGGAATTTTTTGCAATTGTCGACTATAATAGCTTGCGTTGTCCATTACTATAACGCTGTTTGGCGGAATGTTGGGTAACAGACAATTTTCAAACCAATCTTCAAAAAGCTCTGCTGTCGTATCTTCGTGATAATCAACACAAGAGTCCTTAATATTTTTGGCAGAAAGCCACATAACGTTTGGGATCCAACCATTTTCTGATCCTGCGTGTATTATTGTGATTCTCTTCCCATGCGTGTCAAACCACGTCTCGTCGAGGTAGAGTATTGGCCGATTTTCAGACCGGTATTTTCTTATTGACGTTATATATTCAGAACGCCAGTTTATTAAACGTGTGGATTCCATTATCACTTGTCTCTTGTCAATTTTGCGATATTTAAAGCCCATTGCAGACAGATCTCGCCAAAGAGTAGTGAGGCCACAGTTGATGGGAGTTTCGTCATTGATGAGCCGCTGTTTCAGACTTTTGATTGTAGGGACACGCTGCTCATCGTACATAGTATAGATTTTTCGCCTTATCAAATCTTTTTCCCAGTCGTCTATACTTTTTGTGACACTGGAATCTTTACGCTTTTTTCTTGATTCCATGGAATTTTCAACAATTCGTCTAACTGAAGTAAGAGGCACCTTCGTCAAATTACTGGTTACTTTTGCTGCAGCACCCGCGTTATATCCTTGCTGAAGTAAGAAACTATTCACATTTTTTATAATGATTTTTGCGTCACAAGATAAGTGATTCTTCTTTAACGAACCACTGGAAGAAGCACTATTCTTTTTATCCACGGACGCCACATACTGCCTATTCTGTACGTTGGGGTATAAAATCTTTGCTATTATTGTCTGTAATAACAAATAAATGTTATAAAATTATTGCACGCCGTAACACAAGTGAACACTTCCACTGAAATACAAAGATTAAAATGAACAAGAAGTGTGTGTGATTTTACAAGAAGTGTGTGTGATTTTACAACTCAAGGGTCTAATTGGTTTTATTATAATCCTTCAGTCAATACCATTTATTGTGAAAACTACTATACCGTGGCGGTTGGAAGTTTAGCTCTCAATTCAAGTACTCCCTGTCCAAATCGGCAGTGGTTCACATTTTATCTCACGAAATATTTTTACTCATTTCAATTGAACTATCTATGATTTTTATTCAAATTGAATGTACATAACGTTATCAATTTGAGTTTCAGATAGTTCTGGCATGAAATTTTCTTACCGAATCTCCCACGAGCTGGAATTGATTCCGAAACTTTTTCTCATCCACAAAAAAATCTCTTTCGTTGGAAAAAAAAGCCAACTCTACAGTTAAGCCAAGCGAAAGATCCTATCACATATGAAACTACATCGTCACGCAACGAGAATCAGTTCCGGAAGTGCATTTTTTAATATCTGCGGGATTCTGCATTGTTCGTTACCACGGATTGGCATGTAAACATTACAGGACGTAGCAAATCAAATCAAAATATACTTTATTGTCTGAAGATTTGCATCTTATTGACAAAGTCCAAAAAATACAAATATAAATATAAAATTGTATTAAAAATGTATATATAAAACACTATAATGTGAAATAACAGTCAAAAATAATAAATTAATAAAAATTATTCTTAAAAAGATTCACTAAAATATTCCTCCAAACTATAATAGGGTCTGTCAACAGGTAGGTCTTTTATTATTCCTAATAGTAAATGATTGAACAATTTACCACCATTATAGTATATAGAGTATCTAATTAGATTCGAAGTCGGGATAGGAAGTCTAAAGGTATGAATGCTATTACGAGTAGCATATGGAGTAGAAACAAAGTTGAACTTCGATTTTTGTTTATAGATAAGGATAAAAAGTGCGATGACTGTCAAAATGTTATTGGTAGTGAACAAATTCCTGCATGATACTCTGGGTTTGATTTTACAAAGACACCTTAGTGCCCTTTTCTGTAATATCAACACAGAAGAGAGAAGGGATGAATTGCATGCTCCCCAAAACGGCATTCCATATCGTAGCTGAGATTCAAGAAGAGCATGGTAAACGGTTTTTGCGCTATGGAAACCCAACTCATTGGAAACTACTCTCACTGCATAACACCCGGAGGAAATCTTACTCTTAAGTTGTTTGAGGTGTTCATCAAATTTCAGCCTATTGTCAATGAATACACCGAGAAATTTTGTGTGTAACTCATTTCGCAATGTGGCAGTGTCTATTGGAATTTCTTCAAGCAAACATTTGAATGATATTATATTCGTTTTCGATGCATTTAAAGATAGTAAATTGGCATCGCACCAGCATTTCACCTTCTCCAAGTCGGATGATATTATCTTATGTAGCTCCACTGAGTTTTTTCCTTTCCACAATATCGTTGTATCATCCGCGAATAGAGTGAAACCAACAGATATGTCGATCATAGGTAAGTCATTTATATATAACAAAAACAGAATAGGGCCCAACACAGAATCCTGTGGTACACCAGATTCAATGGCCCTGTTCTCCGAGAGTTCCGCTGTCCTCACCATTTGACCCCGCCCTGAAAGGGTTGATTCAAACCAAGTGTTCGCCATACCTCTACATCCATATTGATGGAGCAGCATTAGGTTTGTTCGACTTCTTGCTATAACCGCATTTACGAAAAAGTCTTCGAGATTTCGAACACATTTTGTTCAAAATTCGAAAATCATGAAGATACACTGTTTGAAATAATGCAGGACAACTGACAACTTGTCCGAATGTATTATGAAAAAATGCAATATAAAACAAACTCCAACAGTATAAGTAATCTTATATATATCGTTTTTTTTTTGTTAAACCGACATTTGTGTCTTATAGATTTATAGTTTGTATATGACTATTCGTTATGTGCTTTAATTCCCTGTATAAACATTTATGCTTCTTGGGATTGATAAAATATTATTATATTCCAAGACAGGTCGTATCTGAGCCTTGTAGATCATTAGAAGCTGACGAAATGAAGTAATTCTTCGCACGAAATAGAAATCCAAGCTTCTAGAAAGCACCTTTAGCTATCGATCTCACGAGGTTTTTCCATGAGAGATCATAATTCCTAGCATATTTTCTGATTTGAGAATTTCTCAAATAGAACACCCGAAGACACTTCTCATATAATGTGCCTCAACATAACCTGCCAATCAAGAGAGGAATTGTCATTATAGTTCCGTTGTTATATATTAATAGCTCACCAATCAGATGCAATCAAATTGAGTAGTTCTTAGAACTAAGTTTCACCAGTTTCATCACAGCTCTTCCAACTCGGCGCAATCGAAAAAGCTTTTGAAAGAAGTCGAAAATGTTATAAACCCCTTTTTACCCCGCTAGACAAAGCATTTCAATAGAATTCGAAACACGTCTTTCATCAATTCTATTAAGGAATATTTATGCGAAATTTGAGGTAGATTGGACTTGGGAACCATACAAACTTTGAACCCGTTTTTCACCCCCTTAGGGGTGGAATTTCCAAAAACATGTTGAAATGGGATAAAAAGTATTCTATGTCCGTCTCCTGCTTCCAAGTTAACCCACCAATTTTCGGTTATAATTCCACGAGTGCATAAAAATTACCGATAACTTTGCAAGAAAGCGTGATATCTAAAAATTGCAAGTTTATTTTCATATTTTGTCGAAAGTACTCCAGTCCGATGGACGAGGGCTCTTTTACAAAATATGAAAATAACCGAATGCAATTTGTATAAGATATCACGCTTGAATGCAAAATTATCTGGTCATTTTTAGGCACGAATGTAATTCATTGGAATATTTCACGAATAAAGGAATTCTCAAGGAAGTGTTATTTTTTTGTACATTTATACTTTCCTCTAAAGATTGTATGGAGTACTCACATAAACGCGAAATGTTTTTTTATTTTTGAAGTCTATCTTACTTTTATTTGTGTTGTTTACTGACGTCTAGCGATATGGTTTCAAATGTGTTGTTATGGTGACTTGATACAATGCAATTACGTCTGTAAGTTTTCGATAATTGCATTGCTCTTATGGGACATTTTATATAAGAGGGAAATATTCATCCAAATCGGTTCAGCCATTCTTGAGTTATAAATAAATAGTGTAACTAACACGACTTTCTTTTATATATTTAGATTACTTCCTTTGTTTCAAACTGGACGTACTTTGAGCTTTGTGAATTTTGAAGCCACAAAATTGTTTTGAAATAAAGATATCTTATCGTGTCTAATAAACTAGTCACTTATGTACCAAGGAAAATAAAGTAGATGTTTTTGTCCTGAAGTCGACGATCTTGATATTCGAAAAAATCCAAAATTCCAATTCGATTTCGACATTTTCATTTCATGAAAGTAGATACTATCGTTGCTGACAAACCTGAGACATTGAGCAGAAGAATTTTGTGTGATTATGGCCCGCGTGGGCTTGAAGTACTCTATTATAGACTAGATATCGAGCTCTGAAAACCAAGGACTCGTAGAATAATAATAACCTTACTGTTGATAATTAGTCACGTGTGACATTCGTTCATAAAATACCTCTTCAAATTATCTATTAAATACCAATGATCATTAGATTTATCGGAATGCCAGTCATAATTGGTTACAAATTCAATATTTCTTGATTAATGACTTTGCAACCGATATCTAGAATAATTTTAAATGAAGCGCGTTGGAAAGAGAGATTTATACACAGGGGGTTACCACGTTTGTGATTATGGTGATTGTTGATGGCTTGGAGGATGAGAAAATCAAGGATCGTTTTCTGTTTTGGTTCTCCTTCCAGGGCCGTCGCAATGGTGGGGTTGGGGGGTCCAAGACCTCCCAAATAATTGACAATTGAATGAATTTTGGGAATATTGTTGATAAAAAATACGCAAGTTGGGAATAGTAGCTTGTACAACAAGAAGAGGTATGGTGGCCATATCGCACGAGGACGAAGTCTGAGAGCGATGTAAAACTGTGACTTTTGGCTATTTCCGCAAATGTCGAAGTCATCTGGGCCCTAAAATTTTCAGTCCAGCCGCTTCCCTGGCTAAAGAATCGACATTGCGATTGCCTTTGCTCCTGTCGTGCCCTTCAACTCACGTCAGGATAATATTGTTATCTGCCGTGGCGTTAACTAAGTCTTGGTGGCACTCTTGTACTAGCCCTGGGATAAAACGTTGTCTGTTCGAGGCCAATAAGGCTTGTCTACTATCAGTGCAGCTTATTATGTTTTTGCCTGAAATTCCTTTTCTGGTAAGTTCTCTTGTGGCGTTTGAGATACCAGCCAGTTCTGTTTGAACCACGCTGGTATTTTTTCCCATTCCCCCACTTAATCCTTAGACTTAGTGATCTGGAGTAAAGTCCACATCCTGAACTCTCTTTTCGATATTATTATTACGAAAACGATTTCCCCTCATTGAATTCGCCACATTTCATATACTTTTGTCAATTCTGCAGACACACCCAAAGCCCAAAGCCCGACATCTCAACTAAACTCGCTGCAATTATCTCGAAACAAATTACATTTTCTTACTTGGCATTTCCCCGATTCAATCTATATCTGGTCGCAGCTTTCTACTAATCAATTCAGGTGCAAGCTTCAGAAATAAACGACTGACTAATTCGAAATCTGAATGAAATGTCTATATCGATCGAATGTACGCGATCGACAATTTGCATAATGCGAGCTCCATTCAGCTCCGGTAATTGGTTTTGGGTATTCCTTGGTATGCGCTGCCGGTGATCGAGAACATTTTGTAGACGTTAGCAAGTAGGTTAATGAGGCTGCGATTGTGTGCCAAAAGTGGTCCCGTTCTGCGGTTTTCGAAGTAATCCGACTCGGTGGGAATGGATACGCACATACCCAAATTATCAAAGGAAATAAGTACACAATTTCATGATTCAGTTTTCGTTCTCATCTCGACAGGAAAACGCTAGGCTAGAAGCCAAACATTTGAATAAACGTGTATTGTCCAAACAAACACTAGACTAAGATGGCTATATACTGGTGCTCTCAGTGTTGCGATATTGTATCAGACAAACCTGTAGACAGGGTGTGGTTGTTCGAAATTACGCCTTAAGGGTGCGCTTGTGGTTGAAATTCCTACAAATTTTCGAGATCACTCGATCCATGGATCACGTTGTTGCCAATACAGATCACTTTTGGTTAGAACAGAGAATAAAACGCGAGATTATTCTGAGGCTGATGAAAACAAACTTCATTTTCAATGACCTATCTCCAAGAATAATCTCACGTTCTAATATATTCAATAACCATTTGAAAATTTCGTAGTAAACACAAGAGAAGTTTGCTGGCAACAACATTCTAGAGTGTGCACGCGTTCTGAAAATTCTATAAATGCAGTGATATGTTTTAGATATTTTTAGTTCAACCCAGAAGATCATAAAAAGTAATAATGGTTTCACTCACCAGAAAAAATGGCATTTTCTCACTTCACATATCCATAAAATTTGATCACAATTCTCACTCCTGACGTGAATATTATTCGGCTGAATTGTGATACTACTTCTAAACCGAGCTTTCGAATTGAGATCACAATACTATATTGCTCATGTGGAAATATCAACAATCAACTAATTTTTCCAGCACAAAGACCAGGGGCCTGTTTCATGGATATACAAGTCTTGTAGCTACAAGAGAAACGCAAAGAAAGACGATGATAAATAATTGTTTTTTACTCGATTTTCAATTGCACCTGCATTGTCTTTCTCTTGTAGCTACAAGACTTGTACTTTTATGAAACAGGCCCCAGAATTCGCAACGACATAGCCACTTGGCAACACAAGACTTGCACATGACTGTCATCCCAACTTCGGGAGTGACGATACCTGGCGAAATTTTTGAGTTTACTACGGTCTGCGTCATCAATTTTTGATCAAGTAGGCCAGATCAGTCGTCCGATTTGCTGACAATCTTTTATATGGAGTGAAAACACCAGCATATAGCCACCTTATACTAGACCCAATTACAGGAAACACAATTTGGGATGAAAGTGTGTTGTATACAGGAAATATATACATAGCGCAACAGTTAGGTATACATTCGTGGAATATTTGAAGAAAAATTTCAAGTTTCAAGTTAGTGTGTGATGATTATCAAACCTAATGACTGCGTCTAACAGAATGCAGTGGTTGAAGCCGCTTCACAAAATTTGATACTTCACCATGGAGAACTATAAAATTTTGTGCAGCGGCTTTAAGCACTGTAAGCTGTTGAACGCGGGCAATATACAGTCTTATACAGGCACTAGACCCAATTTCATAATACACTATACAATTTTGGGATGAAAGTGTTGTATTCTTCCGATAAATGCAGGTGTTTCACAGGGTTCGGTTCTAGCGCCCACTTTGTTCCTGTTTCATATCAATGATTTGCTCGAGAAATCATTTTGTTCAGTACATAGTTTTGCTGACGACAGTACTCTCCATACTAGTTTCTCTTCCAGTGTCCCCATACCAGCTCGAGAAACAAAAATTCAAAGAAACATTCACGTCTATAAAATTAACGATGACAGGAACTTAATGTGGAATTTAATGCTAGGGAAACTCAGGCAAGTCTCTTCTCAAGAAAAGTCGATTTATCATCATCTAGTATTCAGATGTCAGTAGTAACTATTCCTACAAGTCAAGTATCTGGATCCTAGGAATTACGATCAGTGGTAATCTCTCATGAGGAAACCATGTGGGATCGATTGCTAAAGGTGCTTTCCAGAAACTTGGTTTTCTATTTCGTGCAAAGAAATACTTCAGTTCTCGTCAAATTTCAAATCAACAATAAGAAACTTACCAGGTAACAATCGATGGGCTTTTCCCTCGAAACTTTGTACGACTTCTGAAGTTCCGTCTGCTTTAGCGCGTGCGCAATGTGTAGAGCGCTCGCGTCGAATCTGCCATACTGGTACGACGGCGAATGTTCGTGGTGGTGGTGGTTGTTTTGGTACGAGTTCGGGCTGTAGTGCGGACTAGAATGCCGCTCCCTCTCCCCGCTGTACGGGGGTGAATGGGGTTGCTGTGTGGTGCCGTTCATGTGAGTGCGGATGTTCAAGACTGAAAAAACAATTGAATGTCGTTTCGTGACCTCGGTAGATTTATGCAGCTGGGGGTTGGTTGGGACTAGGTCGAATAACTCAAATCACTACTATTTCGCTGCCGACGTTTCGACTTTTGAAAAGTCATCATCAGGACACTAAGAGGTAAATCGGATATATTGACACATACAGACAAGAAATTAATAAAATGAGCGACTATAGGCGATTCTAAGAACGAGAGATCGAGAAGAGCAAGGTATTAGACATAAACAGCAATTAAAAATGCAGAAAAGAGTAAAACCGTTTTACACATTTTGAATTGCTGTTTATGTTTTGTTTTACTTTTTTTCTAACAATTACATTTCAACTATGTACAAAATTACTCGGTCTTGATCTCTCATTCTCAGAATCGATTCTAGTCACACGTTTTATTCAATTCTTATGTTATGAATAAACTACTACTACTACTACTATGTGTGTATATATCTGATTTATTGTAACCTTTACTGTCCTGGGGATGACTTTATAAGAGTTGAAACATCGGCAACGAAATAATAGCGGTTTCAGTTGAATGAACTGGTCCCATCTAGTTGAAAAAAAAATTTGGGTAATCGATCGAATTCTTGTCTGCTTACTTGTTAATATTAATATCAATAAACAAAGTTTCAACTTTCTTATTTTGCTCAGAGCAATAATATTATCTCTAGAGCTTATGCTATTTCTCAAAAAAAAAACGGAAATTCAGACGAAGCATGCATTTTTATTAAAGGTTTATCCAAAATTTATTGAAACTCTCCGAATTATATTTCATAATTTTTTTGAATTTAATCAAATTGGTTGGTAATATTCGGAACATTGTGCTTCAGACTGTTTATTTTTGTGTGAGTTTGAGTGTGATTCTGAATTCAAATATTTGCAGATTAATGTTTTTCATGAAGGTGCCCAAAATGAATTGAACTTTTTTCTTCGTAGTTTCATGGGTTGTCAACCTACCACCATCTGAAAAAACTTCTGATTTATTCCGGTAAGTTGCTACGTTAATTAAAAAACAGTTCCTTTCGAATGAAACACCCCCTCTCAGTCAGTAACTTCTTTTATTTCAAATTTGCCTATCATCAAAATACAAGAACTAATATTCATAAAAATGCTCATCTTTGTTAACATTTCGAGATCCAGAACTCCTTCACGAATTCTTTTTATTGTACGTTCGTTGTTGAGAGATTGTCAATTTGTATAGATTCCAATATTAATTGAGATATTTTTCAGATTGTGGTGAGTTAACAACCAAAAAAACTCATCCTTCCACTTTCAAACAGTGCATTGAAATAAACTGAATTGAATGTAAATATTTCATTCTTCTAAACACATTGATTGGTATAATTCGAAACATTTTCTGTGTAGCACGAGACTGTTGCCTATTTCGAACGGAAATATTATTTGCAGGTTAATGTTCAATTCATGCACAGTAAATTAGTATAAGTTTTTCCGTTGATTTTTGAAACATCCTGTGCATATGATGATTCGGACTCTTATGAATTTGTTTCTTTGGTTATTGTCTTTGTATATTTTTTAATTCTACTTACCAACAAAATTCATGTTGAAATAATAAATTCAAAATGAAAAATTAACATGGAGAAGTGAAATATAAAAAAATGGAATAAAAAAAAATAACTCCACGAGAAACTATGAGAATTGAATGGAAGCACAATTGAAGCGAAATGTGAGTATATCCAATTTTGAACTTTGTTTCGATATCATTTGTAATTTTCACAATGCCTCAATTGTTTCAGTTTTTTCCAGTATTTTATGTCATTTACAGTTCTTTAATTCCAAAGCAACTGTATTGATTTTTTTCTGAATAATTCCATACAATATTTTTCTTTTCTCAACCTACAGGCAGCTGACAACTTTTTAAGTGATGAACATAATGATAACAATAATGAAATAATTCATGTGAATTAGTATAAGTTTGCTCAGGAAAGGATTACATCTCAATGGTGTGGTAAAGCCGGCCCTAGGTGTATAGTAGTTTTTTTTTAATAAAATAATTTTTTTTGGTTTTTCTTCTCCAGAAGAGAAAGAGCTGCACATTCTTAAAGATACGTAAGTGCAATATCACGAAAGAGTAAAATTGACTATTGTGTTAGTCACGTATCGTATTTTTTGTGAATTTTAAAATTGAATCTGAAAAATATAATAAAAATTGCATATGTTTTTGCTTGGCGTGTACTCTTCACAACCCAAGGGGAGAATATGCATTTTTAAAAATATATTTTTAATTCAATCTCCAAACTCTCAAAAAATATATTTTCTGAGGAAATAATCAGGAGACACAACGTTTTGGATTTTTTCTTCTGCGCATAAAAAAAGAACTAAAAAAAGGAATTGAAAAACTTCGAAAGGTGAATAAAAAAAATTACAAACACTAGCTAATGCTAGGAACGTGTATATCATTCAAAGACGTTTGATTCATTCAGGAAAAGAAAGAGAAAGTCCATATAAAAAAGTTAAGTTTGTTCTTTTATAATGTTGCAGTTACGAATCAGGTCAAACATAGCATTTTTTTCTTGAATAAGATATTATGAGAATTCAAAGCTCTTTCGTATTGATTTTCAGGGGAGAGAAAACTGAAAAATGCACTCAATGACATATTCACTTCCTCAAAAAAACATTCAAACCATTTTTTTTTTGGGATCCTTCAAATCTCATGAAATTGTGAAAGTCGACACATATACTTGTTTGGCAAATAAAAACTATCAATGGAAATATAGACCAATCATGCTCAAGTGACGCATAATTTATAATACTTACATATTCCAGTTTATTGCCAGAGCACTCGAACAGAATGTTAATGACATTCGTAAACATTTATAGTTCAGTTTATAATGAAATGTAAAGAATTGAACTCCATGTCAATAAATAGAGGTTGAAAAAACTTGTATTCTTCAAAAGTATGTGAGAAATATTGTGTTTCAACATAATACCTTTTGATTTTTGAGAGGGATGAGAGGGATTTTAGTCCAAAAATAAAACTAAGAAAATTAAAATAATCAGAAATATAAATGATATAAATAATAAAATATATAATTCTTCACTCAGTTACATCTCTGTGAGCATTTCTATTGTGATAATTTAAAATTTTTGAATATTAAGTGGAGTACGGTAAAAAAATTGCAATATCTCGGAACGAAGGGTAGGTGAATGGATCTTCATAAAAACTGTTGTACTGCATTGTTAAAAGCTCAAATAAAAAAGTTGAAAAACAAAAAAGTGCGATCTTGATTACAACAAATTTTAACAATTCACCAAAAATGAGACGGATAAGTTAAAAAAATGTTGAAAGTAGAGAATTGAATCTAATAAATAATATTCACTTACTAACTTCAATATTAATTCAATCAAATTTCGCAAAACAAAACGAGTAACAGGAAAAATTATCATTATAAAACATATACAGTGGCTCAAATTCATGATTTGATCGAATGAGCTGAGTTCAGTTCAGAAGTTGCTCGAAATGGTTGCCTAGAACTTCTTGACATAAGAAAAACCTATGCGACATTTCACGCCGTACATTTCCGAAGACAGGAACGTAGATATGTCTTCTACTATTTCATGGAGCAAGCAATTTTTGAATGTTCCACCATTTTGCGGTAGGTAAAGACATTGACTCAATATTCTAGGGTTGTTCAGCAGCTTCAAAAGGATGTGTCACAAGACCATTTAATTTTTGTTCCCAGATGACAAACAGTCGCCATCTTGGGATTTTCATCTGTCAATTTCACTCCAAAATATAGTATTCATGCATCACTTTCATTATCCCAACTTTCAATTTTTTGAGTTGACCCGTTCAAAAAATAAAAGGGGAGAGGACCTTGAAAAAAGCCACTGTACATAGTTTATAATGATAAATTTTCTGCTGTAACTCGTTATTTTGCGAAATATGAATGAAATAATATCAAAGTCACTATGCAAATCTTATTTATTAGATTTCACTCTCTGCTTTATATTTTTTTATCATCCGCCTCATTTTGTTGAGTGTCTTGTCAGTTTGTTTCGGCAAGTTTTCATTGTCATCAATGCTTTCCGATCAAGTTTGGCTCATTCATTTTAAATTTTCGGTTATAATTGCACGAGTGCATAAAAATTACCGATAATTTTGCAAGAAAGCGTGATATCTGAAAATTACAAGAGTTTCTTTTCATATTTTGTCGAATCCGAAGGACGAGGGCTCTTTTTCAAAATATGAAAATAACCGAATGCAATATGTATAAGATATCACGCTTGAATGCAAAAGTATCTGGTCATTTTTATGCACGGATGTAATTCATTGGAATATTCCACGAATAAAGAAATTCTCAAGGAAATGTTATTTTTTGTTCATTTATACTTTCCTCTATAGGTTGTATTGAGCACTCACCTAAACGCGAAATGTTTTTCTATTTTTGAAGTCTATCTGACATTTATTTGTGTTGTTTACTGACGTCTAGCGATACGGTTTCAGATGTGTTGTCATGGTGACTTGATACAATGCAACTACCGCTGTAAGTTTTCGATAATTGCATTGCTCTTATGGAACATTTTATATATGAGGGAAATATTCGGTTATAATTGCACGAGAGCATAAAAATTATCGATAATTTTGCAAGAAGGCGTGATATCTAAAAATTGCAAGTTTATTTTCATAGTTTGGCGAAAGTACCCGAGTCCGAAGGACGAGGGCTCTTTTACGGTATATGAAAATAACCGAATGCAATTTGTATAAGATATCACGCTTGAATGCAAAATCATCTGGTCATTTTTATGCACGAATGTAATTCATTGGAATATTCCACGACTAAAGAAATTCTCAAGGAAATGTTATTTTTTGTTCATTTATACTTCCCTCTATAGATTGTATGGAGTACTCACCTAAACGCGAAATGTTTTTCTATTTTTGAAGTCTATCTGACATTTATTTGTGTTGTTTACTAACGTCTAGCGATACGGTTTCAGATGTGTTGTCATGGTGATTTGATACAATGCAATTACCGCTGTAAGTTTTCGATAATTGCATTGCTCTTATGGAACATTTTATATATGAGGGAAATATTCGGTTATAATTGCACGAGAGCATAAAAATTATCGATAATTTTGCAAGAAGGCGTGATATCTAAAGATTGCAAGTTTATTTTCATAGTTTGGCGAAAGTACCCGAGTCCGAAGGACGAGGGCTCTTTTACGGTATATGAAAATAACCGAATGCAATTTGTATAAGATATCACGCTTGAATGCAAAATCATCTGGTCATTTTTATGCACGAATGTAATTCATTGGAATATTCCACGAATAAAGAAATTCTCAAGGAAATGTTATTTTTTGTTCATTTATACTTCCCTCTATAGATTGTATGGAGCACTCACCAAAACGCGAAATGTTTTTCTATTTTTGAAGTCTATCTGACATTTATTTGTGTTGTTTACTAACGTCTAGCGATACGGTTTCAGATGTGTTGTCATGGTGACTTGATACAATGCAATTACCGCTGTAAGTTTTCGATAATTGCATTGCTCTTATGGAACATTTTATATATGAGGGAAATATTCGGTTATAATTGCACGAGAGCATAAAAATTATCGATAATTTTGCAAGAAGGCGTGATATCTAAAAATTGCAAGTTTATTTTCATAGTTTGGCGAAAGTACCCGAGTCCGAAGGACGAGGGCTCTTTTACGGTATATGAAAATAACCGAATGCAATTTGTATAAGATATCACGCTTGAATGCAAAATCATCTGGTCATTTTTATGCACGAATGTAATTCATTGGAATATTCCACGAATAAAGAAATTCTCAAGGAAATGTTATTTTTTGTTCATTTATACTTTCCTCTAGATTGTATGGAGTACTCACCTAAACGCGAAATGTTTTTCTATTTTTGAAGTCTATCTGACATTTATTTGTATTGTTTACTGACAGCTACCGATACGGTTTCAAATGTGTTGTTATGGTGACTTGATACAATGCAATTACCGCTGTAAGTTTTCGATAATTGCATTGCTCTTATGGGACATTTTATATATGAGAGGAATATTCATATTAATGTTCTGTTCTGTACTAACGGAACATTACAGTTCTGTTATTCTCATTCTATTGTTGTAGTTCAGTTTCTTCGATCTTATAAGTTTTTTGACATATTTGAATAGTTATTTATATATAGACAATCCCACGGTCCTTGATTGTAACGCTTTTCAGAGAAATAGTAATAATTCACATAAGCTAACTTCGGAAAAAAAAAATCAAATTCAAAGTGAATACGGATGTTTCCTCCGAGATTTTGCCAAAGTTGTCAAAATAACAATGAAAGTTCGAAAACTTCGACATAATTATGGACTAAACGATAAGATTGGAATCTTTGGTGTAAAAGTTGAAACTTTTTCTAGGGATCAATTACCCTAACACCAGACTGATATTATTTGCTCTCGACACACGATTCGCTAACAAGGTTAGCATCTTCGGGAGAAGAAAATTGATGGTAAGGTAATTGATCTCTACAAAAATTTTCTTTTTACGAAAATTGAAAATTCGAATACGACGAAAACTTTCAACAGAGCTCAATTCAATCGAGTATCAATTTCTTCTCCTGAAGATGCTAACTTGGTTCACGAAATTCGTATTCATCCGAGTGATATAATAGTGGTATAAGAATGATTGAGATCTGTTGAGAGTCCTCAAAATTAGTAAAAACATAATATTCGATTGAATAGAATGGCGTCCATTGAAAATTATTACGTTTGTCAAGTTGACGGGAATTCGGTCGAAACGTTGAAGAAAACCCATTGCTGAATTGTCGACGTTTCGAAATTGTATTGTTTCATCTTCAGGACTCTGAAGTATAAAAACAAGAACCTATATATGATAAAATGGGATTCTTGAATGTAGTTTCGATGAAAACCTTTCATATGAAACATATTTCACGAAATTCCTAAAGGAGCCCTGAAGATGAAGCAATAAAGATTCGAAACGTCGACAATTCCGTAATTGTTTCTTTTCCAACATGTCTACTGAGTAAACCAATTGTTGACATTTCGGAAGTTTATTGTTTCATCTTCAGGACTCTGGAGTATAAAAATGTTAAAATGGGATTCTAGAATGCAGTTTCGACAAAAACAAAAAAATTCCTATTTTTAACGATTGTTATTGAACATAATTGCTGAAGAAGCCCTGAAGAGGAAACAACAAAGTTTTGAAACGTCGACAATTCAGTTATTGTTTTTTCCCGTCAACTCAACAATCGACAATAACCTAATAGGTGAAATGGTCATTGAGATGCCAATAAACAAATTCGAATCTCTCACCTTCTCCTTCGAACCCCCCTCTGCTGGAGCCCCTGATCTGTTCGTTGACGATGTTCGACGTTTTGGGAACGTTCAGGGCGCTCCTGATACCGAAAGAGGAGCCGTCGAGGTGGCCCGGCCCGATTTTGGGCACGTGGCTGTTGCAGTACACCTCCTTGTCCTCCTGCCGGTGCTGGTTGTTGTAGTACGTCTTCAAGGTCAACTTGGTGCCGCACACCGCGCACTTGAAGCACCCGCTGTGGAAGAACGTGAAGTCTTTGAGGGGGCCCACCCTGTCCACTTGGTACACCGTCTCGTTGCACCGTAAGCACGTGCTCTCGTAGAAATTCGGCCGGTACATGGCTTTGTACGAATTTTGCAGCATCTTCGGGTGATTATTCTACGGGGGAAAAGTATTTGCTTGAAGTGCGGTGGCAGTAACACATCGACAATGTAATGGGAACAATCGAAAAATGGATTCACTTTATTGGCGCAGTAGGTTTAATGGATTTACTTTATTGGCGCAGTAGGTTTACAGTCAAATGAACTGACAGCATAGATATACTTTCCTGATTGAAACCATGAAAGAAACATCAAAGATCCCAGTTTGTGATCTTTCTCATATGACTTTTATCCATTGAGAGTAGTGGTATTGAGATACCTGATAACAATGGACTATTTAGTTGTTTGCTGTAGGAGAGAAAGTTTTATATTAAACTCTCATATTTGCTCATTCAAGAATTTGTTCAAGTCCTCTAATGTACTGAAGTTTACATGAAATTACTATAAACCTCTAGAACCCTTATCTTTCCGAAAAGTCGACGATTTACGACGGATATCCCTGAATTTAGATTTTCTGATGAGTCTGGCTACAAAAAATATCACAGTTTCCTTCTGTGGCTACTACGTCTGGGTTGTAACCACTCAATTCAGATGCATGTTATATCACGCTCTTCTCATTACATATATGATACAATACTAATACTTTGATTTACAAAGACAAGGGTTGAATCCGTCAAAGTTGTAAGACTCATAACGAAAAGTTAACCAATGTAATTGATCATCACACAAAATACACATAATGCGATGCCTAAGAATAATGCTGGAAATATAAACAGGTGTATGTACACACACACACATACATTGACGTACTCATTCTTCTTTGGGGTATATATTATAAGACCATGAACGAGAAATTGTCATGCTATCATTTTATAGCTATCTTAATTGTCCACACCTTGAGAGTTGCATAATAATTCCATATGAACCTCAGTACATTAGAGAACTCTATGATGTACATGACAAGAGGCTTTCGATGCATTCGAGAGTTCACAAATAGCTAAATATAGTGATACTACGAGTAGTGAAAACGGGCAGCCATTCCGCTTTTTAAAAAAAATGATTATAGAATAGTTAAAAGACGAGTTCCTTTGTAGGGCCGATAAAGCTCGTTATTTGGCCTCAATCTCCTTATCTGATCGAGATTAAATTGCTAGAATTCTACTGTGTGAGTTATTTTTTGAGACCACAGAAATGTTGCGGCCTAGAGAAAGCTGTGTCGGCTCCTCTTGCGAGGGCATCAGTTTCCTTCAATTCTCTTGTGACCTGGCACCCACATCAGGGTTTCCTGATGTTTCTCTGTCAGTTGTTTCAGGAAATATCTCAGAGATTATTTAGAATATTCACTTCAAAGATAGAGTACGCGTAAACAATGCATCTGGAGTGATCAGCATGTGGACAGTTAGTCCACGCGTTTTGATTGGAGGACGCACAGAGTTGTATAAGGTTGTCACAATGAAGTATTGAATGTCTATATTATTAACCCTATTGAAACCTGTTGCTAAGAACGAAAGGTTAATAATACAAATCAAGTGAGAAAATTTAATCAAAATCAAATTTTTGGTCAATAATGCAACTAAGGATTTGTTGATCTAAGAAAAATGTTGTTACTAAAAAGCGAGATATCGGAAATGAGATATGAGTCAAGAAAATTTTCAAATCAAGAAATAATAATAATAATAGTAATATTGTGACAAGAAAATTGAGGTATCGAATGTGAAATACTAGTCAAAAAATGTGAATAAAAAAATAAATAAAATATTAAGAAAAAAATATCGAAACTAAGTTTCAAGTTAAGTGTACTCACGACGTTTCGATTGCTAGTATCCGCAATCGTCTTCAGGTGATGACTTATATTATTTTATTTATTTCTTTATTTACAATTTTCGATTAGTATTTCACATTCGATGCCTCAATTTTCTTGTCACAATATTATTATATTTATTTCTTTATTTAAAAATTTTCTTGACTCATATTTCATATTCGATATCTCGATTTTTTGTAACAACATTATTTTTCTTTGATCAATCAATCCTTAAATTTGATTTTGATTTGATTTTCTCACTTGATTTGTATTTTTATCCTTTCGTTCTTAGCAACAGGTTTCAATAGAGTTCATAATTAAGACAATGGAAGTCCGAACCTTTACCAAGTATTATAAAAAATCACTCTCATTTATATTTAGGAAGAATAAAGTGTAGAAGGCTCTGATGGTGATGTATGCGGAAGCACTTTATTCAATATGCAGTCCAAGACAATCAAATATGCAAGTACAGACAGTATTAAATCAATTTAAGTAAAAAAATGATTGTTAACATCATAAAAACGCCTCGTGATATCACTTTGTACCTATTAAGCTCTACTTGAATACGTTAAGACCACGAACATGTTTTGTTTCGAGAAAGTAATGGTAAGAAGTAAATAAAAAAATATCATATTTTAGAAAATCGAAAGGAAACCAACGAAGTGAAATCGAAAGAAATCTTTATGGATAACAAGTATGAACTTTTTTCATCGAAACATTGAAAGAAGAACTTCTAAGGCATTTTCTTCTAACTGAAGTAATTGAACGAAGATACACTCTACTTCATTAATAGCTATTCGTGCAATAATGGCTGGTGCTCAAATGCATTAATTGTTTTTCATTAGCACACTTATCAGTGAACATTCGAATGCGCTGAGAAAATAAGCAAAGTGTATAGTACTGGAAAACTGAATTGTGGTCATTTTGACTTTGCTGTCATATGGGATATTTCCTTGAATACCTCCAGGTATTTGGGATCTTAGAAAAAAACACAGAAAAAAGAGTTGATTTGGGTTTCGATCAGAGGACTGTAAAAGTTTTGAAGACTTTACAGTTCACACTGATGGATGTTTCCTACAAGAAAATTTTAATTTTTTGGATGGTTAAACATGTTTTGGAACTGATATATTATATAGGTACCAATATTTACATATTATAATATATATTATATAAATGCTGCCAAGGCCAAGCTGGCCGGGTGACTCAGGTTCAAACCCTAAGTGAACCACAATTTCTCAAGTTATGTATATGCCGTCAAAATGGGATTGGATTTTACTTTTTATACTGTAGATCTCGGCTATCCCTTGTTCGCACAAGCTTTTGAATAATATTTGGCTTTATTATCGACACACATAACACATTTTCACAGTTGGCATGTCATTTAATACAGTTATGTTATGATAAATGGCAAATTGCAATTGTTTTTAGGCTTAGCCGAAAACAATTCTGAAAATGAATATCTCGATTAATATATATTGAATTCGAAAAATACCTTATTGGGTGAAAATCATACAATGAAGTGTTTTTCAACCCTTCAGCGATCTCTGGTAAGTGTACTAAGTACGCAACGTACTTAGTCCCATAGTAGCTTGACCGTTCACCTGAATTTGATCCTAGCGAACCTATAGTCGCTAATCGAGGTGAATTTATGGTTGATATAGATACCAGGCACGTGGACATCACGCTCAATTCGCATTTGTGCCCAGTCTTGGTTGCAGTATATACCACTGTCCATTTGTGACATCAACTTGTAGTCCTTTTCGGTGTTTTGCCATCGTCTGATAGGAAAATATTTGTATTTCGTTCATTTTATTGAGAAGTAATAATGGGTACGCCTTCTATACATAGTATTTATGTATTATTGAATTATCCCCTTTATATGATTTCACTGTCCAAAAAACGGTAATTTCTGGACGAATGTTACCTAACTTCGAAAAGCTGAGGTTTTCATTTTGCCATTTACCTAGTTCAAATAACGCTGGAGCAATTTTGTTTTGTGCTGGATCATTCACCAAGAGACCATGATGACATCTGAATCAGCATTTTCTAGAATACAATTTGCATTTGCAAGAGATTATTTGAAAAAACACTAGGAAAATGGGGGTTTTCATGGAATATTTTTACGAGTCGAGGAAAAAAAATTACGTTATTGAATTGAGAATGATTCACTGAAGAAAGAATAAATGACACTTCATTTGTTCCTTGAACTGTTTTTTTGGGAATTTTAATTTTATGCCACATGGTAAACTAGTATAAACGTGGCATTGTAGATATCCGCTCTATATTTGATTTTTTGTTAAATGAAAATGAGTTTCAAACTGACAACATTTGTTATATAAACACAAACGAGCTTCTTAAGTTTTCTACAAACATGGGATATTCGTTATAAGAAATGACAAAAGGAATTTTCCACAAAAAGAAATACAAATGAGTCGAAAATGGATACAGATACCAATGAATCTGCGTTCTCAATTTTTCATGAATATCATCATTTCAATATCGATATCGAAATGTTTGCCAAATTTTCGTGCCTACGCTCCTAACTTAGAGATCCAAAGATTCAATCATTGTTCGGAATATTCATGTACAGTTTCAAGGTCACCATTCACTTTCGATGTTCCCACGTTGTTCCCATACTTTTTCTGTGTGAACCAACAGAAAAAAATATCCACCGGATCCCATAACTATGAACATCTACACTGTTTCGTCGTTGAAACTTTACCTGTTAACACGTAGAAATATGACATTCTTGCGACCGAACTTGGTGCTAGAAATAAAATATGAAATACCAGCACGTCTGGAGCAAACCGACTGTGAAACATCGTAATGAGATTAGAATCGTCGATGGATTGCAAAACCACAGCGAGAAATATTCTCGGCGTATGATTTGCTTCATAAAACGCGTAGGATGTCGCAACAAGGAGAGTCGAAGAAATGTCTTCAAGCTATAGCTTCGGTCGTAGTCGAACGCGTTATATCTGAGATGCCTAATTATCCCTTTCCCTGAGACGGCAACCGAGGATTTTTTTAATAACTGATTCGCAACGCATCATAAAGAATGAATTCCATTCTCTGATAAATCATTTTCAGATTTTTATTCCATCATACCTTCATTCACAAAATGTCCATTTTATGCGAGAATATACTTTTTATTTTTAAATTATCCCCAAGAGATCCATTTGTTCATAATCGCCTAAAATTGCCTCCGTTCAGTTAAATTTTTGTGTAAACCTATTTGAAACCTAATGTGGGTGGATTTATCATCAAGATACAGAAAATAGTAGCTATTATACTTCCAAGGTTGTATCTTGCTAGTTTCTTGAAAATCATGTGGCGCATTTTAAAGACCAAAAGGCATAACCTCCGACTAGAAAATGTAGTACCAACAACATCAAAGAGCCGTATTTTCACCAGGTTTCAAGTATTCTGCAATATAGACCAATTGAGATATGGTTAAAACGATTCACATGATAGCTAGTGAATGTAATTCGGAAATATCGTCAGTAAAACAACCATAAATTCGAAGGACGTCGACAGTAAATCACTCCTACAAAAGTCAACACTTTTGAATGGAAAAAATTAGTTATTTTATAATTTATCATATAGGAATAGTAACAAACAGTATGGTAAGTAAAAATATATCGTCTGACATGAAGAAAGATATACTAGTCGAGCTTTTTTTGCAAAAAGTTATGATACGTCCCTTTTAAACCTTTATGAGCCGTCACTTGAAAACCAAGTGAAAGAGGTGTCTGGTTTCAGTCTTTCCACCTTCACGTCTGAAAGATGTTTCGTTTAATTCCATGATGACCTTAACGATTATATAACATGATAAAATATACATTCACTGTTATTCAACGAGCAAAATGAAGTTCGTCTAGCAGAAATTTCTGCCCACCCTGCTGAGTAATATCAAGATAGAGATATTTCTCAATAATTTTTGTTCAAAGTTGATTATGTTATGATATTGGATGTCGTTGATATCATCTCGAAAGGATGACACCTCTCGTGAACAAAAACATCAGCAACAAACAACAAAAAATCATATTAAGTATCACCTAAATGGAACAGATTAATCTGTATGAACCCTTCGTGTTAAATTGTTTGCTTGTCTTTGATACGATTTCTAATATCCAATTGGAATTAGATGAAAAAAATAAATGTGGACTTCTATCGCTAGATCTCTGTAAAGCATTCGACACTATTGATCATGACATTTTGTTTACTAAGTTATTCGATATAGGTATCAGAGGTAATACATTTTTATGGTTACAAAATTATTCAAATGATAGAAAACAATTTGTATCTTTGGAGAACTGTGAGAGTTTATTGGGAAACATTGTTTGTGGTGTCCCGCAAGGTTCCATACGGTTCTCTACTGTTTCTCATATATATTAATTCAATTTGAGAATTGAATATCACTGAAAAGTTGGTATTATTTGCTGATGATACAACTTTAATATATTTCAATAAAGATTTGCAAGTGATCCAATGTCAAATGGAAAATGATTTGAAACAAATATTTATTTGGCTCAATGTTCATGAACTTACTTTAAATTTCGAAAAATTATCTTTCTTGTTCATTGATAAAAAACCAATTTTATCACAATCGAAATTTTTATTGCTAGGACAACAAAAAATTAACAGGTCATATAATATAATATTTTTAGGTCTGAATATTGATGAAAATATTTCATGGGATATTCATATTGATCTGATCCGAGAAAAATTATCACCAGTCACTTGAATTTTGTACAAGATAAGGATAATTTACTTTTCACTAATTTATTCGAAATTTCAATATTTAATCAGCATATGGGGTACTGCGTCGAATACCGTTCTGAAACCACTGAAGTCTTTACAGAATAAAGCAATTATATGAATTTTTCATTTACCTTATTTGGAACCAACAAGGTATATTTATAAATCAAATCGTCTCCTCGGCATCAATTCTATTTATAAAGTGAAAATATGTACTATTTTGCATTCTATTGTGACTAATAAGAATCATTCTATTATGAAATTTTTTAAATCTAACAGTGTACATAACCACAAAACAAGGCAGTTCGATAATTTGTTAACAAAAAATCTCAAGACGGAATTTTCCAGAAAATCTATTTTCTATAAAGTTGTTATCACACATAATGGATTACCCACTGGAATAAAGTGTTTTTCTCAAATGACCAAATTCAAAGTTGCTATGAAGCGTTATTTGTTAGAATAATTTTTTTTTTAAATTATTTAATTTTTTTATTTTCGAGTAATAAACAATTCTGATTGAGCTTCTAAATAAATGTATTATATAAATATTCCCCATATATAAACTGTAGTTTCTTGGGAATAAATACCTGTTATTATTATTATTAAAGAAATGTTCTACGCAGAAACTGATTGTCATCCCCCTACGAAGGAAAAACACAACACAAAGTCGAAATTTGTGAGAACTGAGGATTAACATTCTGAAGTATTACTCCTACAGTTCTAATAAGGAATGAAAGTAGTACCTATTAGGGATAATAATACAAATGAGTTTAAAGTATTTGTCATACATAGGCACCTATTTCGTTCATCTTCATGCTTTTTAAAAAACAAATACTCAATTCCATTGCAACCTGCATCAGATAAATTTTATTTATAAGTAATTTAATATTCGAAACTGATTTGACAAGAGACAAATGGTTAATTCGTATGCTCTATTGCTTTGGGCGATTTTAAACTCAGAAAACAGATCTATTACCTTAATGACAAAAAGGGCCTTATAGAGAACATTCGACAGAACTTTATGACGAAATAGGTAGAAGGACAATTCTTGACAAATTTTGGTAACTCAGAGAGAAGCGAATGAATTTGTGAGTGTAGTAGGTATCATCGAGGAGATTAATTTTTATTTTCTTGAAGGAAACCAGCAGCTTTATTGTAGGAATTATTCAGGTAGAAAACTCCACATCGAGTAGGAAAATGTATTCCTGCTATAGAGAAAACATGTCTGAGTTTTGACCTTGCCACAAGCAGATTTTTTCTAAATAAGGAGCTGGGAAAGAGGAATTGATCCCAGTAACACAAAAATGTTATACTCAATCATCATGAACCAGTAACTTTTTTGAATGAATGGTTAACTCGATTAAATTCGGAAATATAAGTTACTACGACAGACTTTTTTTCGCAGGCATTTGTCATCTCGTGAAAACAACCCTTAAAAGTCATCAGAACTTGTGATAGCTGAGGATAAACGAGGTCTCATACTTGGATGTTGGATCCCTAGAACGATAAAGGATGAGAGCTGAATGTATGTAATAATTATTATGGGTGAATGTTCGTTTGAAGGTCAGCGCCTAGTGTTGAAAGAATATTTCGTCGTACATATAGTATTTCGATGCGTAGAAAATGGCATATAGTATACTTATCACCCTTTACCTCATTCCACCTTCTTCGACATTTTCTCAACAATTTCCATTTTTTAATAATTAACACACTTTTAGTGACTTGGTATGTATGTTTGTAACAGAAACTTTGAACGTGGTTTTGACCAACTTTGGAACGTCGGAGGGATTTGAATTTTTGCATACTCATCAAGGACCGATGACTATGCAATAATAAGAAAAAATCGACTCGATATCCATACTAGGACCTTCAGAATTGACGATGTGTTTTACTAGCGACCTTGAATGGAACAAAATTTTTGGCGAAGGAGCTGGTTTGCATTTTTCTGTAAGAGCCCACTAAGAATAAACTCGAATATCTACAATCCACAGAAAGAGTTGCAGTTTTTAATAATATTATATGCTTCTGGAAAATTCCTGCCACTTCAAGACGATCTCCATGTTGTGCACCTTGGTGCTGACCGTCATAATAATAATCGATAAAAGCATCATAATCTTCAAAAATAAGAGTTTAAAAAAATAAAACTCTCCCATAACTAAGGAATGAAAAAGAAATAATATTTAAAAAAACTGAAAAATTCGCTTTTAAGGAAAATTCAACTGAAAAGTGAGAAATAAATAAGTTAAAAAAAACCGCTTACATATATATATATATATATATATATATATATATATATATATATATATAAATATATATATTGCGTTCTATTTAGGTGATACCTAAGATGATTTCCAGATTACATTCAGTAGCGATCACGTAAATCGTTTTCGCCGTATTTTATTTCTCCCTTGCAAAAATACTTGGAACCTGGTGAAAATACGGCTCTTTGATGTTGTTGGTACTAAATTTTTTAATCGGAGGTTATGCCTTTTGGTCTTTATAATGCGCCACATAATTTTCAATCTTTGGAAGTATAATAGCTACTATTCTTTCTATCTTGATGATAAATTCACCCACACATCTATATCTGCAGAATATTGTTCCAACGAAGTATATTTGAATCACGAATAGTTTTCAATATATATATATATATATATAAAAGCGTGTTTTAAAGTTTTTTTAAACTATTATTTATTCATGAAAAAATTTGACTTGTAATTCCGACACGCCTTTTTTTTCAAATGAAAATATGTGACGTGAAAAAAAACAAACGAAGCTATAATGAGATATACAACTGATATATTTATGTGAAAGGAGTGTGTTACACGGGTTCTATATTGTACATAGAAGCGAAGGTAAAATATGCCATTTGCCGAAAATTGAAAGGCAACCTCATGGTAAGGAGACCGCCACGCTCAAACTTCAGATTCGCGTTCTACACATCAAAACACGAAAGTAAGTACGTTCAACAATTATTCCAACACTAATCTGATTAAAAAAAAACAATTCACCTATTTATAATAATAAAAATTATTTTGTCTTTTATAGGTACCTACCTCGATAGGCATAAGTATTTATATTTAGTTTATCGTGCTATAAAATAAAAATTTTACTTAAAGAGGATGGGATCTCAAAATAACATGAGGACATTCAGGGGCTTGAATATTTTTGCGGAGAGAATAAGGTTTGAAGAATTATTCTTGGCCTTCTCTTTCCCAAATCAGAACAAAATAGAAGAAACACAAAACTTATAGAAAACATCAAGAAATTTACAAACATTCTGTTTTGATAAGACCGTGGAAGAAAGAGTCCATCTAAGACAGCTACTCCACTTTTTCTGGCTGAATTTGTATACCAAGCATTAGAAACTTGAATCGTATAGGAAATTCACTCATAATGAAGCAAAAATAAAAAGTAGTTGGTCGAAAAATTTCATTCAGCAGGATGATATTTCTTTCAAGCTCATATAAGATCTTGGTTTGCTTGGACAAAATCATCTCTTGAGGTCATGAAACAATTTTCTCTGTTTCGCAACAGACAGTTCATCTGAGCGGATCAAGATCTTGTCCGGGCTTGAATGAAATAAAATGCTGGTGAGCAAGTTTTTTCTAGATACTGTTTTCTATTAGGTATTGCTTTATTAGGCATTTATGAATGAATCAAGAGCCTATGACTAAATAAAAATGGCCGAAACTTGATGAAAATCCGTATTGAACAAATATACCGTTGCAATCAAAAACAATATGTGTATGTGCTGTTTTACGTCGGTCAAACGGAAAGAACATTTTATATACGCGTGAATAGTTCCCAAAATGGTGATACAAATTCTCACCCCATTACAGACGGGCATGAGTTCACGAATTTGAGGTCCTTCATTTTCAGGAGAAGGGTTCGAATCTCAATGACTTGAAGAGTTTCGAAACCAATAAGTGTAAACATTCACAGCACCCAATGAATGATGATTGGGTTGAAAAAGTTGCCTCTATTGAATATGTTCTTTCTAGGATATTATGCTAAAAAAGGATGATCGGACGAGATGATAGGATCGGACCATAGTTATATTGACCTTAGAATTTAGCGGTTCATTAGTTAACCCTAATATGTAAAAATCTTACAGGCAACTGTATATCATCTGTTCGGATGTCAATGAATGATATACACGTACCAATCACCAGAGTGTTTGTATTATGATGTGATTTAGGCGATATTCGGAGAAAAAACTAATAAATAGTTCCTCAAACAAACATTCCTCAAACAATTTTAAACTCCCCTGTAAATCTCGCCAAAGAAAACGAAACGTCCCCAGAGGCCATAAAAGCGTACACAGAAAGGAAGAGAGAGAGTTTAGCGACTGATTTCATTTTTGCGTGATCTAAAGTAGAAAATATCCAGACAGGAGTGTCTCACGAGTGTAAAAAGTAGAAACTGTTCTGTCATCGAATTCGTCAGCTTCAAATCGGTTTCCCGTCTTCATTTACCATTAAAGTCTCTAAGTGAAAACGGAAATTGGTCAATTTCCAACAGATAGTCGACGTATTGCGTCTGAAAGTTAAGTTCGAGGCCTTATCAAGCAGTAACAAAGTGAAAATTATGTCAACAATTTGTTTACAAAGTGTAACCTTGCTCAAGGAACTTTCGTCCTGCGAAGTGTAGCACCTTTATCCACAACGGAACGATCACAAAAAGTCACAAAGTCGCTCACAGCACGAAATCAACGCCACAAGGAACCCGGATAAGGATTTCGCGGAATTTCACTTGCACTGCTCGAAAGTAACTCGGACCGTGGCCATTTTGAATTTCGTCGACGGAATCGCTCAGTTGGCTATGGATTTACGAATGACTCGTTCCCCTGCCGTGCCCGCATTCACCTGTTTCGAACGAACGAGACTTTGTCGGAGAAATCGAGATACCTGTGAACGGGAGGTGCGATACAGTGGAATTATTATACGGTAGTCCGCGTGAATTAGGATATTGAAATGCACAAATTTGTAACGAAGCCAAAATTGGTATACCCACTATTATGTTTTTCGACGAACAGAGTAAAAGTTGTAGATTCTCAAATTGGACAACAATGAAAGTTGGGATTAAGCTTCGCACGAAAAGATCAGAATACATAATGTTTATGAAAAATGTTAATACTTGACAATAATCCAAAAGTATGAGATAATATTTATACCTGCATGTATTTCCTTGTACAAAATATGATTGCAAAAATTTATACCTACATGAATTTTCTTTTACCATATATAGAGATTCTTCAAACATAAAGTTTTCTGTGAGAAGCATATTAGAACAGCAAATTTTATAAATGAGTCTTGGTTTTCAGGGCCAACTTTAATCATTTTTGACATAAAAAAATTGAAAGGGAGAATGATTTTTTTTCTGACCACAGCGCTAGATTGACATAGTTTTAAAATGGTGTATGTCGAAATAACGACGGAATTCGTTTGCCCTTATATAAATTATAAGGGATTTTTTTTTAATATGCCATTTGATCAGCCAACCATCTTAATTTTACAATTTAAAATTCTGACTTCTCCAGTAGATTCAGCAGGTTTTGCTTCATCACATTGACCAGAATTTAATCGAAATATGTTCATCATAAAAAATTATTCATGAAAATTGTTTGAAACATTGTTTGAAATGTAAAATTTGTGAAATTTTGACACTTCCTTCAATTATTTTTTTTAAGACGAAAAGATTGTTGATAAAATTCTAAACAGTCTCGAAAAAAAAACATACTCGATTCTAGTGAAGTAGTCAAAACTTTGATAAAAATTCTAAGATTGTATTGGTGAGATGATTGAATGGCATATATTTAAAACTTCATTCCTTTTTAACTTTTTTCTACGTTAAACCAGTGGTGTGTTCAGATTTGAAAATATCTCTAACAATTCTTTTCGATTTTTGACATCGAAAAATTACAGAAGCGCAGAAGGGCCTTATCTTTTTAAATTTCATTTCTCTATAATTTTGACATTAAAGTCACTTCCGACTTTCATCAACTTCTATCTCAGAATTCCGACTCTAAAGTCGAAATTCTGAGCTATATCTCGGAATTTTGACTTATATCTCGGAATTCTGACTTTCATCTCGGAATTCCGATTCCAAAAAAGTTGGGAATCCGAATTCGAATTTCGATAGTTAGATTTCCGAGATAAAAATAAGAATTTCGAGATAAAAGTCGGAAATCTGAGATAAAAGTCAGAATTCCGCAATTAAATTGATACTGTATCAATTTTCTTCTTCTGAAGATGCTAACCTTGTTAGTGAAACACGCGTCGGGTACAAAAAATATCAGTTCGGTGTTAGGATAATTGATCTCTAAGAAGAGTTTTGACGATAGACGTTTATGAAGGGAATGAAAGTTTAGGCATTTAAATAATCTTCACATGAATGATGTACGTCTTCTACATAAAACTCCAGTTCTGCTTCTGAACTGATTGCCATCTTTTGGTATTATGTCTTTTGGTATTATGTCCATTTTTATCAGAAGTCAACAAAAATAGAATTCAAAAAATACAGAATTCTGTTATAAGATATGTATATGATTTGAGAAGACAAGAACATATTACCTCTCCTCTTCGGAGTGCAGGGTTATTGAAAATGGGAGAGAGAAGATTTCTTCACATGAGTGGCCTGATAGTTGATATTATGAATAATAAATCCCCACAATACTTGTTTGAACTATTCACCAAACACAGTGATATTCATAACTTGAATACTAGAAATAATAGCAACCTTTCGATACCGAAACATAGAACAGAATTCTTTAAAAATAGTTTCACTTATCAGGCAGCTCGCATATATAATATATTGCCAATAAAATCCAAAACATGTGCCAAGTCATTTAAAACAAAGTTGAAGAAATGTATTGTAGACTTTAGCTGGAGCCTGTGAACTCAAATACTGATATTTTCAATATGTATGTATGTGTGGTAGTCATATCGGCCGAGAATTTCTATATTGTGTGCATATGTGTGATCGTTTTTCTCAATGCATTTTTTTTTTTTCTAGTCATGGTACATATGAAAATATGCTAAGCAGTACTTTGTACCTTTTGTTACAAATACTCTGTATATTGTTGCAATAAATGTTATTATTATTATTATGTATAAGTAATCAAGAAAATGTGTGATTCAGGCTACGACTTCCGTGAGAAAAACGAAAGAAAACACATGACTTGGAAACGAAGTCACTAGCGCCATCTACCCGTAGTATCAATTCCTTCAGATGGTATTTCCATATGGTTGACTAACTATATCTCTATGAACTCAAACAGTCAGCGGTGTACTAACTCGTTGCACTACCGGGACTCACAGGCATCTTCTGCGGAATCATGAACATAGCGTATCTCAAGGCCGTACCCAGGGGGGGTCAGAGGGGTTGAAACCCCCCCGAAAATTTCCAAAAAAAAATCGCATTACTCAAGTTATAATTGTTCTTTTTCTTCTTCATAGGTGAATAAGGAAGAGTTCAAACCAATTTCTAGTTCAAAAAAGTACGTAAATAATTTGTCAAATTTAATATAATTTTACTAACCCATTCATCTACGTGGAATTCGTGGATGGACGTGATCCGCCGCTAACGGCGTAGACCGAAGCGTTTCATTACGTAAGTTGCCGTAAAGCATATAGTTAGGCGTTATCACGACAGGTAGCAGCACGAAAAAAAGACCGCCATTCGCTTTCGCAAGTCTCTGACTCTGACTACTTTCGGAAAAAAATTCGTTTTTATACGTTGGCAGTACAGTACTGGGGGCTTACTCCGAAACTGAACGAACGAGAAAATAGACGTTGAATCTTTGGGACTTGATGAAAAGATGGTTGATCTAGAACTAGTACCTAGTGAGTACTCACTGTGGAAATTGTTTTGGGAAAAACAAATGGCACTCGACAAGCCTCCTTGTGCCATTGAGGTATTAAGCCAATGTAATAGGGAAATTTTTCCTAACATATTCACCCTCCTGAAACTATTTGCTTCTTTGCCAGTGACCACTGTAACTGCTGAGAGGATCTTCTCCACTCTCAAGCGATTGAAGACGTACTTGAGAAATCCGTGTGGACAAGACAGACTAAGCGGACTGGCTCTCATGTCGTTTCATAGAAGCCATAAAATTTCAACAGACAATGTTATCGATGGATTCGCAAGAAAAAAGAAAAAAAGAATGGATTTTGTTTTGAAATGTAACTGTTATTGTCTACAGACGTAATTTTGTACTGTATTATACTAAACAGTGTTGAGTCTATTTGCATTGTCAATCTATTCATTTTCCTAGACACCAAATTAACAGGGAAAATTATTTCGTTGTTATTATTTATATATTTATTATAGAGTATTGTCCTAACTTTTGTTAATGAAGCTTGAAATGGCGTAAAAATGGGATATTTGACAATAAGTTTTAACGTTCTTTTGCCTGGTGCCACAACCCCCCCGAAAACTTTTTCTGGGTTTGGCCTTGGCGTATCTATTATAATATTTGCCGTTTAACAATTATTTTTCTTATATATTTACTTCTTGAAAAAATCTTACCTTCTTTACTGATCTCTACCATTTCACGAAATACAGGGTGTTCTATAAATAAACGGTAAAATTTATACTTGTATATTAAAACTTAGATTAAGTCGTCAATTACGTATAATTTATTTCACTGATGTCTTTGATCTCTCCAATGAGGCCAGGAAATGTATACTTCGGATGGAGGTAGGCGGAAAAAAGTTACCTATCATTGCAAAAGTTTTCTTACATTTGCTTGAAAGTGGTTGACAATGTTCCTTGCTATTTTCTTGCATTTTCGTCTAATTCGAGTGGTCTAATTGTTATCATATGATGGCTGTTTGTATGATCGCGGTGCTTTGTTCCTTTCGACGAAATCGCACTGTGGCACGGCCTTCTGAGATTTGAAAATTTATTCGATTTTATGGAACATTTCCTTTTCCGCTAGAAATTATTTCCCTGGATTAGGGTCGGAATTTAATTGAATTCCGAGTTTGAAATCAAAATTGTATGATGATTTCACGAAGTCACAATTTTCCGAAATACAGATGGTAGGTATCCTAAAAGTTTAATATCATGCAATATTTCCGTTACTAGAAAAGTTACGTATAAAATAAAGGGATCAAGGCAGCTATGGAAGACTCCTAAATGGTAATAACTTTGAAACACCATGACAATCGTTGCATGGTTTCAACTTATTTTTTCTACTTCCACCCATAAATGCGCTGATTTCTTTATAGTTCACTAAACGGATAAGTATAGTCACCTGCATGGAAATGATTTCATATCCACACAAGGTGGATAATATGTATTGCATCAATCACAGAGAACAAAATAACTGGTAACCAGGGACAACCTTGTAAAAACGTCATAATTCTGATCTGTCTTCCTACAATGTCCTACAAACACAAAATCCAAGTTGTTTCATTTGAGCGTTGATAAATGAACTTATTTTTGAAGTACTCTCTAGTTTATTGAGTCAAGTTTGAGTTGTCACAATTGATATTTTTTTATGGAATTGACACATCTACCAATAATCAGCTGAAATTATAAAGTACATGTGGCCAAGTGGTTGAAGCGCTCGCCCTCTGACACCAACCACTTCATACTTTATTGTTGTGGGTTGAAGTCTCAGCAGACCCAACTTTTTTTTTTCAATTTGACATTACCAATTTGATTTGTATCGTTAAATATTGAATTTAATAATGGTATATTATGCAACCATCATGTATTAATAACCATTACATGAGAGTTGCATACGCTATTTTATCTGCACCTGATAAATAGTGAAGGAATACAAATATTATTGCACACAATAATTGTTATTCGTATTTTTCCGAAAATTTCTACAAAATTGTAATTGATGGTATTACTTCGAGGAATAAAACAATGAGAAATGAAGAAAAGATCAAAAACGATAACTAAAAGAAACTACTAGTGGCTGGTATCGAACCCATGTCTCTTCCAAATAGTCCAACAAGCTAATTTAATTTTAGCGCCTTAGACCGCTCGGCTACGGAGAGCTCAGAAAGTTTAGCTGAAAAAATAAAGAAATGAATCATGCATTTGTCAAATGGAAAATTTAATCATTCTAACTGTATTTCTGCCGGTGAAGCTGTCGAAGGTGATTGTCCCATATCGCTGGTGTCAGAAATGTTGTTATGATTATCGAAATTTGGCTATATTCTTCAAAAATTCAATACCTATACCGATTTCGACTTGACAAACGTCAAATGCAGGGCATGCGCATCATGCTTGATTGAAAAATAATGGGTTTCTATTGGTTGAAAATCTGTATCGTAATGGATTTCATAAAAAAAAATCAACTGTACAATTCGAATGGATATTGGCCATATCCACTCTTGTTGTAAAAACTACTATTCTTCAAATGACACCTAACAATTTTTCATTCCATTTGTGTCATTTCATATTTTGATAGATTCTTTAGAAATGAATAATTACCTCTCCAGGTCCGAAAAACATTTCAATATACATAACCACAAATTTGACGTGTGAATTGAAACATCTGTTGACATAATCTTAATGTTTTTATATGTTTTTATTTATTATATTTGTTTCTAATTTCCATTTCATTCTTGGGTAGAAATAATAAATTATGCTTTCTTGTTTCAGTAGCATTGGAATTATATGATTGAAGATCTTGCTCTCACACATAAGCTATTATCTTTGTATATAGACTATACTAAAGATGTCTAGAAGGATGGTGTACCGAGTTATACCTGGGCATATTTGGGGTAAACTTGGCGACACATGCCTACTATGATAATAAGCATCATGACCCCTTGACATCACATCAGTTCAGATGGCGTTTGCAACGAAAAGAGTTACAAATCAACGTTCATACATATACCAACATATACCTATATACCAACGTTGTTACAAATTTCCTAGGAAATGTATAAACGGCCTACCTGATGTCTGGCTATACTTTTACTTTTGGACGCTGACTGATCAACAACCCATATTATTTGTTCAGAATACTGGCCAAATTCCCTATAATTGTGTTCCTTTCATTCGATTTTGTTTTTTATGAGTATGACATTAGATTTTGCTCATTTTGTTGACTGCTCGAATCGAAGAATATAGTTTGTCGATCGATCGGTTGACTATGCACTTCCAATTAGCGCCAACTAGCGATGAATTTGAGAAACACACCAGAATACGTAAAAATGACACTAATGACAGATAAGTGTCGCCATAAAATTCTAAACAATATCGTATCAGTCCCAGCACCATCCTCCTAGACATCTTAACTATACTATATACAGAGCTATTATTACTGTAAGTTATATATTTTTTGTGAATGAGGCTGATGAGGCATTAAGGGCCAGTTGCACCGCTTTTCTCAAGTTGTGCTTTATCTAAGCCAGGCTTTGTTGCTATGGATTTGCCAATCAGCTTCCTTGTTCCTCAACAATACACCATGAATGCAAGCGCAAGTATAAACTATCTCGAACCATTGTCTAAGGATTTAAATTTAAAAATTTAAATCGTTAGACAATGCTCGAACCATGATCGAGAATTCGGAATGAGTTTTTTGCGCCATCTATCTATTGTTCAAGCAAATAGTGTAAAGAGTTCTGTCATTGTATAAAGAATGGTTCTGTGAAAGATTCGCAGATGCCAGTTGTAGGTTATTTGAATGAAATGATTTTTATGGTGAATAATACAAAAAGGTGAATACCAAACGCCGTCGACTCCTATGCCTTTCCTCAAGAGCAGTATAATTATTTCCGGTACCATCAGTATAATTATTTCCGGTACCATCATCCATAACGCCCAGAGCAGTGTTTCTAGTCTGAAGATATAGTCTGAGCCATTTATGAGCTTTTTAATAAACATTGAAAAAATGTCATTGGTTTCCGAATCATTCCTTTTTTTGGCATCTCGAAACATATAAAAAAAGACAAAACTGACAAAACGACTTGATTTGAAAACACCCAAGTGTTAGCTATCGGTGTATTCCATTCCTTCAACTGATGTTTACATGCGATTGGTGACAACAGCTGAAAACATTGAAATCCTTGAATATTTTCAAAAATTTATTTCCCGGAAAGACGCAAACGTTTCGACTTATCTCAATATCAATTATATCTCGGTCTCGGAGCCATCTAACGATTAATGATTCACCCAATCGAACACTCCAGACTACTTTGCGTTGTTACTGTTAGATGTCTGTAGTGTCATTTCTCCTTCAATGTCATTTGTCATGAATGTCATGCGAGGATTTTTGGAGTTACAAATTTTATTGTGAAATGTCAATATCATAGGCAATTATCGTAGCGTAAATTAATAATTTATTTTCAAATGGTTAAGATAAGAGTGCGAGTGTCTACATAATTAGATTTCTCTCAATTAGTTTGTGTCCGTAGCCGTAGAAGTGAGTCTATTATATAAGATAATTTTTAAATTTCAAATGATATTCCTCGTGTGAACTTGATGGCCATGGGTTATTCGAAGACGTAATATTAGGTAATCGCCCTTTCAATAAATATCACCGAGAAGGAATGTTGGATAAAATGGTGTACAACATCGATTGGATAATCCCAAAATTGCGGAACCCGACCAGATTATGGAATATTGCCAGTACCTTAACAATCGCAGCAGTAGGACTGTTTAGTAAAATTTTGATCCGTAATAGTACATCGTCGGTATGATTTGCGAACTTTTACTAAATAACTTCTTTTTCAGACTGGCTGAATCGAACGAGAATTCATAATCGTCATGTAATAACCAATATTCTAGACGATAGGCCAAAAGATGTACCCCTTATTACATATTCAAACCACCATTCTTGTTTCGATGATCCTGGACTGTGGGGTAAGTAGATACTCTCATTAATATTGAGCTCGAATAATTTTACTGCAGATCAAGTATCAGAATCAAGAACTATACAGAAATATTTGAAAAACATCCAGAACAACAAAGGAGGTTGAATAAACAATGAGATTGGAGCCTTTGGTGTTGAAAATGAAACTCTAAGTGTAGTATCAGTTTTTTCTTCTACAGGTGCTAACCTTATTAGCAGAACATGTGTCAAGTGTAAATAATTCAGTTTGGTGCTAGGGTTATTGATCTATATAAAAAGTTCAAATGAATGGCTAATAAGACCAAGACTAATAACTAATAGTTCAACTCTAGCAATTCAATGAACATCTTTATGAAGTCGTAACTACTACTAAGAACTTATAATTGAAGCTACAAAGTTGCCAATCTTTCAACTTAGTAACTAACAATCTTAGGTAAATAAAAAAATGTGAATGTGTTGTGTCTGCCAATATGTGAATGACTTTTTGAAAGTATCAAATGGCAAAAAACACTGATACACACTATTCTCCTTTGTTGCTGCAAACCATGAGAAAATAAATTGAATTATTGACAGTAGCAATAAGAAACATTCAAATTTATTTTGAGAAATTGAGCATGCACACATTTATTTCCTAAGAACTAAGGAGATGAATAAACAGCTTGCTCTTTGTTACTAGTTATTAGTGTTAGGTATTAGGAGTTTTTGCATAAACCTATTATTCACCTTATCGGCTGCAAACAATTTTTATCATCAGTTGTGTACCTCAAGGGTATATTCTTGGTCCAATACTTTTTCTTATCTAGATCAACTCCCTACCAAATTTAACATTGAATGGAATGATCAAATTATTTGCTGGTGATACCACTCTCATATACTTCTCAGATAGTTACAATAAAATAAAAGATGATATGAAAAGTGATCTGGATAAAATTCTTATTTGGCTTCATCAACATAAATTAACTCTAAATTTTGATAAATCTTCATACATGTATATATCCAAACAATCAATCAACATTCCTACTAATCCCATAATATTCAATAATAAATTGATAAAATACACAGAAACAACTAAATTTTTAGGTTTATATATCGATGAGAGATTGTCATGGCAAACACATATTGAAAGAATTTGAGAAAATATCTACTCTCATTGGAATTTTCTACAAAATCAGGAACTACCTCTATCTCAATATATTGAAAAATATATACTTCAGCCTAATCTATTCACAATTGCAATATCTCATCTCCATTTGGGGGACAGCAAGTAAATCTATTATCAAACCTTTTAAAACTTCACAAAACAAAACAATCCAATGTATTTATAAATCACCTTATCTAGAATCAACAATGAATTTATACAAACCACACAATATATTGGACTTGGATTCTCTCCATAAATTCAAAATAAGCTGTTTCATCCATTCTATTAAAAATAATAGCAAGAAGTCAGATATTATATTCACTCCAATTGCTGATATCCATAATTACTCCACAAGACAAACAAAATTACTAGCAACAAATAAAACACAATCAGATTTCGGAAAAAAGTCAATTTACCATGATGGCATCAAAATATATAACTCAATTCCAGAAACAATCAAAGCATTTCGCTCAACAATGAGATTTAAGCAAAAATTCAAACAATTTTTAATCAGCAAATGTAGAATATATTTCGCATGTAGTCAACAGTTATATGTTTTTTCTTTTACCTTCATTGGTATTTATCAGCTTTGAAAGCCATTTCATTTTGACTGCTTACAAATATTTAATTTCGTTGAATGTATGTTTTTTTTCCTTTTATACTTTTGAAAATTTCATTTATTGATTATGTACTTGTGTTTTAGTCCCTATTCATAAACATGTAATGTTTCTTGGAATAATAAAATTGAATTGAATTGAATTGAAAATTGAATTCTGATTCAGAGACACCAGTCTGTTTATCTTTCTCATCATATATCCGAACCTCAAATTCTTTGTTATTTCAGTACGGTACCTTAGATGCAAATAATTGATACATCTCATCAAGTCACTAATTACAGTATTAATGTGAGAAGTTCAGTGGTCAGAAATGAATATTTGTAGTGAAATTTAATGATAGTTTTGAGGCCCATAATGGTTCTCTGAATTCATTAAAATTGTTACATCAGTCTAATTTCTAATTGATGAAATGGTTTAGCCTTGAACCTATTCGGCATGTAAATTGATATTCAGAAACTTTGTTTGTGAAATGAAATATTGTTTATACTCATAAAAAGATATTAACGGCTGAGATTACTTTTTGCTGAGTTAACGGTTTTTTGCTAATCATTCATGATACTTCATCAAATGAATTGACTGATAACGTCTCTTATCATAAATATTTCCATTGTTGATATTCAGATTCATTTTGGAGATTGACCTTCCTGTTTATTGGAATATTGTTTTCATTTCATCACTTGGATAGATTAGATCGGGGCATCTATTTTTACTTGTATAATCTATTGAATCTATTTTTCAGTTATTACTAACAAGTACTTTCATTGATACAAAATAATCTTGAAAAACAATGCCTCTCCAACTTTTGTCATAAATATTTTCAATGCCTGGATATGTCTAGATCAACACTAGAGGACAGATTTTCGTCCTTTGATATCATTTGATCAGATTTTCCATTTCACATCAGTTGCCCAATCTATTGTTTATATTATCAGCTACAAGTATGAGTAATATAATGATGAAGAATAGCGGAATTTTGTTTGTGAATTGCATTTATCTGTTTATTGAATATTCACTTTTCTCTTGCTTACTCCTGTCTTCATTTCATGAATTCTGCATTTCTAGGAACTATGAAATCACTTGAAAAACTGCAGGATAAAGTTATTGAACGTTTCAATGATTTATGTCATCTTAAACATACTTCAACAAGCATATATAGACAAAGTGGTTAAGGCTTTCGCAGCCGAGGTTATTAGTATAACTTCTTTTCTTCGGGCTTGAAGGCCGTCGTTCTTTGGAATTTCTTCCTAACGTTTCGCTAGCGCGAGTGGCCAGCTTCTTCAGAGGCTTACTCATTTCCGATCATATCATTTCCGAAGCATATATAGCCCGGGAAGAAATTTTAAAAAATGTTTGGATTTGGTTTCAACTTGTTATTATAGTCAATGTCACACTTATCAACTCATTACTTTGTTTTATGATTTTTGAAAATGTTAAATTGAACGAGCACGTGTCAAGGATTCCAATCAAAATTGTTATTGGAAGTAGAGCAAAATTTGTAATTAAAATCAAGGTGAATGGTGCATTTCAATTGCTTCGAATACTAGCTGTGAATAGTGATTTGTTTACATTATCTGATTTATAGGAGAGTGTTGAAAAGTTTTAGGTTGAACTATCTTTTTGATGCTTATGATTCAAACTCTTTGATATTTTCAGATAATATAATTTTGTAATGTCACACATAAATAATGCATGTAAGTTATATTCAGTATCAGTGTTGAAAACGTCTACCAACTCAAAACTCTCATTACGATTGATTCTGAAAAAGCATTCAGAAATGACAAAAATAAATTATGAGAGCTAATTTATTTTCAGAGTTTGAGAATTATATACATTTGATTGCTATATCATGTATTTCAGGTAGGGGCCGTTCATAAAATACGTTCGCATACAAGGGGGGGGGGAGGGGTCTGGCCGAGTGTGACAAGGGGGGACGGGGGGTATACGGCAACGTGACGTTCGCAGTTTATTATTTTTTGACATGAGTGCTAGAAGCCAGCGTGACCACTTTTGGTAGAAATCTACTTCTTTAGTAGATTTCTGACGAAAATTGAAAAATTTTGGTATGAAAGATATCTTCAGTAGATTTTGGTAGAAATCTACATGTGCGACATCTTCTAACGAATTCCTGAACTCGTCAGATTTTTCAATCAAATCTATAGTGACTCCATCTTTGCGAATGAATTTTCAATTGAGAATGCACTGTATTTCACTTTACAAATGAAACAGAATAAAGCGATTTTTTACTGTTTCGTTGTGTTAATGAGCATTGAATCTTCTGATTATGTAAAATATGTATATTATTTGTGGCCATCCATATTGAAATTGTTTATAAATATCTTGAAACCAAAGGCCAACCAACATATAATATTATTTATATGTTCGTTATGAAAGATATTTATTAATTTATTTAAATTTTATTATAATAACTAAATAGATATCTTTAATTTTCAGAATTTGTGTACTATCATTTAGAATTCATCATACATACTCAGCAGGGGGGGGTCTTAGGCTTTGTGACGGAATATTTCTAGGGGGGGTCACAAAAAGTGTGACACAGGGTGACAATGGGGGGGAGGGGGTCAAAAAAAGCTGATTTTAGTGTGACATATTTTATGAACGGCCCCTTATATTATTCGTGATTAATTGTATTGTTACAAATCTCTATTCCATCCTATAAGTTTTTGCATCAGATTTCAATAGAGTCGTTGATCATGTAGACAATGGAGGTTTGAACAAAAACCAGCAAGGACCATTGTCAATCACATTCGAGCAAACTAAATGAGATATATGAATGATAATAATAGTAACGTTTATTTTCCAAGAAACTCAAAAGTTTATAGAAAGGAAAAAAATGAACTCCAAGGAGATCATACACCCAAGATAAGAAAAAGCCAATGAAATCAGACTCTTTCGTTATCGAAAATGAAAGAATAATGGTAATAACAAAAAATGAATGAAAAAATTGCCAATTATCTATTTCATTAAATGTTTTTTCATGCTTCTGTTGATTTTGGATGAACCAAATTACAAAGCTGAGTGAAATAAGAGATAGGTTGGCTGTTGTCATGAATCTCTCTGAGTTTTTCTGTATCTGTATAAACTCTAAAGCCTTATTCACACGTCAGACGTTTTTAACATTCCAAAACTAACACTTTATTAGAAAAAAATGTATTTCTGTGGAGAGTATGAAATTTTGAGGACCTATTTTGTTATTTCTTTAATCGATATTGAATAAAATAAAACATCTTAGCAAGGCACTTGGCGCAGGTGGTTGTGCATTCTGCTCATGACCGAGAACTCCTGGGTTCGATTCCTCAATGTCAATGTATGTGATTTCTATTATATTCCGGTGTATTATTAGCGAAACTTGTTTGGTGTAGCGCTGTGATATTTTTTTCAGGCACTTTGAAACTGCGACATCTGTTGAGTAAAAAGGTTATGAGGTGGTCTCTGGCGGCTCACGATATATGCTACACTTGTGCCCAGCACGCGACGTTTTTCAGTCTCGGGAAGTGCATCCCCGTCATCAGAGGCAAGGGGGTGTTTCAAGACGCCATCGATTTTTGTATAGAGCAATTAGCCAAAGGAGGATGGGTTCATATTTTCCCTGAAGGTAGGCACTTGGTTATACCTGTATTCCCAACGAGAGTTTTCCGATCATAATGAATTGATTTTATGCAATGTAAACCAAAAACATGATATCTGACATAGGCAAATAATATCCAACAAAAAATTCAATGATATAATTGAACAGGGTGGGGCAAAATCTGATTTTAATTAAAAAAATCAAAAATCATTGATTTTTTTTAAATCACGGTTTTTTTGATTTTTTAAATTTGAACATAAAATTTGAAAATTTTGATTCTTTGAAATTATTGTTGATTATTTTAATGTATAAGTCTAAAATTTTAATACAATTTGCGGCTCAAAAACTTGTGACAACGCATTTGTCGCGCTTCTTGCAAGAAAATTCTTGTCGCGATTTGTTTTCTTTCTGTCCTGCACACTCGCTATACAGTGCCGAGTGAGGCACGAACACGAACGCATTTTTCGTGCCTTTTGCAAGAATATTCCTGTCGAGGCTTGTTTTTCTTCTCAACCTATAAATTGACGTTGCCCAACAATTTCACGCATTTCGCTAGTTGCACACTCGGTTATTAGAAACAGATTAGGCATAGAAAAAGGAGGAAAACTTGTGTTTTTGTTTGAATTGTATAACGAAAATTTAGGTGTTACGTTTAGTTTAAGAATTTGGAATTATGTACTTCTTTTTTCATTCATAAATAATAAATTGTTGAATTATTCTTAGAAAGATTCGCTAAAATATTCCTCCAAACCATAATAGGGTCTGTCAACAACTAGGTGTTTTACCGCCTTTTTGAATGGATGTTGCTCAGATTTGCAGATCTTATTTCTAATGGTAAATGATTGAAGAATTTACCACCATTATAGTATATAGAGTCTCTAATTAGATTCGAAGTCGGGATGGGAAGTCTAAAGGTATAAAATAAATGCTATTATGAGTAGCATATGGAGTAGAAACAAAGTTGAACTTCGATTGTTCGATGATGATTCGATGTTTATAGATAAGGCCCTCTTCTTATATCAACACAAAAGAGAGAAGGGATGAGTTGCAAGCTTCCCAAAATGGTATTCCTTATCGTAGCTGAGATTCAATAAGAGCATGGTAAATGGTTTTTGCGACATGGAAACCCAACTCATTGGAAATCACTCTCACTGCATAACGCCCGGAGGAAATCTTACTTTTGAGTTGTTTGAGGTGTTCATCAAATTTCAGCGTATTATCAATGAATACACCGAGAAATTTTGTGTGTAATTTATTTTGCAATGTGGCAGTCTATTGGAATTTCTTCAAGCAAACATTTGAATGATATTATATTCGTTTTCGATCCATTTAAAGATAATAAATTGGCATTGCACCAGCTTTTCACCTTTTCCAAGTCGGATGATATCATCTTATGTAGCTCCACTGAGTTTTTTTTCTTCCACAATATCGTTGGTTCATCCGCGAATAGAGTGAAACTGCCAGATATGTCGATCATAGATAGTCATTTATAAATAACAAAAACAGAACAGGACCCAACACAGAACCCTGTGGTACACCAGATTCAATCGCCCTGTTCTCCGAGAGTCCCGCTGTCCCCACCATTTGACTCCGCCCTGTCGTTGAAACCGTATTGTGAAGCTTTATCGTTTCTTAATTTTCAGGCAAAGTGAACATGACGAAAGAAAACATGAGACTGAAATGGGGCATCGGCAGGATGATATACGAATCTCCTGTCACGCCTATCGTCCTGCCCATCTGGCACATCGGCATGGACGACGTTTTGCCCAACGAACCCCCTTACGTCCTCAAGATCGGCAACAACCTCACTTTCAACTACGGCCAACCGCTCGACCTCTCCGAAATGGTGAACGACCTGAAGAAAAGGTAAAATCTTCAGAAGTCTTTCAAACATTAATTTTCAGTACGTCTAACATCTGAATTCCATGATGGAATTTATCGCAGTAACACAAAAAAGTTGCACATAAATCGAGCCTTCATGTGATTTTTGTGGTAAAGGACGGTATTTTATAGGAAAATTTGGGCCTTTTCTTAAAATAATTTTGAACGCTTTTGAATGCTTATAAATGAGTCTTGTAGTAGTACTTTTCTTTTTTTTCAGTCTAGTGTAATTTATCTTATGCATAGAAAAAATAATAACTCTTTTCAATTATTATCAAAAAATGCGAAGTGGCAATATCGCTTTTCAATGAGTATTTGACTGATTAATTGTCATAACTGACATTTTCTTATTAGTGTTGTTGAACAAATAAATAAATCGTTTTCTTTTCTATTCGTTCATTTAATTGAATTATTCGGCATATTTTTTATTTTAACGCTTTTTATATCTATCTAGTTTTTGATTTTATATGGCTCCAAATTGGTTGCAATGGGTACATCAGTAAAAAAAGTACTCCAAAAGCGGCTAATAATGAAACATACCGGCAGTGTCTACCAAATATTCGAGCTCATAGAGATGTTGACAGGGTAGAGCCTTAAGAAAACTCCCGCATTTGTATCCAATGCTATGCTTAGTTTAGGCGAGAAGGTGAACTAAAACAATGTCTATATTAGCAACATTGAAGAACTTTTGAACTTGAGTCTGCAATAGAAAACAGTTTGTGTATATAGGAGATAAAGTAAGCACAGAAAAAGAAATAATTTCTGGAGTAGCACAAGGTTCAGTCATCGGACCAGTCCTTTTTCTTATATATATATATATATATATATATATATATATATATATATATATATATATATAACTCCATATCTAGTCTGAATCTGAATGGTGAAATTAAATTATATGCAGATGATACTACTCTTGTATATTTCTCAAAAAGTATCGATGAAATTAAATCAAAAGTTGAAGATGACCTTAAAAAAATTTCAGTTTGGTTGGAGGCTCATAAATTAATTCTCAATTTTCATACATGCTCATTAATGTTTATTGACAAAAGATTGATATTAACTGAGCAGCCAACAAAAATAATGTTTGGAAATAATATAAGAAATTATGTTAAATCTATCAATTTCTTGGGGTCAGGTATTGATCCAGTTCTCTCATGGGCCACTCACATAACACAGTTGAGGAAAAAAATTTCACCAATCATTGGATTTTTTTATAGAATACGGATCCATGTACCCAGAAAATATCTTAGAATCATTTACTTTAGTTTAATATTTTCAATATTGCATATTTAATTTCCGTGTGGGGAACGGCAATCAATTCTCTGTTGAGACCTCTGAAAACACTACAAAACAGATCAATAAAATGTATTTTCAGGTTAGAGTATTCAGAACCCACTGTAAATTTATACAAGTCGAGAAACCTATTGAATTTGGATTGCATTCATCAGTTAAAAATTTGCACGTTTATACATTTTGCCTCTACAAACAATAGACAATCTGTATTGAATTTTTTTCAAAATTCTAGTATTCATGATCATAGGACAAGACAATCACAATATTTTGATAAAGTGAAGATAAAAAGTAACTTCGGCAAAAATTCAGTTCTTGATAATGGAATACATATTTACAATAATTTACTAGAAAAGTTGAAAAATTCAAAAAATACGTTGAAATTTAAACGTGACTTGAAACAATATTTTATGAACAAATGGATAATTCCCAGTTATTTTTGTTTTGTTATCTCAGTTGTAATTTCGATCTATCTGTTATTTATTCCTGTATCTGTTCCTTTTTATATATTTTGTATTCTTATACTCACATCCCTTTATAAGCACATGTGTTTCTTGGGATTTAAATAAATAACATAATATTGTGCTCTCTCTTGCTGTCCTGTTACTGATCACCAACACCATCATCAAAATCAAAAAATTGAAAAGCAAAAAGAGTGGAGTTACTGGTGATAGTGAAAAATCGCAACAGTAATCATTTCTGTTAGCTGATTATGCTAAGACCAAGCTTCAACTATACCTATAGTATAGGGGTAATTCTGCATGGCCATGTTAAATTTAAAAGCACGTAAAAATTTTAAACATACGTAAAATGTTATGGAGTAAAATTTTAACGTGCTTTAAATTTAACATGTGTGGTTATAGAATTACCACTTATAAATGTTATGTTATAAATCTTTATTCCAGAAAAGTACTATGACTTTTTTCTAAAATCGCTTTTTATTTGTATGGTTTTCAAATTATTTAACTGTCCGGTTAGATGATTATGGCTATCAGAACATATGATGTAGGAAAGTTTCGAATATTTATGTTTACTCTTAGTTAAATGGATGAAAACACAAATTCTTGACTCGAACAAAGAATTTATATTTAATAGATGCCTCAGTTTGTATATTCTATTTGTTGGCTCTAGAAATGGTAATTTATATATACATTTAAGGGTAAGATTTTAATGGTTTCAATACAGATTTTGATGCAGTTCCCTAAACAGATATTGAATGATGTTTATTTCCCACGAAACTTACAAGTTTATAAAAGGGAAAATTAGAAACAAATGAATAATGAATCAAATAAATAGAGAGAAAAAAAATAAAAATAAGTTAAGATAATGTAATCAGACTTTTCACAGAAATAAAAAATCAATAACAATGAAAATAAAATAAAATTGTCCTTCACCTATCATAATGAATGTTTTTTCAAGTTAACTTTGAAATTGAATTTTCCAAATTTTTTTATTGCATCAGGTAATCCATTATATAACACTATTCCGTTGTAATAAATTGATTGTTGTCCTATGTTTGATCTGAATTTCATTGTTGATAAATTATTTGAACATCTGGTTGATTGGTCATGTTGGTCACTATTAATTTTGAAGATGAGATTAGACTGTTTCAATTTATTTTTAATCAAATGAATGAACGTGCATAGTTTTATTGTGTGTATTGAAGATATATCTAACAATTGATTGGGTTTGTATACATTTTTTGTAGGTTCTCTATTATCAAATTTATACATACATTGAATTAATTCATTTTATAAAGCTTTTAGAGGTCTCAATAAGGTTTTTGTTGCTGCTCCCCAAACCGGAATTAGGTATTGAAGTCTAGAATATACCAGAGAAAAATAAATTAATTTCAAATATTTCAAAGACAGAAAATTTCGTAATTTGAAAAATGCTCCTATAATTGGAGAGATCTGTTTTCTCAGAATTTCCAAATGTTTACTCCATGTCAAATATTCATCTATGTATATGCCCAGAAATCTCACAACAGAAGAATACTTGATGATTTCATTCATTCATCTATTTTGATGGGATTATCAGATTTTGATAAATTCGATTTTTTTGAGATGAAGATAAATTAAGATTTCTCGAAATTCAACGATAATTTGTGAGTTATCAGCCAAGATGATATTTTTTGAAGATCTTTTTACATATCAACTTCAATTTCATGTTTATTATTTGCCCCATATATTACTGATGTATCGTCTGCGAACATTTTGATTTTTCCTTTCAAATCTAAATTGGAGAGAGAATTTATATACACGAGAAAAAGAACCGGTCCAAGAATGGATCCTTGAGGAACACCACATAAGACAGTTTTGAGTGAACTGGTTCTTTTCTCCATGTAGACAAATTGCATTAGTTGAAACAATTGAGAAATAATATCAAATAATATAATTTTGAATAAATGAGACTGAAGTAAAACATTTTTTGATATTTAATTGACGGCCTTGGAGGAAAACACGTTGAACTGTATTGAAATATTTTTTTTCTTTCAAGGAAAGCGACAGACGAAGAAGCGCGCAAGGAGATAACCGACTTCTTGCAGGCGACGCTGCTGAAGCTCAAAGACCAGACGGAGGAGCTGCACCGGAAGAACTTCAAAGCGCGCTCATGATGGCCGGCCGAACGGTGACGTAGCGAATTTCTAGGGGCACGCGGTATGTTGCGGATAATCGAAGAATGTAAGCTTTCGCCGCCGCGGTAAACCGCCTCGAAGCCATTTTCGCCGGGTTCGTCGGCCGCGGTCTGAGGATGGGTTCGGATAAACGACGAAACGTCGGGTATCGAAACTTCGGTGCGTCCGACGTTTCGTCGACGAAGGCAATGAGGATGATCTTTTCGATCTCGCATTAGTGAAGTACGTTGCTTAATAGTAGATGATTAAACTTCAAGACAGAAAATTCGGGTATTTTTTATAGCAGGTGGGATGCAATGATGATGACCTTTTTTTTTTGATTTTTTTGGTTTTTTTGGTGGAACTTACGGTCTCGTCTACAAAAAAATCCTTATAACATTTTCGGCGGTCTCGTATATTTTCGAATATACCGGTCCATTTTTTTGTAAAACTTCACACTTTTTCACATCAAATTTCTGTTGTTTGAACACACAAAATTTGTCTTTTTTATCAAAACATCACACAAGTCCTTATTTTTTCGTTTTCAACATTTTCAAGTAGCCAAAACGATTATTGTTTCGAAAAATTTACTCTTCTTCAAAAGTCAACATAAATAAGTTCAGTTTTCAATAATACGGCGGTAACGCCGGCAACATCGCAAATAAATCAATATTTAGGTATGATATCCCAATAAAATCTTGAAGTTTTGAAAAAAAAATAATGATTTCTTGAAACAATAATGGTTTTGTCTGCTTAGAAATGTTGAAGTAAATAAGGACTTGTGTGATGTTTTGATAAAAAGGAGGACGAATTTTGTGTGTTCACACAAGAGAAATTTGATGTGAAAAAATGTGAAGTTTCACAACAAAATGGACCTGTACCTCCGAAAATATACGAGACCGCCGAAAATGTGACAAGGATTTTTTGTAGAGGAGACCGTAAGTAGAAAAAAGGTTCTTATAGAGACCGAAGTATTACCAATATTTGATTGGTTAATGGTTGAAGTTGGAGAACAACAGAGTAGGAAGGATATACCGTTCTATGTTACAGATAACATATCTTGGGTTCAAAGCAACTAACTGTCCTGTGTCGACAGTATTAGTGGTAGTTCTTTATTTTGTTCCTCCCTTCTACAATGACACTTTTAAAGTCAGCACCATATGTGATTTCTCTTTGAGGATCAATATGATGGACATTTAGTTTTCATTTTGTCTTTGCTTAAACAATTTGCGATAACGATCCCCACTTTAATAATTGTCACATGCTTTGTACAATTTGATAGTTTTTTTTACTTAATATTCTTTGTTTTCAAAAATGTCTCTGAGAAAATTTCTTGGTTTTCAATTTCATTGCTCTCCACCAAACTTGGAGAGTACGAAATGCAAATCATATCAAGTCCAAAACGAAAAATAAAAATAAAGTGGAAAAATTTTGAATGACAGTAGAAAGGTATTAAATTGGAAACCAATTTTTTCACTGTGAGATCGAACAGAGCAGTTATAAACGAAATGTCGAGTATTGTAAAAAACAACAGACCACGGCCAACGAACCCGGCAAAGTGCACCCTTGCAGCTTTTCACTCGCTAGATTTGGCGGTTTTTCTATTGAGTATTTACCGAGCTTTGTCGTTTTGGCGTAGCCCAGCAGTGAAGGGCTACAGTGGAGCCCCAAAGCAGCAGGTATTACTGAGCATAAACGGTCCAATTTTCGAATATGGGATGATCATTGAATGTTTGGCCACTAAGTCCTGTTGAACCGCCTTTCTATTCGAGAGTGAACAGGCTTGAAGAGATCATTAAGAAGCAATAAAGTATATAGAGGTGTTTTCTTTCATTTATTCATTTCGAAGATCAGTTGTTGATATAAATAGGCACATTTTTATGTCCCTCATTATTTTGAAGTGGATCCACCCAACTGGTTTTATATTTTGTATGATTTTTTCTGAACCAGCTTAATTCAGACCTACATTCCTCACTATTCCATTTCAATCCAGTCGAATGCAGCTATTGCATGGCGGATTTTAATTTAGTGAGATGGGGTTTTATTATGCTGTTCGAAAGTTGAGCTTTAAAACAACCCAAGCCATTTTCTATTTCATTATTTTGGTGCAACGAAAGAAGACATCCACTTAAGTATTATATTATAAAGTGATTATTATTATTAATTTCGTTCACCAAAATGTCAATGATTCTACCAATTTGAGAGGTTATTAAATGTGGTCTTTTGATTTTCACTGGTATTATAAGTATGAGTATAGAAACGTTAAATATCCACAGTAAACAAGGGAACGTCAGGAAAAAAAATCACATGAAGTCACTACAAAGTCACAAGTAGTGTAATCATCACTGTGTACAAATATAAATAGTAACAACAAGATATTTGAAATTTTCTGGTGGCTCAAAGTTAAAAGTTGGCATTTTTTAAATAAAAAAAGTAAAATTTGCAGTAGCAAGAGAACGTAAAGAAAGAAAATTCACATAAAGTCAAAAGTAGTTTATCCAATACTGTAGGATTATAAATAGTAGCATAACATAATTGAAATTTTGAGCTGGTTTGAATTTCAAGGTGGCCATTTTTTATAATAAAATACATATCTACATTAACAGGAGAAAGTCAAGGAAGAAACTCCGCAAAGTAGCAAAGTTCCATTGTAGTTTTTTCATCACTGTTGTTATGTGTATTGTTATTCATACTGTGAAAGTGAAATGAGATCACCTAGGATATGTATATTGACTGGGATGTCAATTGGTAATGTAATCAATTGTGAAATAGATTTAGAGTTATATATTTCGCAGTTTTACTCTATAACATGGCGCAGTCGTAAAACCAGATAGTTCATTATAACAGTACTGAAGAGAATAAGTAAAATGGAGTTTTTGAAGCAACCGAATGCGATGTCGATGGAAGGAGATGTTACGAAGAACTGGAAAAAATTCAAGCAGAACTTTGAAATCTATCTATTAGCAACAGGAGGCGTGGGAAGAGACAAAAAAGTACAAGCAGCTGTATTTTTACATTGTATTGGAGATGAAGTAACAGATATATTAGATACATTGAACATTTCGGAATCTGACAAAGAAGATAAAGACAAATTAATTAAAGCTCTCGAAGCCTATTTTGTACCGAAAACAAACGTTAGTGTGGAACGGCATAAATTCAATACCAGGATTCAAGGAGCAAGTGAAAAATTTGACACATTTTTGACGGCACTGAAGGGAATTGCAAACTCCTGTGATTTTGGGCATCTGAAGGATAGCCTAATTTGCGACAGAATAGTATGTGGACTTCATGAATCAAAAATGAAAACCAGATTACTTCAAGAAGATAATTTGACTCTGGAGAAAGCTATCAGAATATGTAAAGCTGCAGAACTTGCCGAAGAACACGTGAATAATTTAGAAAAGTCCGAACAAACGTATAATATGAACAGCTTGAAACAAGAAGATCAACAAATTGGTGACAGCAAAATACATCCTGATCCTGAGCGAATGGAAAGAAAGTTCAATAGTTATGGGAATCCTGCACCTTCGAGAAACAGCCGCTTCAGGGACTTCCACAATCGTAGAACGGTAGAAAGAAACCAAAGAGAAGCCAAGGGGAATTCGATGTCAACGTGTAGACGATGTGGTTATGATTTAGGAGCTCGATATCACAATTGTCCAGCAATTGGTAAAAGATGTGTAGTTTGTAACAATTTTAATCATTTTGCGAAAGTTTGTAGAAATTCAAAGGTACAGTTGAATAATGTAATATGCGATACTGGCAATAATAATTCTGATTGTTATTCTGATGCTGATTTCATACTGGGTGTTGTTCAAAATTCTCAATTATCTGATGAATGGATTGAAAATATTTATATACCAGAAATAAACAGTTTTTTACAATTCAAGTTAGATACAGGGGCTCAAATAAATGCTATACCACAATCCATTTATAAAACATTAAGAATTAGTAAAGAGTTGTTACCTTGTTCTTACAATTTGACCAATTATTCAGGAAGTAAAATCAATGTTGTTGGCAAGTGTGATTTGAAGGTTTTATATAAAAGTCAGATTCATGTATTAGAATTCGTCATTGTTGAGACAATTACTGATGGTTCCCCAATATTAGGAATTCAATCTATTCAGAAACTTGGTTTATTGAAGAGAATATGTAAAATTGAAAACGGGTCTGCTTTAGTTGATTCTTACAAAGATGTGTTCTCTGGGTTGGGAAAAATTAATATTGCTCCAGTTGATTTTAAATTGAAAGATGGATATGAAACATGTGTTATTCAGGCTAGGAAAATTCCTTTTCAAATTAGAGAAAAAGTAAGGGATGAATTGAATAGAATGTGCTCTGATGGGATAATTGAAAATGTTACAGAGCCTACTGAGTTTGTAAATCCTATTACAATCGTAAGAAAACCAAGTGGGGATATCCGAATATGTTTAGATCCACAAATTTTGAATAAAAATTTATTGAGGGAATACTATGAATTACCAACTTTTGAAGATATCACTCATGATATGGCTGGGGCTGGTTATTTCTCCACTTTAGATGCTTTCAAGGGATTTTGGCAAATAGAATTGACAGAGAATGCTTCGAAAATGACAACTTTTGCTACACCATTTGGAAGATTTTGCTTTAAACGTTTACCATTTGGCATATCGGTAGCACCTGAAATATTTCACAGAGTGTTCACGGAAGTATTTGAGGGAATTCCAAACATTAAAATTTATATTGATGATATAATCATATTCACCCAAACAAAAGATGAACATTATAATATTTTAAAGGCTCTTCTACAGCGAGCAAGAGAAAGAGGTGTGAAATTCAATTGGGACAAATGCAAATTTTTTTTAGAGGAAGTAAAATATGTCGGGCATATAATTTCAAAAGAGGGAATACGAATTGATCCAGATAAAGTGCATGCAATAAGACAATTACAGGTTCCGAGTAATGCTAAAGAGTTGAGTAGGTTTTTAGGAATGATCACATATGTATCTAAATTTTTGCCAAATCTCAGTAAATTAACAGCGAAGTTGAGAGAGTTAATGAAAAAGAATTCAATATGGATTTGGACAAGAACGCACGATGACGAATTCAATAAACTAAAAAAAATTTTGATGGAAACTCCTGTTCTTCAACATTATAATGATAAATTACCAATTGTTTTATCTGTTGATAGCTCAAAAGACGGTTTGGGAGCAGTTATTCTTCAGAATAATGCTCCAGTGGCATATGCATCAAAATGTCTTACTGAGGCACAAAAGAATTATGCTCAAATTGAAAAAGAAACTTTAGCAATTGCTTTCGGATGTCAACGTTTCCATCAATATTTATACGGAAAAAAATTTATTGTGGAGAGTGATCATAAGCCACTGGAGACTATTTTCAGGAAACCTCTCAACAAATGTCCATTGAGACTTGAAAGGTTACGAATTAATTTACAATGCTATGATTTTGAAGTAAAATATAAACCAGGTGTGCAGATGTATTTTGCAGATGCTCTCTCGAGGGCTAGTGTTGATGATCACTCTTTCAATATAGATGAATCGGTCATGAATGCTCACCTTCACTTAATACACTTGGATAATGTTGTGAGTAATAAAAAATTTTATGAAATAGGAAATGAAACAGAAAAAGATGAACAATTACAAATATTATTGAAATATATCAAGAATGGTTGGCCTAATGATAAACGTAAAGTTGAAGAGCTTGTAAGGTGTTTCTGGAATTTCAAAGATCAATTAGTTGAAATTGATAATGTCATATATAAGGGGTGTCAAATAGTCATACCAAGTATCATGAGGAAAGAAATGATTGACAGATTACACTTCACCCACATGGGTATTGAAAAAACAAAATTGAGAGCTAAGGAATTAATATTCTGGCCATTTATGGATAAAGAAATTGAAGATGTAGTAAATAATTGTAGGACTTGTATGACATTTCAAAGAAAAAATCAGAAGGAACCATTAATTATAAGAGAAACAGCTGATAGGCCTTGGGAAATTATCGCTGCAGATTTGTTTTATTTTCGCGATCAAACTTATCTCCTAGTAGTAGATACTTATTCCAAATTTCCCGAAATATGTATTTTACATGATAGTACGAGTAAAGGTGTAGTTTTGAAAATGAAAGAAATTTTGGCCAGACATGGAAAACCCGATGTATTATGTAGTGATGGGGGTCCCCAATTCCGAGGTATTGAATTTCAGAATTTCATGAGTAGTTGGGGCATTTTACATCAAATATCTAGTCCAAATTATCCACAATCGAATGGATTCATTGAGAGGCAAGTCCAAACTATAAAGAATTTGATGAAAAAATGCCATCACGAAAAAAATGATTTATATCTAGCATTATTAGAATACAGAAACACACCAATTGATAGGAATTTACTTTCACCATCTCAACTTCTTTTCAGTAGAAGGTTAAAAGGTCATATTCCTACCAATCCTATTTTATTGAAACCAAATGTAATTGATCAAAATTTATGGAAGAGAAGGATAATGGACAATAACTTTCGGTCCAAATCGTTTTATGATAGATCTGCAAAAAATTTGGATGTTTTAAAAAAAAATGATCATGTCGTTGTTTTGCATAATAATATTTGGGAACCAGCCGTAATTGTGGATATAGATCGAAATAGACCCAGAACCTATAAGGTAAAATGAGTAAAACAGGAAGAGTTTTGTTCAGAAATAGGCGTTTTTTAAAAAAAATATATAGAAACTGTTCTTACCACAATTTTGATACGTGTGTTCATTCTGATGATAGTTTTCAATCTGAATACGATGAATCGAATGATGAATATGTGGAAATTGAAAATGACAATACTGATGAAAATGCCGAAAGAGAGTTCATTGAAACATCTAGCTTGCCCAACAATGATGAAAGGGGAGATCAGAGTTCACAAAGTGATTTTGAATCAAGAGGGAGGAAGAGTATAAACTATAATAATAATGAAGGAGGAAGGAGGGAAGTTATTTCACCCGAGTAGGAAGAGAAATTAAAAAGCCATCGTACTTAGAGAATTATTATTGTTGAGTATATTCATCTATTTTTGTTATCAGATATATATTATTTGAAGAGGGAGATGTTATGTGTATTGTTATTCATACTGTGAAAGTGAAATGAGATCACCTAGGATATGTATATTGACTGGGATGTCAATTGGTAATGTAATCAATTGTGAAATAGATTTAGAGTTATATATTTCGCAGTTTTACTCTATAACAACTGTCAAGATTAATGGAATTCCGTGAGATCACGGATTCGATATTGTTTTGTCAAAAATTCAAGACACGATTTTTCAGATTGTGGGGGTTCACAGAAAATTCGGTAGATAGTGTAAGTATAACTACTTTTCTTCGGACTTGAAGGCCGTCGTTCTTTGGAATTTCTTCCTGACGTTTCGCTAGCGCGAGTGACCAGCTTCTTCAGAGGCAATACAATACATTTATTGCTTCCAAAATATACATTTTATAGCAGAGGCTTACTCATCTCCGATGACTAAACCTTTCGATTTCTTAAGGCGTATTTATATTGATGCAGGTAGTCTGGAGTGTCAATTACTTCTGTCGGGTTCGGGGAATAATCATCATTATCAGTTGCCACACTACCTGCCGTGATTTCATTAGTTATTCTTGATTTCCTTAGAATGGGATTCCAAATTCTGTTTAGACTCAACGCTTCTTCCTTTCTGTTAAAATTGTCCGCATGTTTTTGGATCTCTATTGCCTCCCGTACCAGTCGGCTATGGTAACCCTGGTTGGGGGCAATCAGTTTTGCATTTTCGAACAGAATCCTGTGGTCACCCTCACTCAGTGCGTGTTCCGCCACCGCCGATTTGTCGGTTTGCCCAAGCCTGCAGTTTCTTTGATGCTCTTTGAGCCTTGTACCCATGGATCTTTTCGTGGTACCGATGTAAAGGAACTGCAGGCTGGGACAAACCGACAAATCGGCGGTGGCGGAACATGCACTGAGTGAGGGTGATAACCAGGGTTATCATAGCCGACTGGTACAGGAGGCAATAGAGATCCAGAAACATGCGGACAATTTTAACAGAAAGGAAGAAGCGTTGAGTCTAAGCAGAATTTGGAATCCCATTCTGAGGAAATCAAGAATAACTAATGAAATCACGGCAGGTAGTGCAGCAACTAATAATGATGATTACTCCCCGAACCCGACAGAAGTAATTGACACTCCAGACTACCTGCATTAATATAAATACGCCTTAAGAAATCGAAACGTTTAGTCATCGGAAATGAGTAAGCCTCTGAAGAAGCTGGCCACTCGCGCTACCGAAGCGTTAGGAAGGAATTCCAAAGAACGACGGCCTTCAACCCCAAAGAAAAGTAGTTATATTAATAACCTCGGCCGCGAAAGCCTTAACCATTTTGTCAGATAGTGTAAGAATACAATTCCGTCATATTTTGACTTTTGCATTATAATTTATTTGAATTTCACTTGGGTTGGCGCCCTCTGTTAAGAGATTTTAAGAATGTGAACTTTCGCCAATGTCTATCATCAAGTAAGCCGTCTAGCTTTTTTTTGACGAAAACATTAACATTTTTTTGCATCTTGATCACTGTAAACCTCTACAAATAGTAAAATAACGAGATAATTGTAATTTTGCGCTGGTTTAAATTTCGAAGTGGCCATTTTTTATAATAGCAAAGTACAGAAATATAACATATCCACAGTAACGAGATAACGTCATGAGCAACTAGCATTAAGAGATGAGGTTTTTTCAGCAACGTGAAATAAGTATGTATATGAATAAGAAAACTAATTGTCTAATTGTTTCTCTCGATTAAATATTTTTTCTGTCACGATTCAGAAATTTGGAATTCAAGAAATATACAAAGCGCCTTGCTTTGGTTGGTAGGTATGGTGTTAGTAATCCTCCAACCACAATTAAATACGGAAACCCTTTTTATTCAACGTGAGCATTCCATACTATAAAGTTTGTTTTAATGTGGTTGACATTGTTTCTTGCTGAGGGGTATTGGTTGGAACTTCCGTCGTTTATATAATTTTCCCTCTTGAAACTCGTCGAAAAAACTTGTAAGATTGAAAGAATATGAGCTAAAACAATAAAATATGAATAATTGAAATGTGCATTAAAACAAATTTATGAATTTCGAAATTTGAAAATGAATGATCAAAAGTTGATGGAAAAGCAATAATAAGAATATAAAACTCATCAAATAATTAGGTTAAACAACTAAATCGAAAAGAGGCACTGAAATTAATACAAGACAATTGAAATAGATTTTTGAAAGATTTTTCCTATATATTTCAATTCTATAAATCATTTTAACAGCATTCAGTGGAGTAAATTATGTAGACAAATTCGTACTAATACAACTCACATTCATATATATTCAAAAACCAACAACTGTATTATCGATTGGTCTTCTATTCCGTTCAAAGAATTGTTCTAATTAATTAATTCCGCAATGTTATTCTGAATCTTGAGAAAATTGGACTGTAAGCTTCGATTCCTATTAGTAACTAGCTACCATTGATATTTTCGTGCATCATACTTGCGCTAGTCATCCCCATGTTTGCCATTTAAAGTATTGTGAGCTCTTTAACTGCAAACATTTGATAGATAGTTTGGAACAGTTATTAATCTATTCCCGCTCCTGCACCCGTTTGGTATTTGAATTGTCTCGTAAAGATAGGTAAATGAATGTGTATATAATGAGGCAAAATGTATTGGTTTCTAGGAAAAGACTGTGCTAGAACATAACATTTTATTTATATTGGAATTGTCACGCTATCACAATATCGTATCTGGACCTCAGCTAATGGCTAATTAGTATTTGATAATGGTTTGATTTCTCAAATAGTCCTAATTAAGGAAGAGAATATGATATTTGCGAACAAGTTTGTTGTAATTTCACCATAACCTGTGATCTTTATATCTTAGGAACTGTTTTATTTTGAGGATTTTGTGAAATGTATTTCGAAACAATCATTACACTGTCTCCGACGCAGGCGGCCGTTGAACTTTGGGTTTCAACATCTAGAGCAGTGAAAAGGTTTACTTGGCCAAAGTTTTCCTAATCTCATATATTTTAAGTTGCATTCTCAACAAAAACGTTATAATAAAATGTTCCTAGAGCAGTTTTGGAATGAACACACCCATTACTATTTATAAACTCAAAATGCAAACGAGTAAAATTTCACTATCAAAACTTCCTTTGTTGCTTCTCTGGTGCTACAAACCCTGAAAAACAGTACCTGCATATTTATAGGACATTTTCCTATCGTATTCAGTGAATACTATTTTATAGGAATGATTGGCATTTTCAGTGTAATATTTTACATTTGCAATGAGCAGTTGTCCTCAATAAATTATCAAATCTATTTGTCAGCAATAATTTTAATATTACCTCCATTGCTTTTACTATAAGGCTCATTTCATTCCAAAATAAATTGTATTTTTTTTATATAGATGAATCACTTTTCTTTATACAATCAGTGAAAGCAGTGTGGCAAATTGATATTCCGATTTATTTTAGGTATTATTGATAAGTTATTTTAACTTTGCGAGTGTTTTTTTTTGTTGAATTTATTAGGTTTTACCCAAGTTGAATTTGTGAGAAAAACATGTGATTGATATTCATGAACAGTAGTGCTTTTCAACTTTTCTCTAATAAAGATATTTGTTATTGAAAATGTTCCTGTGTTTTAATACATTTGGCAATCTACCTTTCATCTTGAGGAATGTTAACCATCTTCGACTTGAAGAAGGGTATCTCATTTTTTATCATTCAATTCAATTCAAATTCTTTATTTCCGTAGACTTTCTTAAAAAGCATGGAAACAGTCAAGTTTATAATATAAGACTAAATACTAACAAAATTGAACACATGGGACGACATATCGTCAAAAAAAACACAAATTTATAGAATATGAAATAACAACATTGCAATATTAACTATGATTCAAGATCCGCCTGAAAATAATCACTGAGTGAATAAAAAACATTTTCATAGAGAAGATTCTTAACTTCACCTTCAAAAGTCCCAATGTTATCAATTTGCTTTAGCGACATTGGGAGCTTATTATAATATTTTATTGATGAGATGTGAGGTCCATTTGACACTTTAGTCAATCGATGATTAGGAACAAGAACATTGTGATTTTGTCTTAGGTTATGCCCTGAGAGAAAACATGTATCGTCTCTGTTTCTGAACATTTTACAATGAGTCTTGACGTAAATAAGGGAATTGAAGATATACATCGACACAACAGTTGAAAATTTTCAAATTTGCAAAGTGGCTTACAGGAGTCAAGACATTTTTTGAAACACATGGTACGTATAATTTTTTTTTGCATCAAAAGAAGATCCTGAATCCTATTGCAGTTTCCGAAACACAAAAGACCATAGTTCAGTGGCGTAGTAATAGCTCAATAGTAAGCTAGTTGGAACAAAGTATCGAAGTTTCCATAAAACGAAGCAGTGCCTCGACAACTTTTTCAAAATAAGGTCGATCTGAGGATTCCAAGACAGTTGAGAGTCAATCAGAACGCCCAAAAATTTAGCAACGTCCACCTGTACTATTGAACTATCACGAGACTTCACTAGTAAGCTGTAGTCGATTGCTTTAAGAGTATTTAGCCTTTAGTTACGAGAACGTATATCGCTAGATGGCAGAGCGAGTTCGCCTGATGAAATAAATACAAACTCCGCCCTACTTCTAACTTGGCCACGCTCAGGCATAACAGGGCCGAATTCAGTTCACCGTCGTGCTCGTTCTTTCAAATTACATTTCAGATTCAAACCTGTTCGATATCGTATTAATCTCAAAGTTTTCACGGCAATTGCAAATTATTCGAAGATTAAGAATCTTTTATCAAAATTGATGAATTCAAGATTATGGTCCGCTTCGAATCAAAATTGGTATTAGGATTTTTTAGGGTTCGAGATTATAAATATTTTGTAAAAAATAATCAATTCAAGTTGAACGAGAATTCAATTATGGTCCGATTCGATTCATAATTGCTCTGAGGTTTTCGGGGTTGATTTAGGGTTTGAGATTATAAATATTTTGTAAAAAATAAATAATTCAAGTTGAACAAGACTTGATTATGATCTGATTCGATCCATAATTGGTACGTGGAGGTTTTCGTGATCAAAATTATGAATCTTTTGTTGAAATCAATGAATTCAAAATGGCGGCTTCAAGGTGTCTGACGAGTTTTGTGATTATGGACCGATTCGAATTAAAATCGATATTTTGTAGTCTTCAGGCGTGATTTGTTTTATGTTGAATTTTTAAAATTCAAAATGGCAGACTAGTTTCGCGAAATATGGGTTAGGAAAAAATTATTTTTCGCTCGAAAATCAGGATTTCGAGATGGTAAACAAGTTTTGTGTTCGATTGTCGAATTATATATGAGTGGTATCATGGGGTTGAAGGTAAATGAAATTTCCATCAAATTTCAAGAATTCAAAAATGGTAGCGACAAGATAGCTACGGGTTATTCCCTGATTCATGGTCGTGTTTTGTTAATAATTGCTTTTTTGTTGTTTATGAAAATGAATGCATGAACTTGAAATTTTTCGAAAACATGAGGAGGGTGTTTAGTTGATCAGGTGATAATTATGGACGGAAAATTGAAAAATAAAGTATCAGATTTTGCCTTTCGAGTAAGAGGCCTTTCACACTATCAGTTTTCTGTTTTAGTTCGAAATAACGGAAAAATTTCATCATTCATAGTCTTTGATTCTAAAAAATATTTCATCTAGGGCTCTTTGGGGTAAATTACCAACTGCCGGATATATTTTTGAAATCAAATGAAACAGTTGAAAATAGTGATCAATAGGATCTCATCGAAACTATCCTGAAAACTTTTCTTTCGATTTGAATTTTGCAGGGAAGGTTCATCGTATACATATGTATGATTTCATATAGAAGGTAAGACAAAATTAGTCAATATCAGCCATGAATAATTCAATTCAACCGATGTGATTGCATTTATTGGAAATAAATGAAATTGGGCAAGTTTTTTCTAGATGTTTTATTTTAATATTAATCGATATTAAAAAATGCTACTTCTTTCTGGTTTTTTGCATTTTTTCTCTGAACTCGATAATATCAGGAGCATCCCTGATTCTCATTCCTCTAGGAAGACGCCCGTCCAGAATTTCGGGTAGAATACAATCTACGTAAAATGATTTCAGCTTTGGAAGCATTTTTGTTTCCCAGACACATACGTCTCTATGTATTCTTTCTATGCTGAAATCATTTTTGGTATATATAACAAAATAACAATAGTTTCTTCTGGTTATATTCAGTTACTTTTCAGTTAATGCAACCATTACCTGCAAAGGTTTTTGATACGATGTGGATTTCGTCTGTTACTTTTGTTATTCCCAACAACGAACTCAAAAGCGGGCTAAAAGGGATAGGCCCTTTATGCTCATTCAGTCTATTTTTACATCTTGTTATTACTAGACTCTCACATGCATCGATTAGCATGGTGTTATGCACATGCTTGATTAGTAACAGATTTCAGAAAAATTGGTGAAAGCAATCTGAAACTGACCGGGCATGTGCATCGCACAAAGCTACTCGATGCATGTGAGTGTCTAGAAATTTCAAGAATTTTCCAACCTCCATAGATGGCCTGAGAAACAGCAAAATTGAATATGATAGTTGTACGAAGGAAACGAATTATAATAGTTTTGAGTTCTCAATCCCATTTCCACCCCTTAGACGGCCAGGAAAAGATACATCACTTTTCTGGTCAATTCAACCACGAGAAACAACATATTCCATATGAGAGGTGTACAAAATCATCTTCCCGAATTATGATTATTTTCGAATTTTCAACCATATTTCCACCCGCTTAGACGGTCTGACAATTTTTCAAAGTCCCTGAGTTATTACTTCTGAAAACGAATACATAATGATATGGAATGAATAAATACTTTTTGAGTTGAAAAAATGTAACGCAAAGAGCACAATGAAAATCAGGCGCTAGGTACAATGAATTATTTTCCCATGATACGTGTATGAATTATCATGCAGTGTCAGAAGAGAAGTTGAAAATGTTCAACAAGCATACCTTTTTCAAATGATGGGTTTCAGAAACAAATTTCTTGGGGGTCATGAAAGGAATTTCTAGGACTCCTAACAATTCTTCGCATTGACTGCGTGTCCAATTCCAACGCTCAAACTACCCCAAACAACAGCATTATTCACGTCCTGGAGGGATTTTCCAGTAGAGTCAGTGGTTATGACATAATGATTGCTGCATGTATCGCAGTAAAAATGCAATTAGGAAATTAATCATTTCCTTGTTCCTTCCTTTCTTGCCAATACCATGTAACAATGTTGGATACAAATCTTAGCTGAAGTGAATATTTAAATTATAATACTTTCCAATGGAAATGCCGCCAAAGGAACAAGCAAAGCCCTTAAAATCACCGGATATTCGATCTCGTGGGAAAAAGTTAATGTTTCGTTTGTGGACCTTGCCGCCATTCCCCATCACTGTAACGTTTTCTCTTCAAAGGGACATCAAAGACGCCGCCGCCGCCCCCCCCAAAAAAAAACCGTTTCATTCTAAAACAATTGGGAAGATATTGACAAATAAAGAATGATCTCCAACAACAATTCCCACAACTTGAAATAGAATGGGACCTAAAGTCAAAAATGTTTTCTGTTATCATTGAGATGACCCGTTGAATTCTGAAATGTCCGAAAAACCATGATATTACAATCCAAAAGCTCCTATATACCGATTTTGGATGAAATCGAATCAGAAATAACGGAACTCGTCCAACATTCTAGAGCCGCTATCATGGTTTTCTCAATATAATAATATCATGAAGTATTGACCCTCAATTGATGGATACCAGTAAAATTTTAAGCCAACCGGAAGATATCAGATAGAAACGTGATCACGCACACATACAAACAGGTGAATTTAAAAAAAATTGTAATTGTAAAGTTTTAAGTTTCGTCTGGTCAAAAGACCTTATTCCTATTCCCAGTCCGACCCTGTGCCAGCTTGCACACTGGCTTTATGATACTCTCTCTCTTCCTCACCAGACGTGTGGGAGGAGCAACCCGAGAGGCGTGTCAATTAAAAAGAATTCATCTTTATTTCTAAATCCAGAATTGAAAGTAAAAATCAGTTTTCACTGGTCGACGGCTGAACCAAACCTTTATTAAATGACTGGGATGAAATTGAATATTTCACAAATCGAAAGGAGTAATGGAAGGAAATCCAATTTGTGAAAACAACACATTCTTGTAAAATTATTAACAAAATATAATGAACATCCAGAATAAATGTGAGGCAGTCGTTTAGCTTAGTAAATGATGGGCTTCAATACTGAACAGAAAACACACCAAAATATTCGTTCGTTCTGATGGTGGAATTGAACGAAAATGTCCAAAAATGAGAAAGAAAATCCTTTTAATTCATTTAATACATGAACAATATTTTTTTTATTATTTTTCCTTTATACACTCATACAACCCTTCATCAATCATAATGAAAAAAATCGTTTCTGAATCCATTTTATTCAGGGATGAAGACCCTTAATCGAGAATAGAACCGAATTTGTTTTGGAATTATTCAAAATCAACCCATTCTTGATACAATAATTTTCCATGCTCGACACAGCCAGCAGCACTTGCTTTGTTAGACAGGCCCATTGAACATTTTTCTACGACTGTAAACGTTGTGTCATCCGCAAACTGAACGGTAGACTCACAGTTAGTAAATGCAGAAATATCATTACCGAATAAAACAAAGAGTGTGGGGCCCAGAACACTACCTTGTGGCACGCCAGTGGTAATGTGGCGATTTTCAGAAAAATAAGTTCCAATTTCAAGTTTTACTTCAACAGATTGGGTTCTGCCAGTCAAGTAAGTCTTCAACCAGTTCAAACAAGGACCCCGAAAACCTTAATCATTGAGTTTATCAAAAAGGAGATGATGATTTATAGGGTCAAAGACTCGGGTCGAATTAAAGAAAATGGTTAGCGTTTTATTGCCATTGTCAAAGTTGGATAAAATATGATTATAGAGAGAAAGTATGGCATCCTGCGTTGATAAACCAGCCTGGAAACCATACCGACAACCAGAAACAATATCAAATTTTTCGAGAAATCATACGAGTCTGTTGTGATAAGACTTCTCGAATATCTTTGAGAATGGAGAAAGCAAAGCAATACCACTGTAATTGGAGATATGATGCTTGTCATTTTTTTTTGTGCACTGGAATAACTGTAGCATATTTTCGTCGAAAGGGAAAAACACCCTGTGTGAATGACAAGTTGATCAGATGAACTGAAGGTTGTACTATGTATTCAGCCGCACTCATTAAAACACTTCCTGGCACTTCATCCGCACCAAACGAATCCTTGGAGCAAGTAGATTTGATAATTTGAAGAAGTTCAGTTGCATCTAACGGGTAAAGAAAAAAACTATTTGCTTTTATATCATGATATTGCCGACTGGGTTGGTATCATTTACCAATGGCTCAACTGTATCAACGAAAAAGTTGCTGAAGGCTTGGGAGATAGAAGAACCCAGATCAATCTATCATTACCGATGTTGAAATGTTCTGGTAATTTGTTGGAGGCATCACTGTGTGTTGAATTCTCCTTTAGTATAGACCATACCGCCTTTGATTTATTTTTAGCATGTAGGAATTGGCCACAAAAATACTGTTTCTTGGCGTGATCTATTTTTTTGTCTATGATTTTTCAGAAGAACCTTAAATCGTTCTATAACGCATTCATGAGGATGTTTTTTGTTTAGATCAAAAATATCCCTGAGAAGTATGCCCTCATCAATAATATCTTTAGTTATCCAAGGTTTTTTGCCGATGGATTTATTTTTAGTCTTGGTTCTTTGCAACTGCACAGGAAAAACGTCATCAAAAGCACAAAGAAACTTATCATAGAACTTTGAGAACTTATAATAACCGGAACATGAATGAAATCCCAGGAATGACGTGATAATAGACGATTGAAATAATACAAATTCTGTTCGTTGAAATCTCTTCGTAGATGATAATGGGATTTATCATGGGTGCAATCACTGCAAGGTACTGAAATATACTGCAGTGCATGATCAGAAAAATCAATATGCAAGACATTTGATTGAATGTTATATTGACCGGTTGTAAATATATTATCAAGGGTGAATTTGCTATTTCCTTGTATTCTTGTATATTCGGAGATGCATTGTTCGAGGCCAAAAGAGGAAAATAGATTGCGGAGTGTTTTTGCATTAATGTCATTCGAGCTTTCATGAAAATCGAAGTTGAAATCACCACAAATGAAACACGTCAGGTTTTCGTTCTTGTCAAAAAAAGATTCTAGCAAGCATTCCATCTTGGATAGAAAAACTTTGCTTTCGGAAGAGGGTGATCTGTATAGACAGCAAATGAGAATAGAAAGGTCAAAAGCAGTCATTTTAATTGTAGCATATTCAAAACTGTCTTGGAGTTTTTCAATTTTTGTGAGTTTTATTTGACAATCATGTTTTTCTTTCACGAAAATGGCCACTCCACCCCCATCTTTGCCCTTTCTACAATAATAATCAGAAAGGTGATACGAGGTCGTTTTAACTGATGTAGTCTCGTACTCTTTACACCAAGTTTCTGTGATGCAAACCACATCCGTAATATATTATATTTATGATTTTTCTATTTGCTTCAAGTCTTTTCAATTACTTCTCAAGCATTTTGATAACATTGAAGTCTTGATTTTGTTCAAGCAAGAAAAAGTCATAGTTGCTTCATATGCCTTTATTGAAAAACAATTAAACGTTATGTAAATATTGGTTTATCTCTCGGTTTTTCTCGAAGATTGGACGTTCTGGAAAAAAGATAACATTATTAACAATCTTACTTAAACCATAAAATTGAAATCTTATGGGAGAAGATGGAAGTTTGCTTTTCTACAAGACAAAGTATTTTATTGTCAAATATAATATTCTATTTTTTCTATATCACACGTTTTGTAGAAAAACTATTCATAAATACACTGCCAACTGGTAAACCGTTTTAATAATATAGGATATGTTCATCATCAAAATTGATATTTTCTCGTCAAGAAAATGTACGAAAATTTTAAAGATGATGTAATTTATGCGAGATATTATAAGGCTTTCGATATATGGGGAAAGGTGAAGCGAGTCGATGGGGTCAGTGACATTCCTGACAATATGAATTGTCAAATTCATTTTTTTTTCTAAACGGTGAAGAGCAAGAATAGGAGTGCAAAAGAGTTTCAGTTGAGTTTTTTATCTTAAGAACGAAATTCCATAAAATTTTCCAAATATCAGTGTTTTACTATATGAATTGTAGTTTAATAAAAATACTTTATCTATCCTTGCAGATTAAGTACAACTTTTTCTACTCTTTGAGTGCCCATCCCAATAATTGAAAATCAATTCATTCATTTGTATCGCCAAAAGAAAATGCAGGATATTCTTCTGTGTGTGCACTGGCACTGCCATGGTCGGATAGTATGCAATGTCTTTCGTGGTATTAGCCACGGGAGTAGTTGTTTTCTGACAGGTGTCAGCCAGAACCTACTGTGTAGGTAATTTGAGAGTGGCCTGAACGAATTGTTCGAAATATGATTTGATTTAACGCCAGTCTTCAAGTATGCCCGTCGAGTATGTCGAATGTTTTTACTATAAATTCATTACTTATGAGTATATAGATAACAATAATTCATTTTCTGTTATTTTGGGTTTTCGGAAATTCCACCCTTATGGGGGTTAAATAAGGAGGCAAAGTTTGTATGGGACAACGTGTGAAGCCATGGTCCAATCTACTTCAAATTTTGCATAAACATTATTTAACAGAATAAATGGAAGACGTGTTCTTGTATAAAGTATAGGCATCCGATTTAAAATAATTGTTCAGCGTGGTAAAAGGCAGATCCTTGTGATGAATATTAGTATTTAGAACAACAAAATATACTTGCATCACAAAAAAACAACGCCCAACGAAGTGGTAGTTTGTGCCAGTAATAGTGATGAAAAGTGATAGTAGCTCATCAATGCATATTACAATATATCTCCTGTAGGGATGATGTGCATGTATATTCACGTTACTTTTACTCTAGTGACTCACCAACAGGCATAGAGCGCCTCCTATATGAATCGATGCTGCTTCGTTGAGATGACGGCTTGTTGTCATTTTCATCCTCTTCTTTCAGTGGCTCTTTAATCAAATATCTGTGAACAATGAACGACAACCCTATCAGACAAAACTCGCTTCGCAATTTCTACTTACCAAATACGTACAAATGAATTTGCTTCCTTCCTTGATTAGAAAGACTGAATGTTTCTTAGGATGGATAAGAGTACTATAATGTTACGAAATCGAAAAAAATTCCCTAACTCCGCCGCTGAGCATCGGCAAATTTACTACCCGGCATTGCGACGAAAAATTTTTTCGACTGTTTCGATGCGACTCTGGCCGATCAGGAACATCGATTTCGGAATATGATAGATCTGGAGAAATCTCCTCGATTCCGTATTGGTATATAGGAATATATTTCATCGAGATTCGACAGTTTTTAGTCGAGTGTTGTATGTTTTGGTCAATTGAGAAGTCTTTGTTTCGTAAGCGAATTATAAGTCAGTGCAGCAGTTGTTTTTTATAGTTGAGTAAAAAAATAGTTGAGTGTTCGGAGTATTATTTGGGTAAACTAACCCAGAAATATGGTAACAATAATATTTAATAATACTGTCCGATTCATGAATGTTGTATTCAATGTCGAAAACCTTGAAGTAGAATTAATTTTTTAAAGACTATTCTGCTTGAAGTTTTGAGGCTACATTAGACATTTCCTAATCAAAATTCAACACCAAACTTTTTGCACTCGCTCTTAACAAATCGTATGAATTCTGATAAAATATTTAGCGCCACAATATATATATATATATATATATATATATATATATATATAATTATCTGATAGTACCGTAGGAAACATGTTGATGTTAAATTTCCCCTCATCAAAAAAGAATGGCAATCATTAGGGAGAATCTTACATAAACGGAGATCCGTGAAAACATCCATACCTACATACAGTGTGTTTAACTTTTCATGAAAACACCCCCGTAACTTCCGTAATTATCTAGGTAAAATAATAATATTTGCAAAATCGATATAAACACCAAGAATGCCCCGCTCTACGCTAACAACGGGGGTTTTTCCATGAAAAGTTGGACAAATTTGGATTCTTCAGGACTGATTTTTTTTCCAGCCATTTTGACCTATTCTACCATAAAATGGGTTGTTCCATCGCGATGAGTGACGGGCAGTATATCACTTTGGCCAACACCATTGAGCTGGTAGGCACATTTTTAGCATTTCCACCAGTCCTGAGAGTTTAATCAGTCTATATATATATATGTGTGTGTATATATATATATATATATATATATATATATATATATATATATATATATATATATATATATATATAATATATGTTCGGATAGGTTTCCGCGGTCAGTTGTGTGTTGTTGTTGAGTTCGGGTTGAACCGAAACTCTCCATAATTTCCTTGATCACCTTAACGACCTCCACCCAAATATAAAGTTCACAATGGAAATCGAAAGGAATAACTCCCTTCCATTCTTAGATGTCCTCATCACAAAAACCAATGACTCCTTCACCCACACGGTCTACAGGAAACCAACACACACAAACCGATACCTTAACGCAAACTCCCACCATCATCCGGCACAAACCAATTCCGTTGTGAATTCCCTCATCCACAGATCCATCAACCTCACAGACCTCCACAACAAACCACAGGAACTAGCCCAACTCAAATCAGCCCTTCTTCAAAATGGATTCACAGACCATCAAATTGACAGATCCATCCGCCGCCATCAAACATCTCACTCAATTCCCAGAGACCCAACAGACAACAACGTTCCCCACAAAGCTTTTCTTCCCTACATTAAAGGTGTTACTGACAAAATCAGCCGAATTCTCAAAAAACAGGACATAAAAACGATATTTACAGCCAGCAATAAAATCTCCACATTCCTCCGCTCCCCCAAGGACAAAATTGTCAACGAATCACAGGGTATATATGAAATACCATGTTCTGATTGCCATAGAACATATGTAGGCCAGACCAACAGACGTGTGACAAGTAGAGTATACGAACATCAACTTGCTGTCCGAAAATCAGACCCATCTTCAGCTCTGTCCAAACATCATCTATAAATACTACCCAACATCCCTCGATACCTCAGTTCGATCTAAGGAGTAGGCAGATTGAGACCTTAGAAAGAACTCGTGACAACACCTGAGGAGTAGGCAGATTGAGACCTCAGCGTGAAGTCACATTTACCTCTTGAAAATGGCTCCAATATATATATATATATATATAGGTACGTACAGCAGGCAGTTCGGCCCCTCAAACTCACACGTATCAGGCAATTCGGCGCCATTTGTCCACTTCGGCCCCAGGCGCCAAACTGCCACAACATTGTAACGGATACTTTGGCCCCCTAATTTGGCAAAAGGGGCCATAATGCCTGAACAATATCAGTTCATTCATTTAATGTAGTTTTCGGCGCCTTCCGTACCTTTCTTCGATATTGTATGGATATGATATTTCGGTTAGTTTTATGTATAAAATAACTGAAAGGTCATACGATCGAATTGAATTTGCCGAGAAAATAAATTTGATGATGTTCAAAATTCGTATAGTATTGAAACAATAACAGAGTGCATCTCACTCATTCAGCTTCAGTTCAGTTTTCTTGTCAGGCTGAAGTTTTTCCTTTAACCACCTTATTGCTTAAGTTAATTTTTTGTTGGAGAATAGTGTTTGATGAGATATAATTCTTCGCCATAGATATTCATTAAACTTTTCACCTCTTCATGAAACAATTAAATAAAATAAATGTGAAGTGAGTTCGCACTTTAAAAAAAAAAAAAAATCTAGATCAAAAATTTGTCGTCTTCCTCAAGTATTCCCCAGATAATTCCATTCGGTTTTTTATAGCTCATCTATGAATGAGTGAAAAATGGTGATATCTATAAAAAATCAATGATATTTTAATGGCTGGTGTGAAATATCAAAATATTTTTTTGCAACATGTGTTTCCCTTGATACTTCCCTTACGGACTCACTAACGTCTTTGTAATTGAGAAGAGCCGTTGATTTATCACTTTTCCATCGTAAGTTATATCACCATTGCTCTATTCTGAGAAATATGATCAATCATTCTTTCGGCATTCCCATCACAGTTTTTCGATCCGATTAGTAAAGTTTTTCCATCCGTTTGTTGCGATCTTGGAAAACTCCCGAATCTTCGTTTCTCTCAGAGAGATCGTTTTCATATATAAATAAAACTTGGAACTCGCAGAGAATGAATTCGCATCTCCTTTTGGAGTGTAAACTTGAAGACAAAAATTAATTTATGACTGGAAGTACAGCTTGTCCAATCCATCTTGGCACAGAAATAATAACGTATATGCCCAGCGATCTCTGTGGAGTACACTAAGATTGAAAAACACCTATTATATGTGTTCACTGTGTTGAAATTTATTCCTAAAAAGTGTTTTTTCTCTCATCGTGGTGTGCACAACCAGTGTGCAACTGGAAAAGTATCTGAGTTTGTGCCAAGATGGATTGGATAAGCTGTAAATCCTGTATTTTCAGTAGTGTCTGGATTCTTCGAAAAGTTTTTGTTTTTCAAGTAGCTGTATGCAATTATTTATCAGGTACACTTAGTAAACATAGCATACATATCAACAAAGCTTCATATTATGCGCGTCAAGTGCGTTCAATACGGTGTTCGAGTGATTTGAGCTATATAAAAAAGTTGTACTTTTATCCCAGAGATATTCAGTAAACAGTATCACTACTTTTCTTCGTCGTTCTTTGGAATTTCTTCCTGACGTTTTGCTGGCGCGAGTGGCTAGCTTCAGAGGTGAATCCATTCTTGACTTCTACTCCGATGAAGTAGAAGTCAAGAAAGGATTTACCTCTGAATAAACTAGCCACTCTTTCCAGCGAAACGTCAGGAAGAAATTCCAAAGATCGACGGCCTTTAAACCCGAAGAAAAGCAGTGATACTGTTTACTGAATATCTCTGGGATAAAAGTACAACTTTTTTATATAGCTCAAATCACTCGAACACCGTATTGAACGCACTTGACGCGCATAATATGAAGCTTTGTTGATATGTATGCTATGTTTACTAAGTGTACCTGATAAATAATTGCATACAGCTACTTGAAAAACAAAAACTTTTCGAAGAATCCAGACACTACTGAAAATACAGGATTTACAGCTTATCCAATCCATCTTATTGGCACAAACTCAGATACTTTTCCAGTTGCACACTGGTTGTGCACACCACGATGAGAGAAAAAACACTTTTTAGGAATAAATTTCAACACAGTGAACACATATAATAGGTGTTTTTCAATCTTAGTGTACTCCACAGAGATCGCTGGGCATATACGTTATTATTTCTGTGCCAAGATGGATTGGACAAGCTGTACTTCCAGTCATAAATTAATTTTTGTCTTCAAGTTTACACTCCAAAAGGAGATGCGAATTCATTCTCTGCGAGTTCCAAGTTTTATTTATATATGAAAACGATCTCTCTGAGAGAAACGAAGATTCGGGAGTTTTCCAAGATCGCAACAAACGGATGGAAAAACTTTACTAATCGGATCGAAAAACTGTGATGGGAATGCCGAAAGAATGATTGATCATATTTCTCAGAATAGAGCAATGGTGATATACCTTACGATGGAAAAGTGATAAATCAACGGCTCTTCTCAATTACAAAGACGTTAGTGAGTCCGTAAGGGAAGTATCAAGGGAAACACATGTTGCAAAAAAATATTTTGATATTTCACACCAGCCATTAAAATATCATTGATTTTTTATAGATATCACCATTTTTCACTCATTCATAGATGAGCTATAAAAAACCGAATGGAATTATCTGGGGAATACTTGAGGAAGACGACAAATTTTTGATCTAGATTTTTTTTTTTTTTTAAAGTGCGAACTCACTTCACATTTATTTTATTTAATTGTTTCATGAAGAGGTGAAAAGTTTAATGAATATCTATGGCGAAGAATTATATCTCATCAAACACTATTCTCCAACAAAAAATTAACTTAAGCAATAAGGTGGTTAAAGGAAAAACTTCAGCCTGACAAGAAAACTGAACTGAAGCTGAATGAGTGAGATGCACTCTGTTATTGTTTCAATACTATACGAATTTTGAACATCATCAAATTTATTTTCTCGGCAAATTCAATTCGATCGTATGACCTTTCAGTTATTTTATACATAAAACTAACCGAAATATCATATCCATACAATATCGAAGAAAGGTACGGAAGGCGCCGAAAACTACATTAAATGAATGAACTGATATTGTTCAGGCATTATGGCCCCTTTTGCCAAATTAGGGGGCCAAAGTATCCGTTACAATGTTGTGGCAGTTTGGCGCCTGGGGCCGAAGTGGACAAATGGCGCCGAATTGCCTGATACGTGTGAGTTTGAGGGGCCGAACTGCCTGCTGTACGTACCTATATATATATATATATATGATTACTGAAACCTCTGGTCCGGTTGAACCGCGTCGTCTGGAATCGTTCTTCTGTCGACGTTTCGGCTCCCACTTTGGAGCCATTATCAAGACTTCTTTGCGACTTGGGACGAGGTCTAAGTCTCCTTAACCCCCAACTCCCATCTTGAAAATATGAAGACTGTGTTTTTGTAGATAGATGAATGGTATTTATAACTATATGAGAGTCCGACGATGTTAAACATGTGGTCGGACCCAATGTAGGTCTGGTTTGAAAAGGATATATTAAAGGGTTTGTTCGATGGGATAGTAATGGTTTCCACGGATACGGTAGCCTTTGTGAGTCGTCTCGTTTGTTGAGGCATTGAGGACGTTTTTCATTTTTTATTGCTTCGCAAATTATTCTGGAGTGGAGTGTTTTTACAATGGAATGGTCTTCGTGTTGTTGAAGTCAATTTCGTGTCCGGTTTCGTGGTAATGTTTGAAGAGAGTCGAGGTCATGTCCGAATTACGTACTGCTAGTTCGTGCTCGTAGGACCTGTTGGATACTCGTCGGTTCGTCTGTTCTATGTATTTTCTCGGGCAGTCGTGATAAGGAATTTCATATATTCCTTGTGGTTCGCGGGTATTATATATTTAGGTGAGCGCAGGCAAGAGGATATTTGATTGTTTGCTGTGACTATATATATATATATATATATATATATGTGTGTGATGTATATATAATATATATATATATATATATATATATATATATATATATATATATCTGATTTTTTTTTGCTATCGGTATAACATGTTTCTTGGACTAATAAACGTTAGACAACTCACGCAGAATCCACTTCATCCATATCAGTGGATACACTTTCAATGATACTTCCTCTTTTGGCGGCTCCTTTCCTGATGAAATCCGAAATTTCTGAGTCCGATTGTTTTTTCTTCTTCCGCAGGCCGAACCACTTCTTCTTTGATTTCCCCCTGTTGGAATTGTATGAGTATAGAACCATGTTTCTTTCAAGAAATTGATGGAAGTTTATAGTATTATAGTATATTTATAGTATTCGTATTGATAATGTCCGTACGACGAAACAGCCATAACGTTAGTTTATAATAAATATTGAGAACTTGAGTACAAAAAGCATGAAGTGATAAAGGAAAATGCTGGATCTCGAATTTTGTTTAGTCTTTAGAGCGATGCTAAGAAATCAATAAATCGCATATAATAACAGTAGAAAGACAATGATCAACTGTTGTATACAGAAACACTATTCTTCATCAATTATGCATTGAAAACTACATTTCTCTTATGCATTGTGCATAAAAGATGAAGCTTGAATTATGTGTCATCAACTAATTTGTGCTTATTCGTCTAGCAAGCCCACCTTAACACTTTACTGCGACTCGAAAATAAGTAAACTTGCATGGATTTCACATTTTTTCACAGATTTCTTGTTTTGACCTAAATCCATGTTCGTTATAATAACAACATCATAAAAATACTGTTTAAAAGTCATTATTTTGTAGTGGATGAATGTTTTCTTCGTAGTTTTTTATGCTAACCCACCACAGTCTGAACTTGATTTTGGATTCGATATAATTCTTGAAGGGCAGATTTCTAATCTTCCCCTGAAAAGTTGCTGTTTTATTATTAACAGTTCCTTCTGAATGAAAAACAGTCGAATAACGTAATGTTGACAGTCAAAAACTTATTACATTGTTAGCCAGCCAATCCTTCAGCGCGGCCACTGAGTCGCTCTTAAATAATAGAACGCCGCTCATTTCCATGACAATGAAGACGGGTCACTTTGACGAGATAATTTTTGCATGGACGGTTTCCAAAGTGTCTAACGTTCTGGACTTTCGCTTCTAGAATAGAGAAGATCTCTTCTGTTCGAATGCGGCGTATATGTTACCGGACAAACCCGATTTCAGGATAAACCAGTTTTGCCTAGGCTAAACTAATTCGTCCTACATGCAATAGGCTGAACTGGCATAGCCTAAGCTGAACTGGTTCGTCCTAAGCCTGATAGTATAAAACAGTTCAGCCAATTTATCTAACCTAACCCAGCCTAACCTAACGTAACCTAAAGACAAAATGGTTAAGGGTTTCGCGGCCAAGGTTTTTAGTATAACTACTTTTCTTCGAGTTTGAAGGCCGTCGTTCTTTGGAATTTCTTCTTATCGTTTCGCTTGCGCGAGTGGCCAGCTCCTTCAGAGGCTCACTCATTTCCGATGACTAAACGTTTCGATTTCTTAAGGCGTATTTATATTGATGCAGGTAGTCTGGAGTGTTAATTACTTCTGTCGGGTTCGGAGAATAATAATCATTATTAGTTGCCGCACTACCTGCCGTGATTTCATTAGTTACTCTTGATTTCCTCAGAATGGGATTCCAAATTCTGTTTAGACTCAACGCTTCTTCTTTTCTGTTGAAACTGTCCGTATGTTTTTGGATCTCTATCGCCTCCCGTACCAGTCGGCTATGGTAACCCTGGTTGGGGCAATCAGTTTTGCATTTTCAAACAGAATCCTGTATCCTGTGGTCACCCTCACTCAGTGCGTGTTCCGCCACCGCCGATTTGTTAGTTAGCCCTAGCCTGCAGTTCCTTTCATGCTCTTTGAGCCTTGTTCCCATGAATCTTTTCGTGGTACCGATGTATACCTTCCCACAGGTGCACGGTACTCGATAAACCTCTGCTGCTGATAGTGGGTCTCTTTTGTCTTCAGCCGACCTGAGGCTTTGTTGGATCTTCTTGGTCGGCTTGAAAACCGTTTTTATGTTATATTTTCCCAAGAGTTTCCCAATTCTGTCAGTGACCCTCTGGATATATGGCAGATATGCATTTGCAACTACCTCAGAGTCCTCCCTGTTTTGAACCGTGGAACTCTTCAGTTCCTGCTCTAGATGCTATGGTTCACATATTCTTCGAGCACGTTCAGTTACGGTAGATATGACTTCTCTCTTTTGGCTGGGATGGTGGTTCGATGGTACGTGCAGGTACCTATCCGTGTGCGTGGGTTTTCGGTATACTTTGTGGGTTAGTCTAGCACCACATCGTTCAATCAGAACATCTAAGAATGGTATCTGCTGGTTCTGTTCGGTTTCCATAGTGAATTTGATGCTGGGGTGTAAGCAGTTACACTAGTAACCTAAAGAGTGTGTGTTTTCCTATCGGGCTTAGGACGAACCAATTTAGACTAGGCTATACCAGTTTATCCTATTGCATGTAGGACGAAGTGAATTAGCCTAGGTAAAACTAGTCTGGCCGGTAGCACATATAAGGAACGCATATCATCGAGTGAGCAGAGTTTAGTAGAGGGCGTTTAGTAAAAAGTATTTGAAGCTTTAGTTAAAAGTCGGTTGTGCAGTATAAGAGAGTCTAAGAGAAGTTTTGATTTTATGAAGAAGTTAATAAAAACGGCTCAGTGTAGCTAGGAGTATTATTTAGCGAATGAACCCCAAATAATCGTAACAATATATAAAAATAGTTATCTTTAAACTTTTGGAAACCAAATCTTTTTCTGTTTTCGAAACTCTCCCACAAATATTTCTATGCAGGTGTTCGAAAAATCTGTCAAAGATCTGGGGATTCGACCTAGCATATTGGCATTCAAGAGGGGTAAAACCAGGTGCTATTCATATCAAATGAACTATTTGAGATGCAGCTACCCTCAGACAGCATGATAAAAGCAGATTCCTTCAATTTTTGTTTCCTACCATTGCTTTCCCTTGCTATCATTAGAGTATCACTCCAGTCTACTGTGTGATCTCTATCGGCAGTAAGAATATGTTCCGATAATTCATAACCACGAATCTGTCTGTTCTTGATGTTCATTTATGTTCACTCTTTCGCACTTCCAGAGGTCTTGACGTTTCACCGATATATTTTTGACCCACGAACAAAATGAATTTGATAATTACAATTCTTTGTATTTTTTGTGATGTTAGTATGTTTAGTACGTATCAGTATTGAACGTAAAATATTTGTTGTTTTGAGTGTTGTTCTAACATTATACCTGTTGCCGATCCGTTTTATCTTTCCGGACCGTCGAGGGACATACAGCGCATCTATTCCAACTTGGCACGGAAATTCGTCCCACATCCAGTTGCGCATTGAACTTCGTGTGAGTTTAGAATGGCTGCTTGTCCCGCACTGCGCAACACGTCATTATTTCCGTGCCAAAATGAAACGGATAAGTTGTATGACATGATATTCGTTATAGGATGTGTAGTTTGTGTAGGTTTTATGTCCTCACTGTGGGGTATGTTACGATTTCCAATTTCCGCCAATGTTTTTCCTATGAAATTCTCTGGATATGCATTTGCAATAGGTATTAATTATATACATTTTTCCAATATTAATTCCCAATCATTTCAGATTTTGGTAGGTATAAAAACTCAAAAACTACGAAGGAAACATCATGAAACATGTAAAAAAAGAGTTTGCTACATCCACCATATTTCAATTCTAGAGGGCCACCAGTTGAAATTGATGTAAACCCTATCGATTTGAATGACATGTTAAAAACAATTGAAAAAAAAAAGAGATATAGTTTCTTGTAGTAATGGCGATTCTGTGAATTTTTGGAGAAATCCGTTGGCTGGTATTCTTTATTAAAATTTAGATATATTTTTTTCTCCTGTAATGGTTATTAATACACTCGCATAAACCATACGAAACTCACCTTCAGCTCATTTCGTATCCCGGTTAATGCTCGTGTGTATTAATAACCATTTTTTACATGATCGTTGCATAATATAAAATTATGTCGAACGGTACCAAGGGCAAGCTGAACGGAAGACGGCATCGCCTAACGGCGTTTATGAATGATCACATGCGTTTCAGTATATTTATGTGCGAACGGAACGTTTAAGTTTAAGGTGGCTATATACTGTTGTTTTCACTCCATATAAAAGATTGTCAGCAAATCAGACGACCGATCTGGCCTACTTGATCAAGAATTAATGACGTAGACCGTAGTAATAACTCAAAAAATTCGCCAGGTATCGTCACCCTCGCAGTTGAGATGACAGTCATGTGCACGTCCTGTGTTGCAAAGTGGCTATGTCGTTGCGAATTCTGGTCTATGTGCTGCAAAAAAATATTTGATAGTTGATATTTTCATTTGAGCAATATAATATTGTGATCTCAATTCAAAAGCTCGGTTTAGAAGTAGTATCACAATTTAGCCCAATATTATTCACGTTGAGGCGTGTGAGCGAATAGGAGTGAGAATTGTGATCAAATTTTATGGAAATGTGAAGTGAGAAAAAACCCTTTTTTTATGGTGAGCGAAATGTTAATTATTTTTCATAATCTTTTGGGTTGAACTGAAAACATCTAAAACACATATCACTGCATTTATAGAATATTCCTAACGCGTGCACACTCTAGAATGTTGTTGCCAGCAAACTTCTCTTGTGTTTTTTTATGATCACTACGAAATTTTTGAATGGTTTTTGAATATACTAGAACGTGAAATTATTCTCGGAGGTAGGTCATTGAAGATGAAGTTTGTTTTCATCAGCCTCAGAATAATCTCGCATTTTATTCTCTGTTCTAACCAAAAGTGATCTGTATTGGAAACAACGTGTTCCATGGATCGAGTCTTCTCGAAAATTTTTAGGAATTTCAACCACAAGCGCACCCTTAAGGCGTAATTTCGAACAACTACACTTTGTCTACAGGTTTGTCTGAAACAATATCCAATATCGCAACACTGAACGCACTAGTATATACCCATCTTAGTCAAGTTTATGAATCGGCCTTGATCGCCATCTCGCGACTCAAAAACGTAGTAATTCCCGGTTCACGTGAAACTTAGATCATACTGACTTTTCCGGCTCGATCAGAGATTTGCCTCTTGGTCGGCTATTCCTGGCTGCTTCCTCGTTCCTCTTTCTCTCTTGTTTGACTATATTCTCGAAGAAGCTATTCTGGGTTAACCCCCTTCGGCTGTGGTGTCTTTCTCTCTGCGCCGTCTCATCCCGAATGACAGATGGATCTCGTGCGGCTGCCACCTTCACGTTTCCGAAATGAATATTGCTGCCCCAGCTAATAGCGCTTACTCGCCTTTCTGCAATAATCACCGAGATGTTTTGAAAATCTGTATTGAAAACCATTAAAATCTCTACAAAATAATAATAATATAAGTTTATTCATGAATAGATAATAATAATTACAATTCGAAAATTTTATTAATATACATTTTTATGAATAAACTGAAAAACAAACCTTACGAAGAGAACTTGTTGTAAGGTCAACTAAAGATAATAACAATTTACAATTAGTACATTTGAAGTTACATACCTAGATAATCATCAATTTAGAGAAACCAATTTCATAAACTATTCAAAAATAAATTCAAGAGGTATTGATAATCCATATTTTACTTTTTTGTTTAAATGATGATAATGATTTAATTTTTTTGATTTCATGTGGTATTTTGTCAGAAAGATATGGTATCATAAACTTGTAGTTTCTTTGTGTAATTTTCTTTTTAATTTTCTTCTTAGATGTAATTACAGTTTTATTTCGAGTTTCATATTTCATGTTCATTATAATTTATATTTTTTTAATTTTTTTGAATGTAAATAATCATTCTTTGAATATATAATTGATTTATATCCATTTTTTCACATTCTTTGAATAATAATTCAGTTGAATATTTCCAGTCCTTATTGTAAATTATTTTCAGAAATCTTTTCAGTATTATTTCCAGTTTATGTTTATATAATTTTGACACCCCACCCCAGCCTAATAATCCATAATAAACTTATTTGGGATTGTATTAAGGCAAAATAAGGAATTTCAAGTTGTGGTATTGTTAAAAATCCTTTCAATTGTCGAAATTTGGGAAGAAGAATTCGAAGTTTTTTTACTATAAAATATATTTGCTGATCCCATTTCAGATGTCTATCTATCATTATGCCAAGGTATTTGATACAGTCACTATCAATGATTTGTACAGTATTACTAATTTTAATAGGGTCCCAATTTGGTAGTGAATTTTCGTAAGAAGAAAAGGGAAGATATTTTGTTTATCAAAATTTATTGTTAATAAATTGTTATCGAACCATTTTTTAACATTTTCGAAATCTTCTTGTACTGTTTTTTCTAACTGTGTCCAACTTTTAGCAGTGTAAAATGCAACAGTGTCATCAGCGAACGCATGAATTTTTCCTTAGGATTTGAGTAAAAAAAAACGTTTAGATAAATATTGAATAACAAGGGACCTAAAACTGTACCCTGTGGTACACCATATTTAAAATTTTTTGGATCACTAAATGTGTCATCAATATTAACTTTTTGTATTCTTTCGTTTAGGTAATTTGCAAATTAATCTTGGGTCATTCCGCGAAAACCAATATTCTGCAATTTTTTCAATATAAATATAAATTACCATTTCTAGAGCCAAAAAATAAACTATACAAACCGAGAAATCTATAAAATATGGATTCTTTGCTCAAGTCAAGAATTTGTGTTTTTATCCATTTAACTAGGAGTAAACATAAATATTTAAATCTTTCCTACATCATATGTTCTGAAAACCATAATCATCTAACTAGATAGTTAAATAAAACCATTCATATGAAAAGCGATTTTGGAAAAAAGTAGTTGTACTTTTCTGGAATAAAGATTTATAACAGTCTACCTTCATACATAAAAAATGTCAATTCATGTGCGAAATTCAAAATAGAGATCAAAAGATATTTCACAGCTATCAATAATAATGACTAAATTCACAAAATTATTTTTATAATGTATCGATAATGCCTGATTCAACTGATTCATTTATACTATTTTATACCCATCACTCCTTTCATTTATATATGTATATGCAACTGACATAATATTTTTTTTCATTTGTCTCTTATATATATATATATATATATTCTGTGGTTTTGATCCTCTGAAGGATAATTGTCACAAATTGACATTGTGTTGCAACAAATTAGCTTACATGAATATATCCAGAAGAACTGATGGCATTCCTAATAATTTAATAGTTAGGTTAGGTTCGATGTGAGTGGGTCTTCACGACCCCTACACTGAAACCCTCTAGGCTCTAGGGTTGATTGTGGCTCTAATTCAGTAGTACTAGAATACAATAATATGATTCACACTGTCACCACAGTATTTTTGGGTTTATCATGGGACATACACAAAATATTACAAAAAATATAACACCACTAATTGATAATCTCTTCAGAATAGGGAACCTATATCATACCTCATACATTTTCAAAGAATATGTATTTTAGTCTAGTCCATCTATCTAAGTTCCATAGAACCTTATATCTTTATGAGGACCAGAAAACCCCTAAAACCCTAATAGAATAAATCAATCAAATGCTGCTACAAATTACACTTTGTAGATTCGACAGAAAATCTTTACACAATTACAAACCATATAATTTAAGAAATGATTTCCTTCTTGATTGAAGCAACATATCTTTTTTTCGGAAGTGTTTTTCTTACAGTCTGAATATTCACTACTATGTTTCAATTCTTCTAGAATCGATTTGTATGCCATTCGATAAACTTGCATAACTTCATAAGCATTCGTTGCACTATCATTTGACCATAACCTCAAACCTTTTTTTTTCGTGTATTCCACTGGATAGACCGCGGGCATGTGACATCACATGCATCAGCCTGCTGGACAAACAAATCGTATTTCCACAAACAACAATGGTAATTCAATGAGATTATAATTGCAATTCTAAGATACAAAATGCATGAATATACCGTTGGCCATTTCAACTTATCAGTACTTAAATCTGCTCTTTTAGTTGCTTCAATCCACATTTCACGTCTCTTAAGAGCAAGAGGATTAATAATATTTCCATTGTCGAAAAGAGAAGGAAATCGATGGATTGAAACATCAAAATCGCTTAAAATTGAGTGATTATCGGGAGTGATTACACAAGTGCTTCAAAATTACCGATAATTTTCCATGAAAGCATGTTGTCTAAAAACTGCATGAGTTTATTTTCATATTTTGTCGAAAGAGCCTGACTCCGAAGGAGGAGAACATAAATTATCGACTATTTCTAGGTTAGTCCGGTCAGTTGATGCTGGCATAAATCGAGATGCCCTTTCCGAAATCGTATGCAAATGTCGGATAGTGTTTAATGGGTCGAAAGGAGTCGTTCCACGAAAGGGCATACTTTCCTCGATCATCGTCCATCACCAGTGGAGAATTGCCACTTCCGGTTCGTATGCCTCCTTCCGGTAGTGACCTGGGCGTATGCAAACCAGCTTTTGTTACTTAAAATGTCGTATTCTATCGGCACCGAGATTGGCATACGAACATAAATTATCGACTATTTCTAGGTTAGTCCGGTCAGTTGATGCTGGCATAAATCGAGATGCCCTTTCCAAAATCGTATGCAAATGTCGGATAGTGTTTAATGGGTCGAAAGGAGTCGTTCCACGAAAGGGCATACTTTCCTCGATCATCGTCCATCACCAGTGGGAAATTGCCACTTCCGGTTCGTATGCCTCCTTCCGGCAGCGACCTAGACGTATGCAAACCGGCTAGCGCCCGGTTATTTTTGCAAGATACGATAATGTATCCACATGGCCGAGCTTCCTCGTTCCTCGAATGCTTAACCCTTTTTTTTCAACCGGAAGTGGAGGTCAGCAGGTGCAAGGACTGGTCACAGACGCTCGGAGGCACTTTTTCCCGGTTTCCCAAGCCTCCTGAGTATATCCCCAAAAGGGCATACGAACATAGATTATCGACAATGTTTGTGTCATGGGCCAACGGTCTATAAGGTACAGCCTACATAAGTAAAACATGGTGGTCGTGCTTGCAAAAGGTCGGGTCATTCTGAATTCTTTAAATGTTGTTAGGACCTACACCAATGTCAAAAAACCAGATTCGCAATCCTTAAAGTGCTAAGCGAGTGGCGGTGTTCCCAAATTTCGGGACTTTTTTCAGTGTTTGCTCAATAAATCCGTGAATGAAGGATCAGACCGGTATAGTCACTCTATATGCTTTTGAAAAAACCTAATTTGAATGGTAAAGGTTTGGACTTCCATTGTCGGTATTATCAACTCTATTGAAATCTGTTGCTAAGAACGGAAGGATAAAAATACAAATCAAGTGAGAAAATCGGAATCAATTTTCTTCAGTCCGTAATGAAAATGTGGATTGATAGATCAAAGAAAATAGTGTTGTTAGAAAAAATCGATATATCGAATACGAAATATGAGTCAAAAAAATGAAGGTATCGAATGTGAAATACTAGTGAAAAAATGTAAATAAAATAATAGATGATATATTATGAAAAAATGTTGATTGAAACCAAGTTTCAAGTTGTGTGTGCTCACGACGTTTCGATTGTTGGTATCCGCAATTGTCTTCGAGTGATGGCTGACAATATTTCGAGGTGTGTTCGGTTATAAAGCCTCGATTTCCCTATGGTGGGGGAAGGGACGGTACTTGCTAACAAGGAGGCGAGCGGGTGCTACTACTAGCGGGAAATGAATATTTGGGGCAAGATTCTCCCTCATCGAACAGAAGTCGGTCTATGCCTTGGATAAGCGGCCTTCACACATACCGGATCTTCACGCTGGAATGACTGAATGCGTCGTTGTTGAGGATGTAGGCGGCTTCCTTGAATTTCCTCTTGAACCAGTGCTCCTTGTATATGACTTCGACTTCAGACCATTCAATGCTGTGATGGTTTGTCCAATCATGCTCCGCTATTCCTGATTTCGTTGATTCTCCTCGTGTGTTTTTCTTGTGAGCGCCCATTCTCACTTCCAATGGTCTTCTGGTTTCTCCGATGTAGGATTTGCCAAACCCCCATGGAATCCGGTAAACGCAGTTGTTGGTGTCGCTGTTTTTATTCAATGGTCGATTTTTTGTGAGTTGGCTGCGTATTGTGTTTCCTGATCGAAAACAGACTGAAGTTGTATTTTCCTCCAATTCTCTTGATCCTCTCTGATAGTCCTCTCACGTAGGGGATGGTAAGAATTTGTTGTTCCACTATCTCCTTAGTGTTCCTTTCATTCGCCAGGGCCAATGTTTGATCCACCAGCTTCTTCGAGTAGCCATTCTTTTGAAGATTTGTCCTTGTGTTGTTCAGCTCCTTGTCCAGACTTTCTTTGGTGTTGCAGAGATTGATTGCCCGATCAATCAGAGACTTGACGATTCTCCACTTCGTGAGACCCACCATCAAGTTCACAATGGAAAAAGAATCTCAGAGCAGACTGCCGTTTCTCGACGTGGACGTGAAGAGGACCAGAAATGTATGGGAAACATCAGTCTAAAGGCAATCAACGCATACTGGACAATACCTGAATGAGCAATCCAATCACCATCAATCCACGAAACGGGGAATCGTCAAGTCTCTGTTTGAGCTGTATCGTGAAAACCAGAGCCTGTATAGAGCTCACTAAGTTCCCGGAGATATTAAGAAAAAACTGAAGTCACAAAATTTCATGGTTTTTTAGGTACGCTGCCGCTCGCACAGCACTTTATAAATTGCAAATCTGATTTTTTTATATTGGTTCAGGTCCAAAAGACATGAAAATTTCAGAATGGCCCGACCTTTTACAAGCATGGTTGTACATCTTGATCGGATTATAGTGTTGTGTCCATAGCCGCAGCAGCGAGTTTATTATATTAGATCATCTTCAAATTTCAAATGATATTCCTGGTGGGAAATTGATAGCCATGGACATTCGAAGATGGAATATTGGGTAATCGCTGTGAGTTTAGTGCGCAACAATTACTGTGCCGAATTGGATTGGATAAGCTATACCTACCAACAGAAAGTTTTACCCGTCTTCACAGAAGCTGAAGTTTAATTGTATCCTTCTTCAGCGTTGCTGTTATCATAGGGTGTTCAACAAAAAGTCTGCATTATATAGAGAACTGTTTTATAACTGGATTTTCAGAAAGTTAGTGCATGAACTGACTCTAGAGGGGTATTATTTCGTTTGTCGGACACACTAAGATACAAAAAACTTTTCGCAGGAACTTACTAATTTTGACCTCTTGAACAAAAAATTCAAATGAAATATTCGATTAGTTTCGGAGATACTGGCCAATTTTTGGGTGATTACTGGCATTTTCTAGTACACGTTTATGCGGTAAAATAACACTCCAAATGCCTCCTTCTTTTTCATCACCACAATGTACACACCCTTAATCACCCGTTTCACAGATTTTTTCAATCGAAAACACCACTTTTCAACAAAAAATGCTCTTTTCTTCAACAAACACGAAAAATTCGAAATAAGATAGCTGAAGTGAACAGATACCGGCACAGGAATATTAGTCTAATGCCGGGATCTATCATTTTCCTGACAGTTAAAAGAATGGCACATTTTTCATGAAAAGTGGTGTTTTAAATTGAAAAAATCTGTAAAACGGATGATCAAGGGTGTGTACATACATGGTGCTGATGAAAAAGAAGGAGGCATTTTGAGTGATATTTTGCCGCAGAACCGTGTACTAGAAAATACCAGTAATCAGCTATCAATTGGCAAGTATTCCCCAAACTAATTAAGAGCGGGTAAAATTCTGTTTATCGGGCACAAGAAGATAAAAAAGTTTGCGGCAACTTATTTTAACCTCTTGAACAAAAAGTTCAAATGAAATTTTCTACGCTTTCAATTAGTTTCGGAGATACGGGCCAATTTCTGGGTGAAAAAGGGCATTTTCTAGTACACGTTTCTGCGGCAAAATAACGGTTGAAATGAATCCTTTTTTTTCATCAGCACAACGTACACACCCTCGATCATCCGTTCCACACATTTTTTTAATCGAAAACGCTACTTTTTTAGACAAAAAATGCGCTTTTCTTCAACAACAACAGAAACATGTAAAATTCGGCATGTAACAGCTGAGGTGAACAGATACCGGCACAGGAAAATGAGTCTAATCTGTTGTTTTCTTGACTGCTAAAAAAAGAGCACATTTTTCATAAAAAGAAGTGTTTTCAATTGAAAAAGTGGTAATTATCCGTTAAGCGGGCTCCATCGTGAAATTAAAAAATTTTTGGTGGAACTTACGTATTTCGGCCTCCTGAACAAAAAAGTCTTATAAAGTTTTTGGAGCTCGCAACTAGTTTCGGAGATACGGCCCCCCAAAGACAGGAAATCGGGGTTTTACGCCTATGTTTGTTTCTCAGCCAATTCCGCTCGAAATTCCTCTTTCTTTCTATCAGCACAATATACTCATTCTATATATTCTTCTTCACCACTTTCCAACAGAATTATAAGCATTTTTCCATTTTTCACAACAAAACTCTAAAAGGTAAATTGTCATAGAAATTCGAGGTTAGCGAAACAATAGAACGCGCGATGCGCGATCTCTTGTTTTGCTAACCTCGAATTTCTATGACGATTTACCTTTTAGAGTTTTATTGTGAAAAATGCTTATAATTCTATTGGAAAGTGATGAAAAAGGTGGTATAGAATGTGTATATTGTGCTGATAGAAAGAAGGATGAATTTCGAGCGGAATTGACTGAATAAACAAACATAAATGTCAACCCTGACAACCCCGATTTCCTGTCTTTAGGGGGCCGTATCTCCGAAACTAGTTGCGATCCCCAAAAACTTTATTAGACTTTTTTGTTCAGGAGGCCGAAATACGTAAGTTCCACCAAAATTTTTTTAATTTCACGATGGAGCCCGCTTAACGGATAATTACCGAAAAAGTTTGTAAAACGGATGAATGAGGGTGTGTGCTGATTTGCTGATGAAAAAGAAGGAGGCATTTTGAGTGTTATTTTGCCGCAGAACCGTGTACTAGAAAAAAGCAGTAATCAAGCAACAATTGGCAAGTATTCCCCAAACTAATTGAGAGCGGGTAAAGAATAGAATAGAATAATTCTGTTTATCGGTCACACGAAGATTAAAAAACGGTTTGCGGGAACTTATTTTATCTCTCGAACAAAAAGTTCAAACGAAATTTTTGACGCTTTCAATTAGTTTCGGAGATATATGCCAGCTTCTAGGTGAAAAAAGGCATTTTCTAGTACACGTTTCAATTTTCATAAGAATTTTTTGTTCAGGAGACCGAAATACGTAAGTAAAAAAATTTTTTTTTCAAAAAACAGGTGGCGCCCGATAAATAGAATTTTACCGAAAATGCCAGTAAACAACCAAAAATTGGCAATGATCTCCGAAACTAATTGAGAGCACCGAAAATTTCCTTGTAATTTTTTGTCAAAATACCTTAGTTCCCGCAAATAGTTTTTTCATTATCTTAGTGTGTCCGACAAACAGAATTTAACCTCGAACCACTATCAGTGATCTCGGTTACATGAACCACACTTGAGTTTGTGCAACTGACCGCAAGTTGAAGGAATAAATCAGCTTTGCAGGAATGCAGCTGAGAAATGCATGTCTCTACTCTCTACCAAAAACTCACCACCAGTATCTTTGGCAGGTTTCACCAACTTTGATTCGGAATCCAGTGAATTGTCCCATATAACGCTGATTCTGCGAGATTGATCCTCCTGCGACGCACCAGCTCGGGAAACATCATCTAAATGCTGTCCGACTTCAGCCATAACTTCGGAAATTTCATTTTTACGTTGTTCGTCGAGATACGGAGTGTCTTCCCGTGGTGAGGTCGTGCCTTCTTTCACTGTCGTTGTAGCTGAAATTTGTAAAAACAAACGTAATGTTAACATTTCTAGATTACTGACATCTTCCGAGGGCGATGTGGTCAATATCCATTCTAGTTATAGACCTAGGTAAATACTTCAGAACTCCCTTTCAAGTATCATAATGGTAGTAAAAATTCAGATAATTTTTTTTATATTCATGAAAAACCCCATGGAAAAAAACTTTATTAATTTCAGTATTCAATTCTTGCCGACGACATCCTCCGGAAGTTCTAAAAATTCATAGTACCTGAAACGTTATAACATTTCAATCGATTGAAAAACGTACAATATCAGTTAATTATTGGTGGAGTGCCGTTAATCTGATACAGAAAACACTGATACAATGATAATTACAATGAAATTGATAACAGATTGACAGAATTTCAGATTTCGAAGAGGTTGCCGTGATTTTGAAGATGAAATGTTATACCTAAATAACGGACAAATCGAGATATTACAATCACTGTTAACATCTATTTTTGCGAATATTTTTTGTTTCTTTTAAAGATAATTCGCAAAAATCATTGATTTTTCTAAACGTTTTCTTGAAAAATTCTCATAATTTGGTAGACAGATCAAAATTGTGACTGTCGTTTGTACAAGGTTATCCATGGTAACCAAGTATTTTGTCTCTATGATTGGTGGAATCAATATCTCCAATCATTGGAGTTTTATATAGAATACGATTTTTTCTGTCAATTAATTATCTGAAAATGATTTACTTCAGTCTTATTTATTCAATATTACATTATTTGATATCTGTTTTGAGTACTGCATCAAAATCTGTATTGAAACCATTAAAATCTTTACAAAATAAAACCCTTGAATGTATTTATGAATTACCATTTCTAGAATCAACAAATAAACTATACAAACCGAGGACTCTATTAAACATAGATTCTCTGTTCAAGTCAAGAATCTGTGTTTTTATCCATTTAACTAAGAGTAAACATTAATATTCAAATCTTTCCAACATCATATGTTCTGATAGCCATAATCATCTCAAGGATCTATTCTTGGACCGGTTCTTTTCCTTATATATGTGAATTCTCTTTCTGATTTGAAATTGAAAGAAAAAATCTAAATGTTTGCAGACAATATGTCTACAATATATAAGGGAAAAAATAAACAAGAAATAAAAATTAACATGATAATGGACCTTCAGACAATATTATCCTGGTTGAATAGTCACAAACTAACATTGAACTTCAAAAAGTCATCTTTTATGTATATTTGTAAAAAATCAAATTCATTTCTGCTGTCAAATTTTTAGGACTACTTGTAGATGAAAATTCAACGTGGACCAAATATATAGGAATGTTGAGAAAACAAATATCTCTAATGATTGGTGTCCTTTTCAAATTGCGAAATTTTATACCTCTGAAATAACTGACACTCATTTATTTCTCTCCAATATATTCCAAACTCCAGTATTTAATATCAGTTTGGGGAGCGGCAACAAAAACTCTAGTAAAACCTGTGAAAACCCTACAAAATAAATTGATTAAATGTACATATAAACTTGATTATCGGGAACCAAAAAAATAATATAAACCTAATAATCCTTTGTATATATCATCATTATATACACTTGAACTCTGTACCTTCATACATTTTGTTGAAAACAAACTGAAACATTCAAATCTTATCTTCAAAATTAATAGTGATCAGCACAATCATTCAACCAGATCTTTTAAAAATTTATCAACGATGAATTTCAAATCTAACATAGGACGACAGTCAATTTATCACACAGGAATCATTTTGTATGATAGATTACCAGATGAAATAAAGAAATATGGAAAACTCTGTTTCAAAGCCAACTTAAAAAAACATTTGATTAAATAGATAATTGGCAAGTTTTCATTTATTTTTTTATTACCATCATTTTTTTAATTTTCTACAATGAGTCTGATTTCATTGGCTCTTTTCCCCTTCGATGTATAATCTTCTTAGTTTTTTTCCCTTCCATAAACTTTGTGAGTTTCTTGGGAAAAATAAAAAGTTATTATTTACCGTCCCCAAAAACCCCTGCACACTAAATTTTTTAATGCTCATTTATGTTCATTGACAAAAAATTTTTAGTAACTGAGCAACTGGCAAAGACAATTCTTGAGATTTATATAATAAATTATGTTTTCAGGGTTTATGATCGATCCATTTCACGAATACATATCCAGAATAGTTCAAGCATGTTGCAGTCATAGCTAGTTTTAGTAGGTATTTTCCTGTTATTTCAATTGTAATTCAAATTTAACTGTTTTTCATTTTGTACATGTTTCTTTTCATATATTTGATATTCTCATACATCCCTTTATGAGAATGAGTTTCTTGAGATTGAATTAACAAAGTGTATACACATTATAGAAACGGTTGCACGTTATCGATGATGACATGAAATCAACGCAGTTGTACCAATCCATCGATGGAAATGCATTGGAACATTTACATTGAATAAAGCAATGAAAACTTCCGAAGCAATAGAGTACCTAACAATCGATAACGAAGCTAGTGAAGACAGAAACAAAATTTACGAATCCTTCAACGATTATTTCGTGAATGTTGGACCTAATTTAGCCAGCCAATTTGGGGAACAGCCAATACATCGATATTGAATCCTCTCGAAAGACTACAAAATAAAATTATAAAGTGTATATTCAAATTACCATATCTTGAACCAACCTCAAATTTATATAAACCGCATGGTCTTTTGAATATTCAATCTGCTTTTCTATTAAAAATTTGTTGTTTTATACATTCAGTTAGAAAAAAAATCGAACATTCAACTATAAACTTTAGTGAAATTAATACAATTCATAATCATAATACTAGACAAACCAAACAATTAATTGTTGAACCTTATCGTTCTAAATTTGGAGAGAAATCAATATATCATTTTGGTGTTAAAATATACAATAATCTTCCAGATAGACTGAAAATGCTTCCAAAAACAACAAAATTCAAATCTGAACTGAAAAAATTTTTGCTTTCTTGTTGAAATTCTGATCTCCATATATTTATTAAATTTAATTACAACTTTCATTTTATATTGTCACATAATGTTATTATCAATTTGTGTTGTACACTGTTTCATTTTGTAACCAAATAATTTAGTTGATAACTATTGATTTTTATCCCTGTTATAAACTCTGTAGTTTCTTGGGATTAATAAAGATTATTATTATTATTATTATCTGTCGTCTAAACAAATCTAGTCGGGTCCGTACTCCCCACTGCTCCGACCCAGTGGGCGAACGCGCTAGTAAAATTAACCAATGACCACTCCCCGCACCGTGGGGTAAGTGGTCACTGGCTCCGAGAATCGTGAGTCCTGAGCAGACGCAACGAACCGAGAATAACGGCCTTCTGCATGCGGCCGGCCAAGACCTCTGCCGCATTACGGCATGCCGGTATGATCTTGAGCTCCGAGAGTAGCGTTGGTCTGGAACCACCGAGAACACCTATAATCAGAACCACTAACTTGACAGAATAGTCTGGGTGGAGCCTGCGGAGTTCGTAAAGTAAATCCTGGTACTTTGTCCGTTTTTCCTCCTCTTTTCGGACGATATTCGTTTCGGCAGGGGCCGAAAACTCAATAACGAATATCGTCTTACTTCGGTGGTCGAAGAGGACTATATCAGGCTTATTTGCTTGTATTTGCCTGAGGGTGGGGAATGAAAAGTTCCAGAAAATTCGACACCTTTCATTCTCCACTACGGACTCAATATCCCCTGGAGCGTAAGGCAGCACTGGTGTCCTGTCTATTTCATACGAGTGCCGAAGAAAATAGTACAGCACTCGTAAGGCCGCGTTATGGCGATGGATATAGGCCGAGACCGCATAAACTGCACAAGATGACAGCAAATGCATCAAAGTCTCGGGCGCCTGTCGGCAGGCCCTGCATCTAGTATCAGGGACCTCTATACCCATCACGCGGCTCCGGTAGACTAGGGTGTTGAAGACACCGTCTTGGCACGCCATGATAAACCCTTCAGTCTCCGACTTCAGCTCACCTGACCTGAGGAAGGCAAATGTCAGCTTAACAGACAAGCCATGGTCCTCGATGTTCTTAAAGAAGACTCCATGCATGGGCTTGTCTGTATGCAGCTGCAGCATTTTGACATTCTCTGCAGCCTTGACGTGAGCTTTTCTCCGTACGGGCTCCAACTCGGTGACAGAGAGTTGATTTACCCGCTCGGTGTCGAAGACTATACCAAGTTCATCAGCAGCGCGCCTTGCTGCCTTAAATAAAAAGGCTCCGACTCCTGCATGTTCGTGATGTCGGACCATGCAGTGTAGGGGATCCGAACTCCTGATGACTCTACAGGTTCCATCCAGCACCATTCTGTTGTGGAGACACTCCAAACTCAAAAGTCCACGGCCCCCTTGTTGTCGAAGGAGATATAACCGTGGAACGGACGATTTGGGATGCATGCTTCTGTTCATATGCATCATTTTGCGAGTCTTCACGTCAAGTTGCCGCAACTCTTTCTGAGTCCACTTGACTACTCCGAAGGAGTAGAGTAGAATCGGAATGGCAAGCATATTGGTGGCAGAAACTTTGTTTTTGCCCGACAGCTCTGAGGACCAGATCTGCCGTAGTTTCTGCCTATACTTGCCACGGAGAGCATTTTTCACCGAGTCTACCTCTTGGGTGTGGCGTTGTTCCACACCCAAATAGGTGTATGTCTCTCCGGCATTCAAATGATGTAGAATGCTTCCGTCTACGAGTTGGGCATCCTCCGCGAAATCCTCGCATCGTCCTCTTTTGAGATGAACCAGTGCACATTTGTCAATTCCGAATTCCATACCGATAGCATGCGTGAACTCCTGCACCACCCTGAGGGACTGCTGTAGGTCCCTTTCTCCAGAGGCATAGAGCTTAAGGTCATCCATATAGAAAAGATGGGTGACCTTATGCCTCCGGTTTCCAGGGGTGCCGCAGTTATATCCCCGGGTTTTCCTGAGCGCAACGGACAATGGCATTAGTGAGATGCAGAAGAGAAGAGGGCTGAGGGAATCTCCCTGAAAAACACCTCTTCTTATGATGACCGGCTCTGTTTGGATCCTGCTTTCACCTGATGTTATGGTGAAGCGGGTCCTCCAGAGCGGCATCAGTTGTTCGATGCATCTCACTATTTGATCGGGTACCGCAAGGCACTCGAGTAAGTACAACAACAACTCATGTGATGTTGTATCGAATGCCTTGCGATAGTCGATCCAGGCCATAGAAAGATTCCGCTTATACTGCACGGAGTCCTGCGTGATACATCTATCAATCAGCAGGTTCTCCTTACAGCCCGCGGAACCCCTCTTCGACCCTTTTTGCTCATATATCCGTTCGAACACCGGGTCAACTGCTTGGAGAGTACGCATATATAAGATGCGTGTAAACATCTTGTAACACGTATTCAAGCATGCTATCGGTCTGTAATTCTTAGGATCCGACAAATCTCCGTTCTTCGGGATCAGCACGGTTCGCCCCTCGACAAACCATTCCGGAATCAGCTGCTCTCCATTCAGCCAAGAACTGAATATTCTAGCCAAATGGTGGTGAGTGCTCGATAACTTTTTCCACCAATAGTTATTGAGGCCATCAGGGCCTGGAGCAGCAAAGTTCTTCGAACCCTCAAGAGCTTTCCGAACTTCATCCGTGGTTATCGGTTGACGCAGTATTTCGGGCTCAGGCTGTTGAAGCCTTCTACAGAAAGCTTCAAACTGCGTCAGGGCTGGAGTGTCTCGGTTGAGTGGTTGCGGATGCTCGTAGATACTTTTCCAGAAGGATTCCACCCGATCAGCGGTCGGCGGATTATCCACAACACGCGGAGGCGATTATTATTATTATTATTATCATCTGTCGTTTAAACAAATCTAGTCGGGTCCGTACTCCCCACTGCTCCGACCCAGTGGGCGAACGCGCTAGTAAAATTAACCAATGACCACTCCCCGCACCGCGGGGTAAGTGGTCACTGGCTCCGAGAATCGTGAGTCCTGAGCAGACGCAACGAACCGAGAATAACGGCCTTCTGCATGCGGCCGGCCAAGACCTCTGCCGCATTACGGCATGCCGGTATGATCTTGAGCTCCGAGAGTAGCGTTGGTCTGGAACCACCGAGAACACCTATAATCAGAACCACTAACTTGACAGAATAGTCTGGGTGGAGCCTGCGGAGTTCGTAAAGTAAATCCTGGTACTTTGTCCGTTTTTCCTCCTCTTTTCGGACGATATTCGTTTCGGCAGGGGCCGAAAACTCAATAACGAATATCGTCTTACTTCGGTGGTCGAAAAGGACTATATCAGGCTTATTTGCTTGTATTTGCCTGAGGGTGGGGAATGAAAAGTTCCAGAAAATTCGACACCTTTCATTCTCCACTACGGACTCAATATCCCCTGGAGCGTAAGGCAGCACTGGTGTCCTGTCTATTTCATACGAGTGCCGAAGAAAATAGTACAGCACTCGTAAGGCCGCGTTATGGCGATGAATATAGGCCGAGACCGCATAAACTGCACAAGATGACAGTAAATGCATCAAAGTCTCGGGCGCCTGTCGGCAGGCCCTGCATCTAGTATCAGGGACCTCTATACCCATCACGCGGCTCCGGTAGACTAGGGTGTTGAAGACACCGTCTTGGCACGCCATGATAAACCCTTCAGTCTCCGACTTCAGCTCACCTGACCTGAGGAAGGCAAATGTCAGCTTAACAGACAAGCCATGGTCCTCGATGTTCTTAAAGAAGACTCCATGCATGGGCTTGTCTGTATGCAGCTGCAGCATTTTGACATTCTCTGCAGCCTTGACGTGAGCTTTTCTCCGTACGGGCTCCAACTCGGTGACAGAGAGTTGATTTACCCGCTCGGTGTCGAAGACTATACCAAGTTCATCAGCAGCGCGCCTTGCTGCCTTAAATAAAAAGGCTCCGACTCCTGCATGTTCGTGATGTCGGACCATGCAGTGTAGGGGATCCGAACTCCTGATGACTCTACAGGCTCCATCCAGCAGCATTCTGTTATTATTATTATTATTATTTAGCCAGCCAAATTCATTCGGACACACTTATCTGGAAAACCAAAACGAATTCGATGTTTTTGAAACCAGTTTCTGAAGAAGAAATCGAAGAAATAATTGATGAATTGGACAAAAGAAAAGCTCCAGGTTTTGATAAAATAAATGTTCCTCATAAAAAAATAATGAATTTATCTTTCGAATCGGGAATTGTACCAGACAACATGAGAGTGGCTAAAGTCAGACCAGTTTTCAAGGGTGGCAAAAAAAATGAAATGGGATGTAGGCCAATATCGATTTTACCAGTCCTATCAAAAATTATTGAAAAATTAATGAAGTGTAGATTGTTTAGCTATTTGGAAAATAGTGATTTTTTTTACAATCATCAGTATGGGTTTCTCAAGTCGAGTGACACAGAGTGTTCAGCAATGAAGTTATTACTAATTTTCGTTCACAATTGGATTCAAACAAAATATGTAGACTCATCACTTGATTTGAAAAAGGCTTTCGATACTGTTGACCACAGTATACTCTTGAAAATACTATATCACGCTGGGGTGAGGGGACAGATTCACAATTGGTTTTCAAATTATTTAAGAAACAGAAAACAGTATGTATATATAGGGAAACAAATGAGTGGGTATCAAACTGTTGTTTGTGGTGTACCACAAGGTTCAGTTCTAGGCCCTATTCTTTTTTTTTTTTAGTTTATGTAAATTCAATAAAAGATTTGGCCTCGAATGGAAAGTCATTCTTATTTGCACACGATACTACTCTTGTTTATTCAGGATATAACTCTGAAGAAATAAAAAAAGATACAGCTGATGATCCGACACTTTTATCGTCTTGGATGTCTTCTCATAAATTGAGTCTGAACTATGCTGAATCTTCGTTCATGTTTGTTTCGGGAGAAACAATACCCAACTCTTTGAAAGTTCCAATTGAATTCAAGAAAGAATCAATTGAATATTCCACAAACACAAAATTTTTAGGGTTATATATCAATCAAAATTTATCGTGGTCGAAACACATAGAAAACACGTAGAAAGCGAATTTCGCCAATTTGGGAATATTATATAGAATCAAAGAACAAATTCCAATACATTATAGAAAAACAATATATTTTTCATTAATTCATTCAAGAATCCAATACCTCATCTCAATTTGGGGAACAGCAAATAAAACAACTATCAAGCCACTTCAAACTCTTCAAAACAAAATTATAAGATGTATATTCAATTTAGAGCAGCAAGAACCAACAATTAATCTTTATAAACCTAGAGGATTATTAGATATTCTTTCTGTTTTCAAATACAAACTTTTAGTATTTATTCATTTGATCAAAAATAACGTGAAAAAATCGAATTTGAAATTAACCATAATTGTCCATAACTATTCAACAAGAAAAGCAAATGACTTTTCTCTGGCTAAATTTAGAACAAATTTTTGTAAAAAATCTATTATGTATGAAAGCGTCATCTTTTATAACAACTTGCCAAAAACATTGAAAAATACAAAAAATACTAATTCATTTAAGAAAAACTTAAAAAAATACTTATTATCTTGGACTTCATTAACTTTTTTCTTTATCATTTTATTATATCTCACCCATGACTATATCATGTACGGTTTTTTTTTTTGTTTTTGTTAATGAATCATTGAATTTAACTGCTTGAAATCAAGATGTTTCCCATTATAAATACGTGTTATTTCTTGGGAGCAATAAACGTTACAAATAAAATTTGGCGACTGTTATTCTTTGACAATTGGTTGCCAGCACTCTCGATGTTGCCGCAATGTGTTCGAAGTCTGTTATCAATTAACACTCATTCAGTTCTGTTTACGTCTTTTCGGTACTTCAAATAAGATAATTGTGATCAAAAACTGTGTTTTTCAATGCTTCTATAAAAAGTAGCAGTCCCAGAAGCTTCGTGAAAGTGCCCAAAAGAGTTGAAGATTAGTTAGGGTCATTTTATACATCTTTGTCTTAGTCCTAACAACTTGAATGACAGTTAATTCCACACTCTATTTGAAGGAATCAGGTGGTTATTAGATTGGAAAAGTCATATAAGTGAACTGTCAAAAAATCTATCGAGATATTGCTATGCCCTAAAAGTCATCTCACAAAACATATCCTCAGATGCAGCCCTGCTAGCATATTATGCCTATATACAAAGCCACATTAGATATGGTATAATTTTCTGGGGAACATCTGCAGATGTTAAGAAGATTTTCACACTACAAAAGAGATGTCTAAGAAAGGTTTTTTAATATTCCACAAAGAGTCAGTTGTAAGTCTATATTCATGGATAAAAATATTCTTACCTTGACTAGCATATTGATATATGAAGCAGTCATATTTATATGCGAAAATATGGCCCTCTATGCATGTTATGACAGAAACCACAGGTATAATACTCGAAATAAAAACAATCTTCTGAATATTAGGCCCACCTTCACATATATACAAAAAAATATTCCCTTCTCAGTAATCAACATATACAACAAATTACCTGAATCACTAAGAACGCAGCCCAGTAGGAAGCTGAAAATTTATTTGAAAAACTTGCTCATTAAAAAAGCGTACTATGCACTTGACGAGTATTTCGCAGATACATTAGTTTGATAACAATTATTTCTTTTATCTTGTAAATTGTAATACTTATTGTTTTATCTAGTGGCTATATCTATCATCTAATTTTACATGACTGTGTGTGTGTGTGCATCCATGTACAAAGAGTGTATTTTTTTTTATTTTGTTTTTATATTGACATGTTCTACACCTGAAAGGGTATTTCCAAAAGAACTAATAAAGGATCTATCTATCTATCTATCTATCTATCTATCTATCTATCTATCTATCTATCTATTGCTCATATGCTGTCTGAGTAACATTTTTAAGATTGAAGGGAAGGCTGAAACAGACGTAGTTTTTCAAATGCTCTTACATAGACGTCTCAAATCGAGATGTATAAATTGGTCCTTATTCCGAAAGAGCCAGATAATAATATCCCTTTGTTTCGTTTGTATACTTTTAGTGCGATTTATCAGAAGATTGAAGATAATGAAGCTCACAAACTACCAAGAGGCTTATGAATACTGCAGTACTGGATATAGGAACTGTTTGAACGTCATTAAACAGGTGTTATGCGTAACAATATTTATACTATGTGAGAAAGCAGTAATTCATGAATATGGGTAAATCTCGATTTTTTCAAATAGTTTGTAGCTATCCAAAGTATATGATAATATAAACCTTCGGAAGGACATATAACTAAGGAAATAACTTTGTCATGGATGAACCTTCATATTTCATGTTTGTGAAAATTTTTGATTTTCCCTCCTTCAAATTCAACACGTCACTTTGATTTATATATGAAATTTCATAATTCAATGACAATCTGGGTACAGTGCACTTCAAAATTCAACCACGAACATGATGACGTGCAACATTTTTTAAAATGTATCAACATTAGAAACAATTTCATATACTCACGTTCAGATTGAATAGACTCCTTTTGCTCAGCAGTCACTTTCTCCTCTGGAGTCACTTCTTTTGGAGTCACTTTCTCCTCTGGAGCCGCTTTTTCGTCTGAAATAGTTTTTTCTTCTGAAGCCGCTTTTTCCTCTGATGCCGTTTTATCCTCTGGGATCTTTTTTTCTTCCAGTTGATGGTCAGCAGGCTCTTTTATATCGTCCGCAGTTTCCGAAAATACTGTATCATGGAAAAATAAGGGCACACTTGATTTCCGCTCAGTCAGAGATGGTTGAACCGCTAGCCGTGCAGATCGTTTGCTTGCGGTTTTGAACATTGCGATCGAATCTTGTGGTTCTTGACTGTCTGGAATCTGGAACCAAATAGGACTCTGATCTGAATGGTACTCCATGTGTTTTGGAAAGAGTCTGTGTAACAATTTGCAACATCAACTTTTGAGTCATTAGATTAAATCAATTTTCAAGATATGAGAAACTACTTTATGGCTCTCAATACTTGGAATAAAAAAAGGGGAATACAAATTTCAAAAGCATGTGAAGTATGATGATAAGATCAATCTGTCTCCATATGTTTGGGAAGTGTACAGAATATATCAAAATAAAATCGAAAAAAATCTGATACACTCAAACATTTTATAAATATACAATGGATAACTGCAAACATAATTTTTGAAATAACTTTCTACAATCTGAAGACCAGAATTGGTATTATATATCGAGCTCCTGATGTATTAGAATTTTTCAAAATTATTAGTAACTTCATCAGGAAATATGTAAATCTGATATTGATGGCGGATATGAACTTAAATCTTTTCGAAAAATAATATCATTGACGACTATAGGAGTATATTCGTAAGGAATGGTTATAATATTGTTATTGTTATCGATGAGCATCATAACACTTGACAAAATTGTTGTTAGCAACGTTAAATTGCAGAAATTATTTTATCACGTTTATATAGGAGATTATTATTTCACATATCACAGAGTGACTAACATGAAAACCTGAAAAAATATTGGAATCAAACCAAAAATGATCCAAAAATTCACAGCTCTTTGATTTACTAACATTTCGTGAACACATTTCTCATTCACTGAGATTTCTACATTCGAAGAATTTGCTGATTGCAAAAATCGAGAAATATTTTGAACTAGAGAATATAATATAATTAGATATTAGTTGAGATGGTAAAATGAAAATTCATGATAGAATTTATAAAAAAACAGAACTAATCCAAATTATGATCATATTAAGAACCTTCATAGAAAACTCAAAAATAAAATTGATTGTTGTTGCAAAAATTCGAAGAAAAATCATTTCAATATTAGATTTGTAGATGCTGAAACGATTACTACAAAAAATTGGGAATCAAATAAATTATTAAACAAAATGTTCGGAAAACTAATAACCTATTCCTTTCCTTAATAGGAAGTGGGTGTACATGGCCATAATTCCAGTCTCGATATTTTTTATGTGAGCAATGTATACACCAATAGAAGAAGAAACAATACCATTTTAAGCTCAATTTTTGTTCATACTGTTACGATATATCCTTGGGTTCGATGATTAAAACACCAAACAACACTAAACTACTGTTATTATAACTCTCTATCACAATACGATACAACACAATCACTAAAATCGCTCTGATAACTTTCCAATGCTCGCTCGCTACTAAAACTCTCTGAACTAACAATTCTACTTTCGCACAAAGCTCTGCTCCACGTAGATCTCAACAACTCTCGTCACTAAGCTCTGAATACCAAATTCTCTCACTAACTCTAACTCTGCCGCGACATCACGATGCTTATATATGCCTGCGTAACCATCGAGAATTCTCCAGAGAAGCTCCGATGACGTGTCTCGAATTCTCCCGGCGAATCCACGGGTTCTTGGAAATGACGACGCTACGGCGCGATCCTTTCGCCGTGCGTTTACGATATGGTCAGGGCCGGCGCTAGGACGTAACATTATCCCCCTCTCAATTTTGATCGTCCCGATCAAATAACATCTCGTTCAGTCTCTTCAGGTGTACGACTTTCCTTTTTGTTCTAGGCTTACGTTGAACATTGTACACCACATCATTCATCCTAAGACGGGGGTTATACAGCCACACTCGATCTTCTTGAAATCCACCAGTATTTGCCTTCCGATCGTGCCGCGCCTTCCTCCTGTCAATTCGCTCTAGCATCTCTTGTCGCTTAGGGACTGGAACTCTTCTTGATGGTTGTTGAATCAAGTGCACTTGGTCACTGTTGACTTCTTGTTTGACCAAGTCAGCCCTTCCAGTTGTTTTCCCCTCGGAGATGTCACTTGTACCTCCAACGCGACACCTGGCGGCTCTCACAAGGACGGCTTTTTCTGTCTTCACCTGAACTTGTCCGGAATCCGATGGCTGGACGCTGCATTTAGGGACATTCTCTGTGACACGAGCTACTTCCTCCGACAGTGCAAGGGTTCTCGCAGTTTTCAATAATCGCAGTTTGGCATGTTTCGTCCTTTCTGTTTGAGTTGTAAGGACAAATTCTTCATCTCCGAACCTTATGATCTTTTGCTCATTGTCGAATGAAATTCCATGGTCACTGATCAGGTCCATTCCGAGTATGACTTCATCTTCTATATCTGCGACGTAAACTGTACCTGTAATAGTGAGTCGCCCAAGAATCAACGTAATTTCAGCCTCTCCTCGAATAGGTGCGTTTTCACCAGTGACTGTCCGAATCACGACGTTGGATGAAATAGGCTTTACGTTTCCAGGCCGAAGGATGTCGCTGCGTACCAAGGAAACTGCAGCACCGGTGTCTATGGTGCATATTACATCCATTTTATTCAATTTCCCTGGAATGGTGAGGCTCTCAGATGTTCTTTTTAGTCTGTTAACACAGATGACCCTCGGTGACCTTGACCTCGCAGGTGATTGCAAACTTGTCGGCGTCCTGACAGGTGAGTTGGATTTTGTTGGCATTCTCACCTTGCAATCTTTCATGAAATGCCCTGATCTTCCACATCTGTAACATTTTCTCTGTGGCATTCTCTCCCTACAGTCTTTTATAAAATGTCCCGGCCTCCTACATCTATAGCAAATCCTCTGCGGCATCTTCACCCAACAGTCTTTGATAAGGTGTCCCAGTTTTCCACATCGGTAGCACGTTCTCTTCTTCTGGGTGCTCATTCCACTTATCAACGATTTGATCTCCTCCAGAAATTTCTCAAATGAACCACTCGTAGCGCCAGATCTTTGTTCGGGATCGTCAATTGTTACCGCTCGCACTTTCGGCCTCGAGGTGTTGAAGGCCGCCTCCACTTCTAGCGAACGTACCAAGGCATCGCTACTCCTTTTGAAACTTGTAAGTCGCAGAGTTCTTTGGATTTCTGGGTCTCTAAGTCCGTCAATAAATATCTGCACAGCCAACTGCTCCTTGAAATCTCCGGGTGCATCTGGGTACGCCAGCTGGATTAAGCGTCGAACATCTGCCTCAAATTCTTGCAGACTCTCACCTGATTTTTGTGTGCGAGTCTTCATTTGGGCCCGGTACAGCTGTTCTCGATGTTGATCGCCATACCTCAACTCCAATGCAGAAATCAAGTCCTGATATTGCTTCTGCTGTTCTATGGGTATCGTTTGTAATATACCCAAAGCTGGCCCTCTCAAAGCTACTATCAGTGCCGTAGCTTTTTCCTCGTCGCCCCATCCATTAGTTTCTGCCGCAGCCTCAAATTGTCGACGGTACATGGACCAAGACGACTGACCATCAAAAGTCGGTGGTTTCACGGAAATTCCTGACGTGGCAACACTGTCTCGGCGATCTCGGTTCTTGATAAGAGCTATCTGTTTCTCTAGACCTCTCATTTCATTTCTCATCTCCTCTCGCACTATATTCACTTTCTTATTGACGTCATCGTCGATTTTCTTGACGTCTCCCTTTAGTTCTTCCTTTAGGTCTTCTTTTAGTTCCTCCAGATCTACTCTTAGTTCTTCTTTCAGTTCTTCCATTTGTACTTTTGTTTTATGTAAAACATTCTCGAATAACTTGTCTTGATGTTCTCGAACGTTCTGGAAGTCTGCTTTCCATTGTTTTTCTATTAGAACTAATTCATTCTTTTGTTCTTCTCTCACCTTCTTCTGTTCTTCTAGAATTTTCTGGATTGCTTCTTCTCGTTCTATTTTTTCACGTTCTCGTTCTATTTTTTCACATTCTCGTTCTTTTCTCTGTTCTTCGAGAATTTTCTGGAGTGTTTCTTCCCGTTCTTTCTTTTCATTTTCTCGTTCTAATTGTCGTTCTTTCTTTTCATTTTCGAGAATTTTCCTGAGCGATTCTTCTCGTTCTTGTTTTTCCTCCTGCCGTCGCTTTTCCGCCAATTCTTTTTCCTCCAGTCGTCGCTTTTCCTCTTCTTGTTTTTCCTCCTGCCGTCGTCTTTCATAATCCGCAAATTGGTTTTGAATTAATTTCAACATGTCCTCCATCGTATCGTAAGATGTACTTCTCGTATTCACCATAAATTGTTTTTATTTACCAGCAAAAATTCCACTTCCGACACCACTGTTACGATATATCCTTGGGTTCGATGATTAAAACACCAAACAACACTAAACTACTGTTATTATAACTCTCTATCACAATACGATACAACACAATCACTAAAATCGCTCTGATAACTTTCCAATGCTCGCTCGCTACTAAAACTCTCTGAACTAACAATTCTACTTTCGCACAAAGCTCTGCTCCACGTAGATCTCAACAACTCTCGTCACTAAGCTCTGAATACCAAATTCTCTCACTAACTCTAACTCTGCCGCGACATCACGATGCTTATATATGCCTGCGTAACCATCGAGAATTCTCCAGAGAAGCTCCGATGACGTGTCTCGAATTCTCCCGGCGAATCCACGGGTTCTTGGAAATGACGACGCTACGGCGCGATCCTTTCGCCGTGCGTTTACGATATGGTCAGGGCCGGCGCTAGGACGTAACAATACTATGATGTTAACTGAACAATCTTATACCAAATTTTCAATGAATTGGATAGGTATATTATTTTATAATGTTGTTGCCGCTCCGGCCTAGGCGATCTCGAGGTCGCGGAATCATTTTGCTGGCATAGCATACACAATATTTTTTTGCAACCGTGAAAATTATCTAATTCCAATAAGCATTATGTCGTTTTAAAAATACAGCGTTTCAACGCGAATATTGAAAAGTAAACTGATGGCGTCAATATCAAAGTGAGTCTATAGAAATGAAATATTTAGCAATACAAATGTTCAACATGCCGGCAGTTACTCTGGGCAACAGAAAAGTAATCTGACGGTGTCAATATCACAGTATTTCTGTGGAAATGAAAGATTTAGCAATACAAATGTTCAGTTTGCCGGCAGTTACTCTGGGCAACAGCCGTAAAACTTTTAGCCAGCCGCCATCTTGGGTAGAGGCCACAAAATATTATTTTGCGGCCTCTGTTGCGACTGCGAAATGCTTGTTTCGCGGACGGTTTCACGAAAAGTTATTTCTTACTTTCTATATTTATATAAACAATAGGCCACTCTCCAACATGAGAGTAATTCATAAACAAGCAAATTTTCTAATAATCGGGAATAATATTACTCGCAAGCATTACCGATGCTCACCTTCTCGTTCAGCAGCGTAGATTTATCGACCATCAGGTAGTGGTACTTTTCGTCGCCGTAGACGCTGCCGTGCGTCTTTTCCATTTGGAAAACGAACTTTTCGTCGGGCTCCTCCTCCTTCACGTCTCGACGCCCGTTTCGGTCCTCGTACTGCTTGATGACGGCGTCGGGTTCGGAATCGCACATGCGCAGAAGGTCCTTCAGGCCGCATCCGAAGGTCTTGCAGCACAGGAAGCATTCTTTCACGTTCGTCACTGTTCCAAAGTATCACAGAAAAGAGTAATTTTTTTCAAATATCGTTACGAAATGTCCCTAGCGCCGGCCCTGTCGCCCATAAACGCAAATTAGTGTAACGGTTCGAAGGAAGAAAGTTACCTGCCTGATCGCGGCTTACTGAGATTATTCGATCATCGGGATTTGTCTGGAGGATTCTCCACTGTGTGAGCGGGTATATAAACGGGAACCACTCACCGCTACGGCAGAATTTCTATTAAAGAGAGGTTATCAGAGGGTTTTAGTACAGAGCGTTGGAAAGTTAGCGGAGCGATTTGAGTGATTGTTTTGTATTGTGCTAAAGAGTTGTAATAAAAGTAGTTCAGTGTTCAGTGTGGTTTGCAGTTTTAATAAACGAACCCAAAGGATAAATCTTAGCAATATTTCTCAGGCCCCAAAGCCCCCGTAATCGGGTGTGCAACGCACGCAGGCGCCACCCCGAAGGGGCGCCAAAAGTATGGTTTGGCAAAAAAAATTGACGTGGATTAATCAAAGGCGCAAGATCCACGTGGGACTTCAACGTCACTTTCTTCATGAGACGCATTTCGCGTGGAGGAATTTTTGAACCAAGATCTGCCTGAATTAAAACAACGAAAGAGCTTATCAGTTCTTGATATTCAGAATACACGTGTATTCTGAATTAATGGCGGCCACTTCCGGAGGAAAAATTCAAAAATGATGGGATATGTAACTTTTAACTCATGATAAATTCAGCAAATTTCTGTTTCGATTTCTTTGTGAAATTGAATTCAAGATCATATTTTCAGAACTTTTATTGTTCAACAGATTATGGATTTGTATTGTATCTAGTTATATTTATGAAGCAATAAATTGTTTTATCTACTTGATGTCATTCAGTATCTCTCGTCGATCATTGAAGCAATCAATTGTTTTACCTACTTGATGTCATTCAGTATCTCTCGTCGATCATTGAAGATGAGTAATAACGAAGAAAATCGTGCTACATACCACCAGAAATTACCGCACAAGCATGGTGGGAGTAGAAAAACAGTACGCAACTCGGGGATAAGGCCAATTACGTGCACTCAATTCAATTCAATTTTTTATTATCCCAAGAAACATTGTTTATTGTTTATTGAGTAACTGATCCCAAGAAGCAAACGCTTATACAGGGATAAACATATAGGAAAACATTGACCAGATACAAACACAGAATAAATTAAACCATTAGATCATAACATCAAAATGATATACTTGGGAAATTCTATTCCATTGTCTAAAAGGATATTTTTTGATTTTGATTTGAATTTATTTATATTTTTTATTTCTTTCAAGTTTTTTGGCAAGATATTACAAGTAAGAACTTCTGAGTAAAGCAGAGATTTTCTACCAAAATTGCTTCTGATTTTAATCAAATCGAAATCATTCAACTGTCTTGTATTATAATTATGAATACTCGTATTTGAAGTAAATTTTAGGGTCGAATGTTTATTGTTGGATGATGTCGAATGAATAAATGAACAGGTCTTCAATTTATATAGCTTTTCTGAATTGAGTACATTTTTTGGTGTTTACAAATTCACAGTGGGTTCACGATAATGCAATTTGTAAATAAACTTAATTGCTACGCTATAAGGTAGACAGTGTTTCTAAACAGTGTTTAGAAACATTCGCTTGATAAAGATACAGTGTATCGAAACATGTCGCGAAGACAATAAATTTTGTGGAAATTTAATCGTGTCTACCTTATAGCGTAATAACTATGGATTTCCATCAAGTAAAGGCCACCTCGATCCAAAAAAAAAAACTTAATTGCTTTATTCTGTAGTGTTTTTAAAGATTGCAATAAAGAACTAGATGCTGTTCCCCAAACTGTGATCAAATACTGTAATTTTGAATATATTAAACTGAAATAGATCATTCTCAAGTATTTTCGTGGAATATAATTTCTTATTTCATATAGAATACCGATTACTGGAGATATACTTTTTCTCAGTATTTATTATTATTTATTTAAATCCCAACAAACACATGTGCTTATAAAGGGATGTGATTATAAGAATACAAAATATATGAAAAAGAACAGATACAGATATAAATAACAGATAGATCGAAATTACAACTGAGATAACAAAACAAAAAAAAACTGGGAATTATTCATTTGTTCATAAAATATTGTTTCAAGTCACGTTTAAATTTCAACATATTTTTTGAATTTTTCAACTTTTCTGGTAAATTATTGTAAATATCTATTCCATTATGAAGAATTGATTTTTTGCCGAAGTTACTTTTTATCTTCACTTTATCAAAATATTGTGATTGTCTTGTCCTATGATCATGAATACTAGAATCATGAATAAAATTCAATACAGATGAGTGTCTATTGTTTGTAGAGGCAAAATGTATGAACGTGCAAATTTTTAACTGATGAATGCAATCCAACTTCAATAGGTTTCTCGACTTGTATGAATTTATAGTGGATTCTGAATACTCTAACCTGAAAATACATTTTATTGATCTGTTTTGTAGTGTTTTCAGAGGTCTCAACAGAGAATTGGTTGCTGTTCCCCAAACGGAAATTAAATATTGCAATTTTGAAAATATTAAACTAAAGTAAATGATTCTAAGATATTTTCTGGGTACATATGGTTCCGTATCCTATATAGGAAGGATAATATCCCAGGTGAAATAAAAGCTATTGATGAAATAGTTATGTCGCAAGATGTAAAATTCTTGGGAACATTTCTAGATGAGAGGTTAGACTGGGATTTACACATCAATCACGTATGCAAGAAACTAAATTCAGCATTCTATGCAATAAAGAAGATGAAAACATGTGTAGCCAAGGAGAGTTTATTGGACATTAATTATGCAATGGTATACTCACACATTTCTTTCAACATATTGTCATGGGGATGTGGTAAAGATTTTGGTAGAGTGTTTATAGCGCAGAAACGTATCGTGAGATTAATATTTGATATGGACTATCGTAATAGTTGCAAACCAATATTTATTAGAGAGAAATTGTTAACTGCTCCATCCATCTATATTTTGAAATGTTTGAAATACATTAGATGTAACTTGAAATCCTTCGATACCAATGCTTCTTCGCATGTTTATAACACTCGACATGGTGGTCACCTGAAAGTAACAAAACCCAAAACCACGAAATTCCAAAATTCTCCTCTCTACAGGGCATTGAGTTTCTACAACAAACTGCCAACGGCAATTAAAAATTATGAATGCGATAGAATATTTTTTAACAAAATAAAATGTTTGCTGACTGAGAAAAGTTACTATTCTTATCAAGAATATTTGGATGATCCATTATTGTGAATTATTTTACTTTTAATATGTTACTTGTAGTTTGCTGTCATCTTACTTGCTTTGTAATAAAACTTCAATTCAATGATTTTATTTATATATGGTAGTGGTTCATTTGTACTCAGGTTATGATTTTATTTATACTGTTTATCGTTTCACTTTTAATTATGTTTCTTATGTGTGCTGCCGTCATATATTTTTTCATTTTATCTATACATAAGATCGTTATTTATTTTATTGACACTCAATGATCCACAATAAGGTTTTATTGTATCATGTGATTTATGTATTGTTTGACTTACCGTATGTACACACTGTACCTAAATGGCTAATAAATTGATTTGAGTTGATTTGATATAGAATTCCAATAATTGGTGAAATTTGTTTCCTCAACTGTGTTATGTGAGTGGCCCATGAGAGAACTGGATCAATACTCAACCCCAAGAAATTGATAGATTTAACATAATTTATTATATTATTTCCAAACATTATTTTGGTTATTTGCTCAGTTAATATCAATCTTTTGTCAATAAACATGAATGAGCATTTATGAAAATTGAGCATTATTTTATGAGCCTCCAACCAAACTGAATTTTTTTAAGGTCATCTTCAACTTTTGATTTAATTTCATCGATACTTTTTGAAAAATATACAAGAGTAGTATCATCTGCGTATAACTTAATTTCACCATTTAGATTCAGACTAGATATGGAGTTGATAAATATAAGAAAAAGGACTGGTCCGATGACTGAACCTTGTGGTACTCCAGAAATTATCTCTTTTTCCGGGCTCACTCTATCTCCTATATACACAAACTGTTTTCTATTGCATAAATAATTTTCAAACCATTTATGAGCGTTACCTCTAATTCCAATGCTATACATAATTTTTGAAAGAATTGAATCATTCACAGAATCAAATGCTTTACATAAATCCAGTGACAAAAGTCCACATTTCTGGTCATTATCTAATCGAAGTTGGATATTCGTAATCAGATCCAAAGCTGCAGACTCTGTATTACTGGATTTACGGAAACCATACTGCTCCTTGTGAAAAAAATTATTTTTTTCAAGATAATCTAATAATCTTACTTTCATGACTTTTTCTAAAATTTTTGGTAAAACTGGTAGAACTGAAATCGGTCTATAATTATGTATGATAGATTTTTTACCATTTTTGAAAATAGGTTTTACTTTAGCAATTTTGCAATTGGTGGGGAATATACCTGATTCGAAAGTTATATTGATTAGTTTACTCAAAAGTGGTGATAATTCCGATTTAACTGCTTTAACAATGTTAACTGTTATATCGTCGTTCCCAGGAAAGAGTAAGATCGATATATAGCCCTAAAAACTTCATTAAATCAGTATATTTTATTACACCTTCCTTAGGCTTTATTTCTTTCAATGATTTTGTCATAACTGATCGTTTAGAAATGAACATGAAAGAACATTTTGGGATATTCAAACTTAGTTTGTGAGCTATCAGCCAGGAATTAATTTTTTGAAGATCATTTTCTACCCTAATTTTGATGTCATCAACTCTCTTTGAAAAATATATAATTTTCTGCTTTTTTGTTATTCATCAGTGAAATAAATGAATAAAAATTAAATTAGTAATTTATTATAATTTCCAAATAATCTAAAAAAAAAATATAGTGGTTTTATTATAATTTTTTTTATAACCCGATTTCATGCATCAATTGATAATAAAAATAATGTCCCGCATGCTGTATTACTAGGAGTGGGCCCGAAACTATCCAAAATATCGATGTTTTTTCTTGTATCAATTTTTGCTGAAAATTAATATGGGTTAGTTTTCATCAATACATGAAAATATTGGCGTAGAAAATTCATTAGGTAGTAAAAATGTTTTCATGATGTATCTGATGCAACTAGCGATGTCTGTGTGGAAAAAATTGATGTCCGTAGAAAACATTTGGAACTGCGCGAAAGCACGATTTATATTAGTTAAAAAAATTGAAATTTGCCGATTCCTAGAGCAAAATGGTTGTTTTTTCAGTCCTACAACCTGAACATGTCGATTTTACGATGTATGGTCACGTATGGATGCGATGGCCACACTTCCGCCACATATACTCATTTTTTTTCCGCAAATCGCTTGGAAATTTTGACATTCCAGACAAAAAGTAAAAGTTTCCTTACTGTAAGAAAATGATATTTCCTTACTGAAAACAGTATCAATAGTAACTTAATATGAATTTCAAAGCACCATTCATTCGTAAATAAAATTATCCGCGTTTTTTTTTTCAAAATTGGTTAATATCTGTAAAATTTCAAACGATTAAAAATATTAAATATTATTTAAGAAAAGGGCATATATACATTTTGTACCTATGTAGCATTGAATTGAATTACGAATAGACTGTATTTATCAATTCACCATATAAATAACTAAATCGATGCAACTTATCGCACCAAAAAAGATTCATGCAATTCGAAATTGCTGCGACAAATTGCATCCTCGAAACAGGCTATAAGATTCCAATTACATGTTTTTGGGTATGGTAGAATCATAGACATTATGACTAATGGACTGGCCCTAAGAGAGAGAAAGGACTGCAGAGTGAGCAAGAAAGGATACTTCAAGTATAACATCTGAGCGAATTCCTTCCTCAATGTAGCAGATAAAGAGAGGTTAAGGAGGATAGAGTAATTCAAGTCTAGAATTGTCATTCTGTCCTTCACAATATCACTTCAATGTGCATATCCTTTCTCTCTCTATTATATTCCGCATCGTGTTCGTCATAAAGGCCAGTCCGCTAGTTATAATGTCTTTGGGTAGAATGTTCAGTAATAGAATGTATAATCCTTATAGTTGGTAACTGAGGTCGGAAATCACCAAGCACAAATACCTAGGTTAAGTTTTAGGCTCTACCTCCTGGGCTCACTCGTAAGATTGTCCATTTTTGAATTATCCACTAAATTTCTAGTCTCCCATTCAATAGCTCCTTTCTTTGTTGTGTCCAATATATTCATTTGAATGTGTTCTATGAGGGCTTTTGATAGGTACCATATTCCTGTATTATTGAGAATGTAACCATTTCTATGGTAGTTAGATTTTCTCAATATGGAATTACATTCCATATTGACAGCTCCTTTAAAAAAAAAAAATTCATGAAGAGTAAGTTATTTTCATAAATCTCATCATTTATTCTTCTATAATCATATCTAATAAACGGTTGAGAGACAACAATAATTGTATTTGTGTGTTTAGACTTCAGGATGAAGTTCTCGATAATTTCGATGTTTGCTATATTAGGCCATAAAAGCACAACGTCATTTTTTGTAAAGTGCAATGAATTTTGAGTAGCAGTTTCCACAAGTTCCTTGTCTGGTGCATTTGGCTTCAAGAATGTTTATAACCGAAAATCATCAGTCTGTCTGAGGATGCTTTCTATCAAGTGTTTGCCGTGCAGACCAGCTACAAGCAAGATTTTCTTTTTCTTATTTGTTGCCTCTGATTCATTTGTTTTTTTAGGTCGGCAAATTGTGTTTTGGATAAATTTCAGTTTTTTACTTGCCATCTCCCCTGTAGAGGTTTGTGTTTCTGTTGTAATATTTTTCTGTTTGATAGGTATAGCGGTTTGGGTCGAGATTGAAACAGTTGACTTGCTTTGTATGATTTTTGTGGTATGTAGGAGTTCATTCATGTACAGCTTTGCTTCAATATTATTCTTCAATTTCAACTGTTCCTCATTATTGGGAAAATATTTGAGGGTATTTAGTTCTTTTTTCATTGAAATGATTTCTTCTTTCAGCATTTTATTTCCATTTACCAATTCAGTTCTTTCCTTTTTCATTCCTTTTAGAAGTTTCAACATTTCTTTGTTTTCATTTTTCACCTCCTCATATATTTCAGACATGAAATTGATGGATTTTTGTAATTCTAATACCGTTTTCAATAAATTCTCCATTAAATCATCATTATGTCCTTTAAAATTACAACTAGGGCACAACCATCTTTTCCCGTTTGTTTTCTTGAGTTCCTCAGAATATAGCTCGAATTCTTTGGATTGTAGATTCGAACATATCAAATGGAACCATTTTCCGCATACTTCTTTGCATTCTATAGCACACTGGTTCGTTTTCAAATTCGAATTGCAATTTCCACATGTGAAAGAATCAGAACAACCGGCATTTTGTTTGTCTTGAGTGGAAACGAGAAAATTTCTAATTTTTTTCTGAGTTGAAGCGCCAGCACAAGTATATTTTGGTGGCAAATATCCATTTTCATCATCGGAATCTTCAACAGCTACTGGACTAATATTTTTCACTTCAGATTTTTTCCTTCCCATTGTCAATTTCGACGTATTGTCAGTTGGAATTTGAATATGATATTATTTCTCAATAGATTAACTTACAGCCGTGATTTCAACTTCTTCAGTTAATTGATCCTCTCAGGTAGCTATATTCGCTCTCCAAACAATTTTAATAGGGAATTATCAAGTCGAAAACTTTACTTGAATGGGAGCAAATAGTTTACAGGGCTGTATTGAGATATATATATTCATTGTTCAACAAAGGAGAATATAAATGAAATGAATAATAAAAAAGACAACTCTCGAATAGCATTCGCATCATCTCCGTCGAATTCAACTCAATGGTCACACGAACCAAAACACTTACTGACGACATTGAATGTGTCGGAATAAGCTAATAACTTACACACCTGATCCTCAGAAATCGATACTTCGTCGTGGGAAAATATTGAACAGAATATTTTTCATCGAGATTAGGCAAGATTTAGGGAAAGATTATGTAGAAAACGAGTTCAAAAATGTATTTTGAATATCCAAAGCGGATTCGCGAAATCTTGTTAAGCTAGTCCCTCATAAATCATGCTTATTATATAAAATCGAACGTCTCTACGTTTCTTTTCATTACTCTACAGGGGATATTTCGTCTGCGACATGGTTATAATAATACTAAAACCTGAATAGATAAAACTTATGAATAAAAATGGTACCTTGAACTGCTTTTGATTCTGGTGCAATCTCTTCAAAAGGATCAGTAACTTTGGGAATTTCTGGTAGAACAGATGATTCAGGTTGATCAGATGATTCTGCTTGTTCAACTGGATCAATTGCTGTAGATTGCCCAAGTATCGCAGAGGGTTTGAGTTGTTCACTTGGTTTAGTTGATGTAGAGCGTGCTGGTTGAACTGGTTTGCAAAAAGGATCTGCCTTTCTAGCGTCGCATAATTCTACCGCAGATTTTCTGATATAGATCGCCCCGTCCACTAGCCTGAACTCGCTGGGTTTATCTGTTTCGTTGAGCTTTTGTTTAATAATGACTTTTTCTCTCACGGATATAGGGCAATTGGTACTCTTCCTTGGTTCTCCTGAGCAAATTTTTGAGGCATAATGCTGACCCCCCACAGGGCTTGTTTTTATTCTAGGTCCTGACAATTGATTTCTGGTGACAGAGTTTGGATTTGAGGTGGAAATTTTTAGGCCGGTTGCTGCAAATACAATGGAACCCTTGATGTATCAAGTTTCCTCACGAGAATTAAAATGATCCCAACATCATCACAAAATTGGAATCACCTACACAAATGCCCGAATACCAATTTGGCATCTTCAGGAGAATTAATTATCAAAATATACGTCTTTCCCTGAAGATGTCGTAATCAACAATCGAGTTTTCAAAGGAAATAATGTTATTTATGACAGAAATGATATTGAGAATGGTAAAATAGGTTTGGAAATGGCTTGTCGGCTGAAACATGTATGCTTTAACAATTTATGATAACAGCTGTTGTAACACAACATCCAATTCTGTATAATTGTTAATATTTACGCATTTCGATTCGTGAAATATGAATTTGAAGTCAAAAAGGGACGCTTTACTTTCATTCTGGGTTGCAGCTTTCCAAATGTCACAAAGGAACACATTCCAAGATATGTTTACACCAAAAGCGATCTTATAATACAGGTTTATAGCCTCACAAGCAAAAATGTTTTTTACCCTGTGACATCCCAACAATATATGTCCTCGAAACGTCCCAAAGAGACTTTTCTTCCTCAAACGAAGGTCCTTGAAGAATCTTTTATTTTCATCAAACACCATTGAAGTGGAGCAATTGAAATAAGAATAGTGAAAATGTAGAACAGTGCCACAGAACACCCTAGGGCCTTTTGACTTCTGATACGTTTTACGCGTTAGATTAGGTTTGCCAAAACTGCATGGTGTGAGATGAACTAACCTTCATCCAAAGTTTTATACTCATGCACAAAATAAGGGGTGGATACCTTGAGACTCCAAATTAGTGTCGGGATCAGAAGCAGTGTCGTCTTCAGAAATTTTTATTCGTAGATCCGAATATTCACTAGGTATATATCTGGAGGAGCAGATTCCAAACTTTCTCGAAGAATAAACCACTGTAATTCCACTAGACAGACCTCTTGCAGTAGACGCACTGGTCCAGAATGGTTTCTTTTCTACCATAAATTTCGGCGATTGTTGATGGATGAAATGGGATGAAAAGTTATCATGACGGATGAATAGATGTAGGGCTCAAAGTGACAATTGTTATACAGTGCGGATCATAAGTGTTATTCCCTATTGGAGTCTTTACACTGTGCTCATTGTTAGTAGACATTTTATTCCGTTAGCTCTGAACGCCGATCATTTACTTGACAATTTAACCGACCTATTGGATAAGAGAATTTTCTACCTCGACGCCTCTGCTGAATACGGAATCTAGAATATTATGAAAAGAGAAAGTTCCTCTCTGTTCGAATACTGTATATAAAGGACCCATTTCATCGTGGAGCAGAGTTTAGTAAAAAATGTTTGATGTTTTAGTTAGTACAGAAGTTTCATTTTTCTAGTGTTGCGAAAAACTTATTTTGACAGAAAGAATATTTTTTTTTATGGACATAAGGTAATTTAAGGAGTTTGGAAAATAATATACCGGGTATTGAATTAGTCTTATTTTCCATCTTATTTGTTTCATTTATTTTTGTTTCACTTACAAACACATCCGAACTGTAGTAACATGTAAGGATAAATAAGAACTATTTTATGTTAAACAGAGAATGACAATAAAGAAAAGGATGTCATGACGATATCTCTAGATTGCGTTGAAAACAATTGAGGTATTCAACGCATTGAAAAAAAACAAAATAATACATTTACAAGACAATCACAAAAACATACAAGGTCTAATATCCTTTTGACATGACGTACATAAAAAGATCCAGTTCGTGTCTGATGACTATAATAGGAGATTGCATTGTTGCAACATAAGGATGAGCAATCCGAAGCACTTGTAGAGAATGACATTTTGTTGATGTTTCTCAAATTTATTTTCGGTACTATGAACTTGATGTTATTAATTGAAGATAAGACCTTATATTTTTTGTTGTTGATAGTATTGTACATGAAAAAGGGCTGCATGAATCTATTTTCTTTTTTCAAAGGAAACCACTTCGGAATTACCAATTCGCCTTTGGTATGACACTAAGTAAGGGTACACACTGTATTTGCGGGTATATAGGTAGAATAAAAAGCGTTTTTGGACTTTTTCGATATCATCCTTACTGCTCTCCACCTGGGATCTCATATTACAGAGGCACTCTAATCTTGTCAATATTTTTTAAAAATTATTTTTTACGTATTACGAACCCAAGAATCTTCTATGCTTTGTTGATAATGAAAGTGTAATGTTTGTTGAATTCAAAGTTAGACTGGAAAATTACTCCTTAATCCTTGCACTCATTTATCCTGCGTAGTTCGCAGCCATCATAAGGAAATTGAATTCGGTTAACTTTTTGGGTGAAAGTAAGTGCAGCACATTTATCAGTATTCAAATTCATTCTGTTTGTGTCAAACCATTTGCATAGCCTATTCAGGTCTTGCTGAAATGGTGCGCAGTTTCGCTTACTTTTTACTGTTTTGGAGATTTAAAAGTCATCCGCAAACATAAAAAAAATGAGTCGGAAATGCTATCCGGCAGATCCCTTATGAAGATCGCAAAGAGGAGGGGTCCAAGATTGCTTCCTTGGGGAAACCATGAAATCGCAATAAACCCACTCGATAAAAGTTTTCCTATCCTTACACGTTGAGGCCTGAAGGAGAGATACGCTATTGCATGAATTCTACTGCATTTTCAGATAGTCCCAGTCTGCCTAACTTGGTGAACCTAATGAAAGGCCTCAGTGCAGTCTGTCATTACCACATCTAGTTGGTTTTTGTTATTTATTGCTTCAGCTGCATGCTGAATGTGTGAAAAGCGCTAAGTTATTAGCAAGATGAATAGAAAACGTGGTGCGTTGACCGATATGCTTTTGTTTAGCCCATTCCTCTCGAGCTGAGAAATCGAAGAGTAAACTTACATTTTTTGACGGTAGGTAGTGTTGAGGTGGTGATACAAATGCGATTTTTCAAGGGTACATTTTCCTTGAGGCGGTAGCTTACGAGTGATTTTCGATACCGGCGGTCTCATTGGATGAACTCTTGCGGGATCTTTCGTTCACCAATAGAATTATCAGTATACAAAATACGTAAAGTGAAGTTCGTCTAATAAGAAGCTATTAATTTTTTTGAAATGTTTGACAGTTCGATTTGAATTTGAATGCATTTGACAATTCCTTTAATATTCAAAATCTTGTACCTAATTCTTGTTTCTTTTCACGTTTTTCTTGTTTATATTCTTTTGAAGTGTTTATCGTTGCTGTTCTTGTATTTGTTTGTTTTCATAGTGATGGTTAGATTTATTATGAACCGATTTACAACGCTCAAATAAAACGCTCGTGTAACGTTTAGGTATTACTTATCCCTCATATCATCGGCTTGTAATCACATAAAAATTGTATTTTTTTTAACACTATGAAGAAAAAAGTACTTACCTATCTTCGGTTCCTCAGAAAGTAGAAAGATAAGATATCAATGCTTTCCCAGTTTCACTAAAAACTATTGTTTCGGAAGATTTAAAATCACATCACAATCACTAAGTTTTTGATTTATTTTTCATCAAATTGAAAGCAAAAATGCATAATTTCTAGCATTTAGCGGGAAAGCAAGAAATTTCATGCAAAACATGAGACCATGAAATGAACATAACCTATATATATATATATATATATATATATATATATATATATATATATATATATATAAATAATCGAATGGCCGTCAAGCAGACGGATATCATCGCATCACAAATAAAATTTAAATCACGTAAGATGCGCCTCTGCAAACTGCAAACTCTCGAAGGCATCTCTTCAGTTAAAATTGATCAAAATCAAGATAGAGAAAAGTCGAGAAAATTTGCTTACAATCTATTAGGTATAAGTCAACACACCAGAGTTTTTATTCATCTTGGTTATTAGTGACAGTGGATCTGTCCGGTCCTGGGTTTGTCAATAGGCCGCGTACTAGGGGCGATATTTTAGAGGAAGCCTACCTAATTCCAGAGGATAAAAATTAAAATTCAAACAAGTTCCGGTGAAAAATTGTAATTCTTGTTTCTTTAATGCTCTTTCTCAATAAGTTATTATTTTAATTAACTTTAGTTCCATTCTCACTACACATGGAAAATTATTATTTCAGAAAGGTGCCTAAGCGGTATCGGGGAGCAAGGCCCTTCAACACCAATATACAGTCCTATATTTTAACGTTCACTTGGGATGAGAGAATATCAAATTGGATCTTTTCTAAACCAAAGCTAGAATACTTTCTGCTTGGATTGAAAATATGGAATTGCATGAACGAATCGACGTATGTTTTCCTTCCGCTGTGAGTTTTTAGAACCTGAACATAAAAATCCAAATCATGTGTCTCTTTCGGGCTGAGGCAAAAATAGATATAAACGTGACATCCCAAAAAATTAAAATTTTTTCAATACAATGGAAAAAACTTCGACAACTATAGAAACTACAAAATATGTTGATCATTGTTTATTAGTATAAGAAACTATATAAACATAAAATTTTAATAAAATTGACAATCACATTTTTTAGGAAGAATGACCAGTAACATTCATAACTGATTTGCTCGTCTCGAAACTATTTCTCCAATACTAACTTCTCTGGTGGATCTGTAAATAAAGAGAGAATATGTTATTACTAACCGAGGTTATTGAAATAAGAGACAAATGCTTGGAAATCGAACAGTATTTGATATCTGTTTGGGATACTGCATCAATTTTTTTATTTATTTATCTGAACATACAGCTTCCAAACAGAACATAGCTCTGGTATAAGGAAGTTACAATCTTATTATCATACAATAAGTAATCCATTTACAATTCACTATCGGATCATTCGTTGAACATCAACATACCAACATAAATTGTTTAGGTTTTCTCAAGAAAATATGAAGAGACCTAGAGGATTTTATTTCATCCGGCAATTTGTTGAATATTTCAATTGAGCTTGCGATAGAAATATTTTTTCCTTTATTATAATGGACATTGTTCAGATGAAAATTGAAATTCCTGGTACTATAACTGTGAGTAGTTGAGTTTTTTAGAAACGGAATGATAGTTTTTTGGATATTTTTTGTTAGTTTGTAGATTGATTTGGCTCTTTCTAATTTAATTTAGCAGTTTGAAGTCATATTATTGGTCAATTTATATAATTCTGAAGATGGAGTGTCCCACGGTTTTTTGATTATTACCTTTATTGCTTAATCATTAAACGATATATAGATTTCTTTTGTTTTTAATTACAAGAGAACCAAATCCTAATCAAATATCTGATCTGAGAAAGTATGTAAGAATTATATATCAGAATTCAAACATATTTATTTATTAATTGCACCCAAAAACGGAATTATAATTTTTTTTATTTTATGTATTTCAAAATTTAATTTATTTTCAATGATGGGGCCCAAATACTTTTGAATTTGAACGTCAGTGATAGGTTTTATTATTTATTTTTATATTTAGTTTAATATCAATCATATTTTTTTGTTTGAAAATAATATAGACAGTTTTGTCTGAATTAATGGTTAGGTTTATGTTATTTATCCACTTTTCAATAATTTATCATCACTAGTCATATTATTCTCCGAAATTGTAATATTCTTTCCAGAATAAAATATAGCAATGTCGTCTGCAAAAGAATAAGGTTTTCCGAATAAATTCTGTCAACATATATTTAAAAAGGAATTGGTGCGAAAACTGAACCTTGTGGAACTTCCATGGTTGATATGACCTCTATATGTATAGGATTTCTAATGGAATTTTGTGATTAACTGTGTCAGCAATGAAACAATTGAAATCTTCACAAAACAAGACTATGAAATGTATTTACAAATTTCCAGTTCGAAAATCAACGAGCAAATTATACAAAACCAGAAATCTTTTAGACATTGAATCGTGATTCAAGTTGAAAATAACTATAATTTCATTCAATTAACCAAAAATGGAGAAAAATTCATTCTCTTTTATGTCACCAGTTCTGTTAGCCATAATAATCTCACTAGACAACAGCATCGATTGAAAACTTTACAATTCAAAAGCAATAAAATATTCCAGAAACTTCATAGCTGTACTGTGATTTTTCAGTCAATTCTCATCTTTTCCTATCAACTTTGGTTAAATTTTGTTCGAAATTGTGTATACCCACTTGAGAGACGATGTTGGAGAAGAACTCCTGTCTATTATCGCATCCCTGATTTCAACTGCCGATGGAGGTCCAATTTCGTAATCGGCCAAAGACATCCCCATCCTGGTGGAACTTTCTTCTGCAACTGATCTGCCATCTTCTGGACTGTTCACGCAATACGTGAAGGAACTGACGTTTCTGTTGGTGGACGAAGGCATTGTGTAGCTCCTGACTTCATATTTGTTGTCTTGAGTTGATTCGCTGTTGGACAGGAAATAAAAATCGAGGTTGTGAGGGGACTTTCCTGCAAAAAAAACTTGACTTAATAAAAAGCAAGCACTGTATTTGATGTGAAGAATGAGATGACCAGAAAAGGAATTTCTGGCAAAAACATAATAATCTCCACTGATAGTAGACAAACCCTACTAACCTTGAATAGACAACGTATTATCTCAGGGTTAGCACTAGAGTGCCACCAAGATTTAGCTAACGCCTTGGTAGATAATAATATCGTACTAAGGTGGGTGAAAGGGCACGACAGGAGCAAAGGTAACCGCATTGCTGACTCTTTGGCCAGGATGGCGGCTGGACTGAAAGTTTTGGGACCAGGTGACACCCATGGCTTGACGACTTCGACAATTGCGGAACTAGCCAAACGTTACACCCATACTCAATCCCTTAAGAGATGGGATGAAACCAAAGGATGCAGTTTTGCCAGGAACAACCTTAGACCGTTGGCCCATGACACAAACATTGTCGATAATCTATGTTCGTATGCCCTTTTGGGGATATACTCAGCAGGCTTGGGAAACCGGGAAAAAGTGCCTCCGAGCGTCTGTGACCAGTCCTTGCACCTGCTGACCTCCACTTCCGGTTGAAAAAAAAGGGTTAAATATTCGAGGAACGAGAAAGCTCGGCCATGTGGATACATTATCGTATCTTGCAAAAATAACCGGGCGCTAGCCGGTTTGCATACGTCTAGGTCGCTGCCGGAAGGAGGCATACGAACCGGAAGTGGCAATTTCCCACTGGTGATGGACGATGATCGAGGAAAGTGTGCCCTTTCGTGGAACGACTCCTTTCGACCCATTAAACACTATCCGACATTTGCATACGATTTCGGAAAGGGCATCTCGATTTATGCCAGCATCAACTAACCGGACTAACCTAGAAATAGTCGATAATTGAGGAAATGTTGAAATTTTGACCACGGTTAGTAGAAGTGAAAGTACTTATCAAATAATGGTTTGCATACAATTTGCGCGGTGCCAACATTACTTAATTAATTCCCAAACTTTCAATAAAAGGGCCCCTCTGCAGATAATGTTTATTTTATGTTTTTTGTTCCGCTGAATCCAAATATACCAATTATTTCACCTTGCACAAAATGTCGTCAATATATTTCTTTTTTTTTGTTTTTTTATTTCCAGAAAATTTAGTGGAAACCCACCTATATCATCTTCAAAACGGAATTTTTTGCTATTGTTGTGGAAATTGTCATATGTATACTTTGTACTTGCTTGGAGATAAGATTCAAGATTTTCTCATATTCTCTTTCACCTGTTCGCGAGAATGCCCCATATATGAATGCGCCATAGTTATTTTTCATGGACGAGTATTCCGTTTTTGACAGAAGGGAACAGGAATAAACAGGAATCTTGACAGAAGCATATTGTCGAAAATTGAATTGATATTACTCCAGATGTTATAAATCGAGAATGAAAAACGAAATTTCATGACACCCCCCATATATATGACCCGATATTAGCTTCGAAACTGGACTCTGGAGTGATTATCAAGATTTTTGGAATTTTTTTCTAACGAGTATTCCCCCATGTACATTTTCTCTAAGTGGTCCAAGCGACTCTAAAACACGTTTGTAGGCACTCAGAACTTCTCCTCATAATTTATATCATGTTCTCGTTAATTTTCAAAACGGGCAAGAAATTTTTCCGGATTTTGCGGAAACTCCATATATATATGGATGTGACTTGCGCCCTCCTTGGGGCGATTTTCTTATCACAAATTCAACAAGCTTTCCAATGAGCCCACTCCTGTATAAATTGCTCTTAAAACAGCTTGTAGCAAGATTTTTGTCCGCTTTTTGTCCGTTTTGGCCCATTGTGTGCCATTTTGTGCCCGGGATAAACCATCTCCCCCAGGGTATAACCTTTAATATGTTTATTTTTGATAGATCTCAGCAGGAGTACAGGAATACCTTCCAAACTATCCAAAAGTTTGTTTGCCTCATGTATGGGGTGAAGAAAGAGACTGATGTAAACCAAGCCAGATTGGCCGTGTTCTCGGCAACATATACGCCGGAGAAAAACTCCGAGACGCTGATAAAAAGTTTATTCAAGTACGACCCCTTCCGGTAGTGACCTGGGCGTATGCAAACCAGCTTTTGTTACAATGTCGTAGTCTATCGGCACCGAGATTGGCATACGAACATAAATTATCGACTATTTCTAGGTTAGTCCGGTCAGTTGATGCTGGCATAAATCGAGATGCCCTTTCTGAAATCGTATGCCAATGTCGGATAGTGTTTAATGGGTCGAAAGGATTCGTTCCACGAAGGGGCATACTTTCCTCGATCATCGTCCATCACCAGTGGAGAATTGCCACTTCCGGTTCGTATGCCTCCTTCCGGTAGTGACCTGGGCGTATGCAAACCAGCTTTTGTTACTTAAAATGTCGTATTCTATCGGCACCGAGATTGGCATACGAACATAAATTATCGACTATTTCTAGGTTAGTCCGGTCAGTTGATGCTGGCATAAATCGAGATGCCCTTTCCGAAATCGTATGCAAATGTCAGATAGTGTTTAATGGGTCGAAAGGAGTCGTTTCACGAAAGGGCATACTTTCCTCGATCATCGTCCATCACCAGTGGGAAATTGCCACTTCCGGTTCGTATGCCTCCTTCCGGCAGCGTCCTAGACGTATGCAAACCGGCTAGCGCCCGGTTATTTTTGCAAGATACGATAATGTATCCACATGGCCGAGCTTCCTCGTTCCTCGAATACTTAACCCTTTTTTTTCAACCGAAAGTGGAGGTCAGCAGGTGCAAGGACTGGTCACAGACGCTCGGAGGCACTTTTTCCCGGTTTCCCAAGCCTCCTGAGTATATCCCCAAAAGGGCATACGAACATAGATTATCGACAATGTTTGTGTCATGGGCCAACGGTCTACCTGGGCGACACTGGGAATGGGAAGCTGGATCCGAATAAATATTTGGCGATGACCAGGAAGAACCTACGTTTAACAGTGGTATTTCTGACTGAACACTGTCAACTAAGGAAACACTTCCATATTATGGGGCTAGTGGACACACCTCTATGCAGGATGTGTGAACAGGAAGATGAAACTGTCATGCATGTCTTATGTGAATGTCTGGAGCTATCGTCGATAAGAGATTGTGTGTTCGGTGAATCTTGGCCTACACCTGCCGATATTAAGATGTTCCCTGGCGACCTGTCGTCCTTCCTGGATAAGGCAGGATGGACAATGTCCTAGGAGGGCGACTCCTTGGGATGATGTACAATGGGTCATATTGTGGCCTAAGTGCTGTGGGTCTACACTCACCCTCCCTACTCTACAGATACAGAGAATGAGATGATGACCAGAAAATTATTATTTTTGCTTTCTTTGGATTTTGTGAACTTCCTGTCCTAGAGATGGGAAAGCATGCTCTTTCAAATGATACAAGGTGACTTACAACTTGCAAGAATATGTTGCGAAAAACATTTATAAATAACCAACTTTCTAGAGAACACCCATTAAAACTTGAAATAATTTTATATCATACTTGAAACAGTGTTTTTATTCATGAAAGGTAGAAAAAATGTGACCTAAATTGAAGATATTGAGAACGATATAGCTGATTATTTAATTATTTCCTTAGTTATATACAAACTGCTAGATAAGGAAACACAGTGTGGGTCTGGGCCTAATTCTTGAGTCATCCGGATTTATTTTCATGACGCAAAGCAATGGGAACTGGACGTGTTGAACTGCGACACAGCAAAAAGTTGTATACAGATTTATCTCAAGAATAAGGCTCTGAATGGTAGATTAAAGGGGATTCGTTGAGCATTTAGCCTCAGAGTAATGCGACCTTAATATTTTAATATCTATTGCACATGATCTCTATCTACCTATCTACTCAAGACCCTGAATGCTGAGGCTTCTGATCTGATTCCTGGGGGCTTGTTCCTTCGAGTCGGAGGGAAACGACGTTATCTCTTCCAGGAACTTGACTCTATTGCAGAACAGAGCTAGGCGCATCGTGTTGTTCAGTATATTTGTTGTTCTTATCAGGTGATATGTCATATCTGCACAATTCAATAATTTTGTGAGTTATTTGTATTTTTTGTATATTAGGATTGCCTACTTGAAATAAATATTATAATCATAAAATGGTTAAGGCTTTTCTCGGCCGAGGTTTTCAGTATTACTACTTTTCTTCGGGTTTGAAGGCCGTCGTTCTTTGGAATTTTTTCCTTCCTAGGAAGAAATTCCAAAGAACGACGGCCTTCAAACCCGAAGAAAAGTAGTAATATTATAATTATGTTCTGCAGTTTCGACGGCAATGCCGCAGTTACCGCAGTCCTCACTGTCAGCAGCTCCGTTACTAATTCAAGATCTTTCAATACCATAATAAATGTTCAGCTTTTTTGGGCGAAGGGCTGAAAAACCTCATCGCTTGTCTTTGTCCTGGGGCTCTGTTTCAGTCACCTCCTGATTGATCAAGGTTCCATCGTCGTAATTGATACCCTCGTGACCTGGTGCCCACATTAAGGTAACTTATAAACGATGAGATTGGAACCTTTGGTGTAATAGTTGAAACTTTTCCTAGAGATCAATTACGCCAACACCAAACTGATATTTTTGCACTCGACGCGCGTTTCGCTAACAAGGTGAGCATCTTCAAGAGAAGATATAGTATCAATTTTCTTCTCCTGAAGATGCTAATCTTGTTAGCGAAGAGCACGTCCAGTGCAAAAATATCATTTTGGTGTTGGCGTAATTGATCTCTAGGAAAAGTTTCAAGGTAACTCATGCCATTTGTCTTATAGAACGTTTCACATATAAAGGATCGGTAGAATTTTGAATCCGTAATAGAAATGTATTCGAATCACCTTCATTCATTCCTTCAGCGTTTTGCAGGGAATATTTTTCTGAGAGCAGCAAATTACTCGGCGCTGTTCCAGTTTTGACATTAGAAAAACTAGTAGACGCGTCCACCAACAAATGATGGTACTTATCGGTAGTACTACTGTCGCGTTCCGGCGTCAAATCATAATCGGAACTCAATAATTTCGTGTAATCTGTCTGTCTCGCATGGAAACGATCTTCTTGGTTGTGATTTGCATCTGCTCCGTTCTCGGCGGAATCGAGGAATTTATCACTCTGATTATCGTGAGATTCTTTCCCAGAAGTATCTTCATTTTTCTCCTTTGAGTGAGGATCGAATTTAGGAGTAGCTGGCTGCAAAATGAATATGAACAATAGATTTTAATAGTGAAATATACGTTATTTAATAAGGATCAACGTGGAATCCCTTTTGGTTATCATGCTTTCTGTGATCAATGTTATTATGTCAAAGTCGATTGCCACAACTTTTTTCAAAAAATGTGGTCATCCTTAGTTATTTCAAAATTAGCATTTCAGATAGCGCCACACTAACCTGTTTGATTCGATTCTGAATTCTAGGACACATAAACTTTTCTTTTTCTCCCAGAGCCGTTTTCAGTACATACACAGGTGAACGTATGAGAACGAATTCATCTTGAAAGTCCGGATCTTTCAAAATCACTGCACTGGTTTCGCATTGTTTGTCGCACTGTAAAACGTTTGTTTGCGTACATTTGTCCTCTCCTTCCTTCGCTTTAACGACCGTCGATTCATCAGTCAATGCTTCAGCTTGTACGTCTACGTCCTTCGTTGAAATTAGAGAACCAGTAGTTTGAATGTATTTGTTATCGGTGAATTTCAAACTGAGTTCGTTTACAAAATTGCCGAGAATAAACGTTGATGTAGGATTTTCATTGTTTTGAATAACCACCTGTTCTGTCATGTTGAACTGGGAGGCGACTGTTTTTTCCATCGTCTCACCAAATACAGTATTATCATTGTGGTTATCTTTGAGTTTTTTGAAAATAATTTCTTCTTCAGTGGAAACCTTCCTTTCCTTCTCAGTCAGTGGAATATCTGAGAAAAATATTGAAGTAATAATAATATGGAATAATTACTTTATACATAATTAAATTTAAATGAATCATTTGAGAGCAGATATTTCTGAGGATTCTGCCTTTATCGTAATATTTTCAAAGAAAGAACAATATTAACATCGAGAAGTTTATACATCCAGAAGTAGCTTTTGTGAAAAGAATAAAAGTTATCAACATGAATCTGAAACAAGATATAATAAGCTACAGATTCCAAGTTATCAAGAAATCAACCATCAAAAAATATCCCTTGAATCACTTTATTCAAGCGTTTTCGGGTTTTATCCGGAAAATTTGGTACTATCCTAGTTTCAAAATAAAATAAAAAAATATTGAAAAACAGTTTTAATACTTTCATGATTGCAAAATATAAATAAGTTTTAATTTGTGTTCACAGATATTGACGAATATTTTGAAGGGTACTGAATAAATGTTTCTATTTAAAAATATCAAATGTCAAATTTGTATATAACTGTACTGGTAATTCGAAGTGATATAGCGTCAAAGTTGCAAATCAAGTTTTCAGTAAGAATATCGATACATTTTTTAATGGATAGAAATCCAATGAAATTGTTTCATCACCCATTATATGGGTTGAACATTAAATCCGATCAATAATATACGGATAATGTTATTTGGTAAATTATCACTTACCACATTTATCACGATAGAATCAATTTGCTCAATAATAGGATCGAAAATATTCTTATCTTGCTCCAATTAGTATGTTAAACTATTATAGGAATATTGTATGGGGTTGGTGGAATAAACACGGTTTCAAGGAGCAAGACATTTGACAAATCATTTGTAATAATGAGTTTGTGACATTCATGTTCATGATAAGAGATAGTGTCAATGGATATTAATTGTTGTTGTTGTTCTAAAAAATTGTTCCTTTTCGTTAACCAGCTTACGAACGTCAACCCTCAGAAGTCGAAACTTGTGCGAGCAATGGATCAACGAGGCCTTACCTTTTAACGTGCGATTACCCAGCACGGTGGCCCGGCGAGGATTCGAACCCCGGCCTTCCGCTTGATAGGCAGATATGCTAACCACTACACTACCGAGACCACTCAACGTTACTCTTGATGACTCACCTACGAACTTTTTTATATTGAAATTCTCGTCTGCCGAAACTCTTCTGATCAAATTCAAACTATCAGTGGCAATCACTGCATCATCCATAGCCGCTGCTTCTACGTTTCCGAAACTAGAAAAAGTATCATTACCTACAGTTGAAAGCGTTGCACGAGAAGCAAATTTTGACGAAGCATTCAAAATGGTTTCGATCGAATTAGAAGGCTCGGTGCATTCAGTCACTCTTCCTAGACTTCGCCTGTTGATGAAAATTTCATCGGAATTCGTCAGTTTGTAAGGATCCGTTTCATTATACTCCAAGTCCTTAGAAAACGCCGGTAAGTCTAGGGCTCGTAGTGACGAACATTCAGAGCAGTCTGGAAGTGGATCGATGCTCACAATGGGAAGAGGCTTCACAGCTAAATTACCTAACCTTGGTTCATTTGTACTAGTATCTCGGTTTTTGTAGGGGATACTCAGCTCTGAGGCGAGTTCGGCAACGTGTTCTCTCATTTTTTCCTGGAACATCATTTCATTTTTGAAAATGAAGACAATGAGAAGAAAGTGTGGTCCTTCGAGCCGGATGAAGGTCAACGAGCGAATCACCCAAGCAGCATAATGAACAAAGGAGGTCAACTATTTTAATTCATTTTGTGTGATTTCCTCAACGAACATTCAACAATATTTTCAATAAGGGAATGACATATCGTCTCTTCAAGACAATGATTAATAGAAAAAAATTCTGCTTGGGTGAATACCCGAATCATTCTCCCTCATTCAATAATTACCATATCTAACCGGCCTTTGTTAGTATTTATATGACTCTCGAACACTCTTTCGATATCGGCGTTCCGGAAATAATTGTTGACTATTATATCCTCCGTAATCCGCAACAAAAACTGTAAATATTCGTGTTCTTCGACTCTGAAAGAAGTATCTATATAACAAATGATTGAATTCACAAATCCAATGCCAGACAGCGGTCTGAATCTGGTACAGATGGTGTAAACCTCTAAGGCGAAGCGCCCTCTGTTGGATGACCAAAGACTCCAGGTCCCACTACGCCAAGTGGTTATGAAAGTTATAAATGACCGGTCGCAAACGTCATTCGTCTACTTGCGGCTTTTTCTGCGGAGAACGAGAATGGTTTTTAATCTATATGAAAATCCTAATAGCGCTTATGACAAATTGATAGAAACTTTCAATTTGTGTTCTTCTTTGAATACATATCCACGTCAAAAGAATTCGAAGCCATGGTTTGATAATCAATTAGCTAATTTAATGAAAGAGCGAAACAAATACTTCAATGAAAAAAAAGAAATTTCCCAGTTCCGAATATTTCTCAGAAAAGTATAAATTTTTCAATAATTTAGTTAAAAAAACCATCCGGCAAAAAATATAAGTATTACCAAGAACAATTTAGCAACACAACGCCCAAATTAATGTGGAAAGGTATAAAATCTTTATTAAATAATTCATCCACCAATAATATAAAAATCAAAAGTTTGAATATAGATAACAACAAAATTGATGATCCATTTGTTATATATATGAGACAATTAATAAACATTTTATTAGTATAGGAGATAAATTATCAAATGCAATTCCTAATACTTCTGAAATATCTGATGTCCTTTCAAGTGTTTCCTCTATTTTTTTTAACCTACTTGTGTATCTGATATAGAAGAAATTATTGAACAATTGAATTCGAAAAAAGCCTCTGGTTTTGATGAAATTAGTGTACGAATTGTAAAAGCAGTCAAAATTGAAGTTTCTCCTATTTTGGTACATATCAGGCTTATGAATTATTTTGAAAACAATTCTCTTTTATACAAAAGTCAATATGGTTTTCGAAGGTCTAGGGACACAGAGTCAGCAGCTATGGACGTTGTTTCAAACATTCAATTAGAAATTGATAAGAGCAGAAAATGTTGTGTCCTGTCTTTGGATTTGTGTAAAGCCTTAGATACGGTTGACCATAAGATATTGATAAAAAAATTATTAATGTTTGGAATTAGAGGTAAACTTCTAAAATGGTTTGAAAATTACTTGTCCAAAAGGAAACAATTCATTCAAATCGACAATAATAATAATAATAATAAAGTTTATTCAAAATTCATAAAAAGAGCATATACATCAATTTGTAAAAAGGTGAATAAACAGTTCAATTATACCCGCGAAGTTAAAAACTTGTTGCGGGAGATACGAATTACATTTATGTATAATATATTTGATAAATTTGTAGAATTCAACAAAATAATAATGAAAAATTAACTAATTTTTTTAATTGAAGTGAGAGATTTCATGAAATAAATTTCGACGTGATTCTTGAATCCATTTTTTAATCTGTAGTTTGAAAGATACTAATGACCTGATCATTTTTATATGATTTGGAATCAAATCATAGTAGAATGGCAATAAATATTTAAAATTTTTCTGAGACGTTGTTGTTTTAACTCTATTTTTCAATGTGATATTATTTTTATTCCTTGTATTATAAATATGATTATTGAAATTTATATTCGATTTGTGTTTATAGATATAAATCATGATGTTATATCCGAATAATTGTCTTATGTCCATTTTATGTGTTTCTATGTACAGATTTTCACTTGGATACAAATAAGACTTATTATGTATTATTTTCAAAAACCGTTTCTGAAGAACTTCAAGATTTCTAATATGGGATTTCATGACCCCTCCCCAAGCCAGAATCCAATAATTCAATTGGGACTGTATTAAAGAAAAATAAAGAATGTTAAGGGTTTTTACGCTCATAAATGTTTTGAGATACTTGAATTTTGATAATAAACTTCGTAATTTCTTCAAAAGGAATGCTATGTGTTTGTCCCATTTCAGATGTTTGTCAATTATAACTCCTAAGTACTTGATACTATCAGTTTTTTCAATGCTAGTATTATCATGAAGTATTAGTGTTCCTAAGTCCGGTGATGAAATATTATAAAATGAGAATGGGACATATTTTGTTTTCTCAAAATTTACTGTGAGTAAGTTATAATCAAACCAATTTTTAATCTTCTCGAAATCTAATGTAGTTTTGTTTGTAATTCATTCCAGTTTTTTTCCCCATATAATATGACAGTGTCATCTGCAAAACTATGAATTTCACCTACAGTGTCAATATTAAAAAGGTCGTTGAGATAAATATTAAATAGAAGCGGCCCTAAAACGGTTCCCTGTGGTACACCGAATTGAAAGATTTTCTCTTCACTTCTAGTTTCATCAATTTCAACATATTGAATTCTATTAGGAGCTTATGAACCTTGCCACGAAATCCAATATTTGCCAATTTTACTAATAGTCGGTTATGCTCAACAGTATCAAAAGCTTCAGCTAGGTCCAAAAAAATAGCCAAAACTGAATATTGATTATCAAGATGTTGATAAATATTATTAGTTAAATGACAAATGGCATCCTGAGTGGAAATTTTTTTTGTAAATCCAAATTGTTTTTCTGAAATCAGATGATTCTTTTCCAAAAAAAGTTCCATTCTATATTTCAAAATTTTCTCAAAAACTTCAGCTAAACTTGATATTAATGACAAAAGATCCCTTCAAAATATAACTTGTGGTGTACCTCAAGGGTCCATTCTTGGTCCAATACTTTTCCTTATCTATATCAACTCCCTATCAAATTTAACATTGAATGGAATGATCAAATTATTTGCTGATGATACCACTCTCATATACTTCTCAGATAGTTACGATAAAATTAAAGATGATATGAAAAATGATCTGGATAAAATTCTCATTTGGCTTTATCAACATAAATTAACTCTAGATTTTGATGAATCTTCGTATATGTATATTTCCAAACGATCAATCAACATTCCTACTAATCCCATAGTATTCAACAATAAATTGATAAAATACACAGAAACAACTAAATTTTTAGGGTTATATATCGATGAGAGATTGTCATGGCGAAAATATATTGAAAGAATTAGAATGAAAATATCTCTTCTCGTTGGAATTTTCTACAAAATCAGAAACTACGTATCTCTCACATTATTGAAAAATATATACTTCAGCCTAATCTATTCACAATTGCATTATCTCATCTCCATTTGGGGGACAGCAAGTAAATCTATTATCAAACCTTTGAAAATTTTACAAAACAAAACAATTAGATGTATTTATAAATTACCTTACCTAGAATCAACAATAAATTTATACAAACCGCATAATTTATTGGACTTAGATTCTCTTCATAAACTCAAAATTAGCTGTTTCATCCATTCTATTAAAAATAATAGTAAAAAGTCAGATATTATTTTCACTCAAATTACTGATATCCATAATCACTCCACAAGACAAACAAAATAACTACCAACAAATAAAACACAATCAGATTTTGGAAAAAAGTCATTTACCATGATGGCATCATAATATATAACTCAATTCCAGAAACAATTAAAGCATTTCGCTCAACAATGAAATTTAAGCAAAAATACAAACAACTTTAATCAGCTAATGTACAATATATTTTGCATGTAGTCAACAATTAACAATTATATGTTTATTTTACCTTCATTGGTATTCATCAGTTTTGAAAGCCATTTCATTTTGATTGCTTACAAATATTTAACTTCGTTAAATGTATATTTTTTTTTTCCTTTATACTTGTGAAAATTCCATTTATTGACTATGTACTTGTGTGTTCTAGTCCCTATTCATAAACATGTAATGTTTTTTGGGATAATAAAATTGAATTGAAGTATATGCTTAGAAGTTTTCTCTACTTGATGTAGTAGAAGTTTGACTCTTTGGTAGCCATCCAGCAGATGGCGTTTCATACCAACTGAACCAGACTCATTCCAAAATCTCAACGGCAAGCTACTGAGAGCTTCAAATCACCTGGAAGTAGGGCGATCGCAGTCTGCTGTACCTCTTCTAGCTTTTCTTTTCGTATCCTCATCGGTCGTCGGCGTTCCGACAGAACCATTCTGAAATCCATTTTCCTTCTTATCGCTCCCTACGCTGGAACGTCTCGTGCCGTTTTCATCTCCGCAAGGGCACCTTCTGTTGCTTCTGCTACTGGAAGTCGTACTCACCGAAGGGCTCCTTACGCTCGATGGCGGCACATCTACGGCGACTTTGCTGCTTTTTTCGTTCTTCCTTTTCGATTTCGGTTGGAGAGTTTCTGACGATTGGGCGGCAGAGTTGTTTTTATTCGAGAGCGCTACCGCAGGATGGGATCGGGATTTGCCCTAACCTTACAAAAATCATCGATATTCGAAAAATGCCTACTTATTCTATTCTATTAGTATAAACTGCCTGATAGCACAGGAACGCCCTAGGTATTTTATTTCATTTCATTTTTAGTTCAGGAAATGAAGCATTTTGGCTCGCAATTTTTTCGTCCTCTATGGATTTTCCTGAAATTGTCAAAGAAGGTAGGAAATAGCTCAAGGATCATTTTCTATATCATGACGCTGTACGCTAGAGCCTTGGGGGTGGTTGCCACCCCATCACGGGGGTGGAAATTTTTCATTTTATTTTAACTGTAGGAATCGACGGAAGAAGTAATTCTAAGAAAAAAATGGTCCATACATTTTTTTCGTAAAAGTAATATTTTTTGAGTTATTCGAAGTTGACAGTAACAGTTTTTTGACGAAAAAATCGACTTTCTCATATGGTTTTTAGCAAAGTTTAGAGATACAGCAAATTAATGCTTAGCTTTTTTCGTCAAATGTATAAATTGAAAGATTTGAAGCGAAATAACGAGAAAAATTTGCATTTTTCGAAGAAAGCTCATAGAATCTTTTTTGAAGTATTCAATTAGAGCTTTCAAACAAATAGAAAAATGTCTTCCTAGTATGAAAATTGACCGACTTATGATCAAAATAGGATCGGTACCCGCTTTCTACGAAAATGATCTGTGAAAACAACCTCCAAAATACCCCTAACTCAAATTGATCGCCACCCTTCTGTGATTTTCTTTATAAATGTACTATCAATACATCCACGAAGTTCAACCGATTTAAAATGGGTAATTTTAGAAAAATTCGAGTTTAAAGAGAAAACGATTTTTTTTCAATTTCGTGTTTTTACCCCTTATAAATATCTCTCAAAATACTAAAGATACGAAAAAAACGATACAGTACCAAATTGGAGCTTCTTCAATGACAAACATTTTTCTGTGTGTAGATTTTTTTGTAAAGTGAATAGTCGGCGAGATATAGCCGTTTAACACCTACATTTACGATCGACTATCACCTTAGTCAAGAGCTTTGAACTCTCCCCATTTAAAAATTAAGGGATCTCAAGTAATTTCATTCACATAGTCTTATAGCTCTTGAGATGCTCTACAAAATCGTTCCTGAAAAAAATTTCTGTCATCTGAAATGAAGGAGCTATATGCTTAAAAAAAATTATTTTTTTTTTTTGAAAAATTTTAATTACCCTCTTCGGAGCGTAGTAATCTACATAACCGGTATATTTGGCCGTTACGTTATATGTACCACTTTTTCCATTCATATTGGAAGACAGAGAAGTAGAAAAATCTGCTCGCGTGTGTGAGTGTATATTTCGTTGATTTCTCACCAGTGTATTTTAAATTTCGAAGACATATTATAAAAATTCCAATGTTCTAAAGGGTAGTTTATAACAAGGGTAGGTTGAAAGATTATGAAATTTTATCCTGAAGCATGAAACAATCATTATTTGAATATTCTTACCCATATTTAGGTTTTTAATGTTATTTTTTATAATTTTTGACAATTAGGGGTAGTTTCCACCCCTTAAAAACAAAAAGCGTACAACGGCACGATATAGAAAATGAACTAGAGGGTGTAATAAGCCTAATCCCAAATTTTTGTACAAGTCGGTGCTGGACGAAAAAATTTCGAGGTTTTACCATTTTTTTAGCCTCAATTTCTGAACTATTTGAAGTTTGTGGCCACTCAACAGATGGGTTTTATACCATTCAATAACGAAGTCGTGGCACATGAACAATGAACAGTAGTCTGTATGCATTGATATTAACTCAAGACTAGTCTGAAATAGTATATTGTTTACAGATAGGAGAAGCTTAACATTCCTGGACGACTGTGAAGATTGCTGAATTGATTGAAAACAGTTTATATAGTAACCCAAGTCATTTTATTACAAATTTCAAAGCACCATTTATTTGTGAATAAAATTATAGGCGATTCTTTCAAAATAAATCAATCTTCGAATTTTAAACGATTTGCCAAAAAATAGTAGGTCTACTTCGTTAACTTGCTTGCGTCTCGACTTAGCAATCTTCACAGTCGTCCAGGACTGTTAGGCTTCTTCTACCCAATATACTATTTTCTACCCGCAAATATTGTTACGAAATCTCTTAGCGCCGGCCCTGTCGCTCGAATACGCAAAATGATATGAGGGGTCGAAGAAAGATTGTTTACCGTCTCGCGTAGAAAATTCGATCATCGAGATTTGACTGGAAAATTCTCCATAGGCGTAAGCAAGTATATATACGGAAGCGATTCATCGCTACAACAGATAGTTTTTCAGAGTTTCTAGTAGAGAGACCTTTGGTATTGCTTAGTGCAGAAGTCGAAGTGCAGGAGTTTATCAGACTTTCTAGCTTAGAGGAGAGTCAGGGAGTAATTCAATTTTTAGGAGAGCGAGTTTCAATACAGAGCGTTGGATAGTTTAGCTGAGCAATTTAAGTGATTTTATTCTATTGTGCTGTGAAAAAGAGTTGTAATGAAAGTAGTTTAGTGTTGTTTGGAGTTTTAATACACGAACCCAAGGATATATCGAAACAATATGATCATTTCCTTATAGTTTATAAGAAGGATAAGTAGGAGGTTCCAGTCAACTGAATCGTTATGATTTCATATCCATCCAAGGGCGTCGCCAGAGAGGGGCAGGGGGGGCAGTTGCCCCCCCTAGAGATCAAATGTGTGAGTAGTGTTCATAAGAAACACCTACAGCCTACAGTTGAATAAATCGACTACAATCCTTGTAAAACCTAGTATTGCTACTCGACGCTAGAAACGCTTGTTCAATGAACTCTCTGGAAGTTGGTAGCAGTTACTAGACCAGGTAGAATTTTACTGCACATTCTAATTCTAGATTCTAGTATGATTTACGTTTGGGTATATGAAGACGTGGTTTGCCTAGTCAATATTGATTTATATTCATTAAATAATAAGATCTCATCATCTCTGTGTTGAATTGTGAAGTTTCTGAGTGTGTCTCTATTCATCATCTTATCAAAATGGACATCAGAACGTTTTTTGGTGAGTTAAGTACTGCTTTAATCTTGAACTTAGGGCCGGAATTTCAACACAAGAATAAATGAGTTATCTGTCAGTTAGATGAAAGAAATGAGAGGGTGCGCGTGAGCGATGTTTGGCAGTGATATAAGGATGAAAATTTTTGGTCATTTTTATCTGATAGATATCTCGCATTGAAAAACCGGTCCTTAGAGCTAGTATTTTCATTTTATTTCTCTCAGCTAATAGCTTTGGTAACGGATATACTAGCTAGAGACGTGTATGATGATCGTTTAGGTATTTTATTAAAAACAAAATTATTGATTCAATCTCTATGAATTTAACGTTAACTGAATGGTGTTTCGTTTTCAGTAATCATTTATGAAAACAAATCATAATTTATATTTGTGGTTCAATTAAATACAAATTAAAACGGATCCTTAATATAAGTAAGGCTAAAAAAGCTTTCTGAGATAATGTTTATAGGTAATTGAGTTGAGTTGAGTAAGTAATCGAGGGCTTGTGAAGTTTTATACATTGATATCAGAACTATTTTTATTACAATTGTCATCGAGGCAAACACTTCCAAAGTGTAACGCTTCATGCTTTTGACTGTACCAGGCGTTCATATTTTTTATCCTCCATAATATTACCCTATTGCCCCCCCCCCCTTAGTCATAAGCTGGCGACGCCCTTGTATCCATCCATATTATTACCAGGCACAACCTTGTAGGAAACGTCACAATTCTGATCTGTCTACCTATTAATCGCAAAAAACGGATGGTTACAATAGAATTAGTAAATGATATAATAATCTGATTTGATACTAGTATCAATTTTCTTTTCCTGAAGATGCTAACCTTGTTAGCGAAATGCACGTCGAGTGCAAAAATATCAGTTTGGTGTTCCGAAAATATTATTTTAAATTCGAGTTCACAAAGAATTTGGAACAAAAATGTACTTATATCTGAAATAATTTCTAGTTTATTGAGTCAAGTTTGAATTGTCACAATTCATGCATTTTTTTCATGGAATTTCAGGACTAACACCTACTCTTCACACCAATAAATAACTGAAATTATACAGTCCGAGAGGATTAGTGGTTAGCCATCTGAGAATCCACTTTATAGTCGTGGGTTCGAGTCCCACCAAAACCGACTTTTTTGCCTTCTTTCAAATTGACATTACATAATTAATTTGTATATGTAGTTCCAAATTGAATTTAATAAAGTTTCTTTCCATTGAGTTCTTCATAAATATCGAAAGAATATATCTGAAATTATCAATATAATACTTGAATAAGAGTTCTGAAATATTTACCTGATTGCTGGTCTAAGGAATATTCAATGAATCAAGAAAAGTCGTATTTCGTGTAAATAAATTCATTTGAAAATCGCAGAGCGCTTTCGGCTATTAAGCCATCTTCAGTGCTATACCTGCAAGTAATAAGTAATAGTCGAAAATTGGATTAAAGGTTAGAATTGAATTACTTACTCGTCTAACCTTCAATCCAATTTTCGACTATTACTTTATTACTTGCAGGTATAGCACTGAAGATGGCTTAATAGCCGAAAGCGCTCTGCGATTTTTAAATAAATTTATTTACACGAAATACGACTTTTCCTGATTCATCAGTCACGTGTATGCAGCACCAACAAATCTCATCTAAGGAATATTCAACTGAACAATTTGGATATTGGCCATTATCCACTCTAGTTGTACATACTATTATTATAACTTTTTCATTTGTCCATTTGTTGGTAAAATTCTATTAACCCGACGCCATACCTTAGGGAATATTTTTTTGTACATACTGTTACGTCCTAACGCCGGCCCTGACGAAATCGTAAACGCAAGGCGAGGGATCGCGTCGTAGCGAACGTCATTTTCCTGGAATCCGTAAGCCGCCTAGAGAATTCGAGAAACGTCATCGCGGCTTCTCGGGAACATTCTTCACAGGCGTACGCAGGGGTATAAATACGGGAGAGAGTTCGCGACGCGGACAGAGTTAGTTAGTCAAAGAGTTGGCTATTCGGAGATTTTGTATTCAGAGCTAAGTGACGAGAATTGTTGAGATCTAAGTGAAGCAGAGCTTTGTGCGAAAGTAGAATTTTTAGTACAGAGAGTTTAGTGGCGAACATTGGAAAGTTATCAGAGCGATTTAAGTGATTGTGTTGTATTGTATTGTGATAGAGAGTTATAATAAAAGGAGTTTAGTGTTGTTTGGTGTTTTAATTGACGAACCCAAGGATATATCGTAACAGTGGTGTCGGAAGTGGAATTTTTGCTGGTAAATAAAAACAATTTATGGTTAATACGAGAAGTACATCTTACGATACGATGGAGGATATGTTGAAATTTATGCAAAACCAATTTGCGGATTGGGAAAGACGACGACAGGAAGATGAAAAGCGTCGGCTGGAGGAGAAAGAATTAGAGGAAAAGCGACGACAGGAAGATGAAAAGCGACGACTGGAGGAAAAAGAATTGGCGGAAAAGCGACGGCAGGAGGAAAAGAAAGAACGAGAAGAAGGACTCCAGAAAATTCTCGAAGACCAGAGAAAAGAGCGGGAAAATGAAAAGAAAGAACGAGAAGAAGGACTCCAGAAAATTCTCGAGAAGGAAAAGAAAGAACGAGAAGAAGTACTCCAGAAAATTCTCGAAAACGAAAGGAAAGAACGAGAAGAAGGGCTCCAGAAAATTCTCGAAGAACAGAGAAAAGAACGAGAAGTTGAAAAGAAGGAACGAGAAGACGGAATCCAGAAAATTCTCGAAGAACAGAGACAAGAACGAGAAGACCTCCAGAGAATTCTAGAAGAACAAAAGAATGAAATAGAGCAATAAGAAAAACAACGAAAAGCAGACTTCCAGAAAGTTCTAGAAAATTAACACAAGTTCTTCGAGCATGTTTCACATGAAACCAAAGTACAAATGGAAGAACTGAAAAAAGGCCTAAAGGAAGAACTAAAGGGAGTCGTCAAGAACTTCGACGATGAATTCAATAAGAAAGTGGATACAGTACGAGAGGAGGTGAAAGGACTTGAAAGGCAGATAGCTCTTCTCACGAACCGAGATCGCCGAGACAATGTTGCCACGTCAGGAATTTCCGTGAAACCACCGACTTTTGATGGTCAGTCGTCTTGGTCCATGTACCGTCGACAATTTGAGGCTGCGGCAGAAACTAATGGATGGGGCGACGAGGAAAAAGCTACGGCACTGATAGTAGCTTTGAGAGGGCCAGCTTTGGGTATATTACAAACGATACCCATAGAACAGCAGAAGCAATATCAGGACCTGATTTCTGCACTGGAGTTGAGGTATGGCGATCAACACCGAGAACAGCTGTACCGGGCCCAAATGAAGACTCGCACACAAAAATCAGGTGAGAGTCTACAAGAATTTGAGGCAGATGTTCGACGCCTAACCCAGCTGGCGTACCCAGATGCACCCGGAGATTTCAAGGAGCAGTTGGCTGTGCAGATATTTATTGACGGACTTAGAGACCCAGAAATCCAAAGAACTCTGCGACTTACAAGTTTCAAAAGGAGTAGCGATGCCTTGGTGCGTTCGCTAGAAGTGGAGGCGGCCTTCAACACCTCGAGGCCGAAAGTGCGAGCGGTAACAATTGACGATCCCGAACAAAGATCTGGCGCTACGAGTGGTTCATTTGAGAAATTTCTGGAGGAGATCAAATCGTTGATAAGTGGAATGAGCACCCAGGAGAAGAGAACGTGCTACCGATGTGGAAAACTGGGACACCTTATCAAAGACTGTTGGGTGAAGATGCCGCAGAGGATTTGCTATAGATGTAGGAGGCCGGGACATTTCATAAAAGACTGTAGGGAGAGAATGCCACAGAGAAAATGTTACAGATGTGGAAGATCAGGGCATTTCATGAAAGATTGCAAGGTGAGAATGCCAATAAAATCCAACTCACCTGCCAGGACGCCGACAAGTTCGCAATCATCTGCGAGGTCAAGGTCACCGAGGGTCATTTGTGTTAACAGGCTAAAAAGAACATCTGAGAGCCTCACCATTCCAGGGAAATTGAATAAAATGGATGTAATATGCACCATAGACACCGGTGCTGCAGTTTCCTTGGTACGCAGCGACATCCTTCGGCCTGGAAACGTAAAGCCAATTTCTTCCAACGTCGTGATTCGGACAGTCACTGGTGAAAACGCACCTATTCGAGGAGAAGCTGAAATTACGTTGATTCTTGGGCGACTCACTATCACAGGTACAGTCTACGTCGCAGATATAGAAGATGAAGTCATACTCGGAATGGACTTGATCAGTGACCATGGAATTTCATTCGACAATGAGCAAAAGATCATAAGGTTCGGAGAAGAAGAATTTGTCCTTACAACTCCAACGGAAAGGACGAAACCTGCCAAACTGCGATTATTGAAAACTGCGAGAATCCGTGCACTGTCGAAGGAAGTAGCTCGTGTCGCAGAGAACAATGTCCCTGAATGCAGCGTCCAGCCATCGGATTCCGGACAAGTCCAGGTGAAGACAGCAAAAGCCATCCTTGTAAGAGCCGCCAGGTGTCGCGTTGGAGGTACAAGTGACATCTCCGTGATGAAAACAACTGGAAGGGCTGACTTGGTCAAACAAGAAGTCATCAGTGGTCAAGTCCACTTGATTCAACAACCATCAAGAAGAGTTACATTCCCTAAGCGACAAGAGATGCTAGAGCGCATTGATAGGAGGAAGGCGCGGCACTATCGGAAGGCAAACACTGGCGGATTCCAAGAAGAAGATCGAGTGTGGCTGTACAACCCCCGTCGTAGGATGAATGATGTGGTGTACATTGTTCAACGTAAGCCTAGAACAAAAAGGAAAGTCGTACACCTTAAGAGACTCAAATGTTACAATGGGCATAACGAGATGTTGTTTGATCGGGACGATCAAAATTGAGAGGGGGATAATGTTACGTCCTAACGCCGGCCCTGACGAAATCGTAAACGCAAGGCGAGGGATCGCGTCGTAGCGAACGTCATTTTCCTGGAATCCGTAAGCCGCCTAGAGAATTCGAGAAACGTCATCGCGGCTTCTCGGGAACATTCTTCACAGGCGTACGCAGGGGTATAAATACGGGAGAGAGTTCGCGACGCGGACAGAGTTAGTTAGTCAAAGAGTTGGCTATTCGGAGATTTTGTATTCAGAGCTAAGTGACGAGAATTGTTGAGATCTAAGTGAAGCAGAGCTTTGTGCGAAAGTAGAATTTTTAGTACAGAGAGTTTAGTGGCGAACATTGGAAAGTTATCAGAGCGATTTAAGTGATTGTGTTGTATTGTATTGTGATAGAGAGTTATAATAAAAGGAGTTTAGTGTTGTTTGGTGTTTTAATTGACGAACCCAAGGATATATCGTAACAATACTTACTTATTTCGGTCTCCTGAACAAAATATTCCAATGAAATTTTTGGTGGTCACTACTAGTTTCGTAGATATGGCCCCCCAAATTCAGGAAAAACGCGCTCGTTGCGCGTTCTACTGTTTTGCTAACCTCGAATTCCTATGAAGATTTATCTTTTAGAGTCTTGTAGTGAAAATGCGTATAATTTCGTTGAAAAGTGATGAAGAAGGTGGTATCGAATGTGTATATCGTACCGATAGAAAGGAGGAATTTCGAGCGGAATTGGCTGAGAAAAAGGCATATGCGTCAACCCAGTTTTTTCTGTCTTTTGGGGGTCATATCTCCGAAACTAGTTGAGACCGCCAAAAATTTCATTTGAATATTTTGTTCAGGAGACCGAAATACGTAAGTACAAAAAAATATTCTCTAACGCGTGGCGTCGGGTTTATAGAATTCAACCCATTTGTGTGCTAATTAGGCGTACCTGCAATTTTCGGGGCATCTCATAAGGGTGTCGCCTAGTAGTTGGCCTGGGGGGTAAACTGACTGATCTCAATGTTACATCACTCTTAGCCTTCGGCGATTCTAGACAAGAATGTTTCTTTGTGAAGTTACAACTTTCCGGGATATGGGAGCATGTTTTGGAGTGTCTGTAAATTGTCGTATATCAGTGAAATATTATCTCTTCTATTATTTATTGTAGTATCCATACCTGTGTTCCAAATTACACATCTTGAACGATTTTTCTGACTGGGAGGAATTAGAACAGGACCTCGCGAAACCTTTGGGAGCAGAAATATCGATTGTACTTTTTACATTTTTCAGCTTTTTGTAGTGGTTTCGCATATGAAAATAAACGTTTATATCGTCGAAATAGTTTATAGTCATCTCCAAACACTATTGTAGTTTTCTTATTATCTAAACATTGGCCTAACAAATAATAAAGCGATTTGTTTGTATTCAAGGTTTTGAATTATTCACATCCAACCAGGAAAGTGGCGCGTAATTTTGAATTTTAGTCTAGTCTTGAAAAGCGTAATGTAAGTTGTACAGAATGGCTGAATAATTTTGAATCCTTTTTTTTTCAAACTTACCCATAATTTGAAAATATATTCGCTTGCTGTTAATTAGTTATCAAACATTTTCATTCGGATTAAGATACTTATTTGACACGCGCCATCAAAAAGTTACTAACGTCAGGTTTACCAACAAATGATCATGAATGACACGGACAAAGATGCATGATAGGCGGGGCGGAAATCACAGACAGAACAAATTCAATTCTTTACTCTGCTTTTGCCTTTGAAAGAGGAAATTCTTGAAGTTTGAACGAATTACAATCCAAAAAAATGCACGCGCTGCGTATAAGGATTAGATACAAGTACTTCCAGAATAATTTTGATGGGCTGTTTTACATGCTGCCTTTGTATCTGTCACAACAAAAATCGCCTAAATCACAGAAATAATGAGGGCATGAGTCTTTCAAATTATGCGAGATAACTCAAGACTTATACGAATGTGTTATTGGGAAAAAGAGTAATGAAAAACAAATGTTCACAATAGATGATCCACTACTTGAAATAGTTTCATTGTGGCATTTGTGAAAAATGGGCCATACTATTATTGGAATATACGCAAATTCTGGTTTTTACATGAGTACCAGACAGCGCTTAATTTTTTTGGGCTTTGGTATGACCTTATAGAAACTTTCATTGAGTGGTATGATAGTTCGGACTTCCATTGTTTATATAATCAACTATATTGAAACCTAAGCTGTTATACAAAGAAAAAAAACTTGAAAGAAATTCAAATCAAATAAGGCAATCAAATCCAAACAAGAAGTGTGAAATTGATTTTTCAGTCAATGAATATGAAATTAAAAAAAAACATTTGAAGATTTGATAAGTAAAAAAATTAATATTGTGCCAAAAAATTAAAATATATGAATATAAAAAAGCAAAATCAAAAATATGTAAATAAAGAAATATGAATTAAAACGGACAAATGTTGAAAGCAAGTTTCAAGTTGAGTGAACTAACGACGTTTTGATGGCTGGTATCCGCAATCGTCTTCGGGTAATGTTTCACTGTTGAAATAACATAATCCTTTTGAATAAATTATCCTTTGAAGTTACATAATTGTTTTTTTTTGGGTAAGTGTTGTATATGACGAGATACAAATAATGAATATAATTCATTTTCTATGCGAAAACTGTACGTCGAAGAAAAATAAATGAAGCTAGAATATCAAAATGAATTATTATTCTTTAAAATATTATTGACGTCCCAGCCAACACATCTGTGACATGACATCCCTGCGATGTCACTACCAAGTAACACTGAGACATTACTTTTGTTAGGTCGCTGCGATGTACACATTTGGCATGTAACTATTGCGATATCGAGTTGATGTGATATTTGTGACATCCAGTAGATGTCCAGTGTATATAATTCTGGTAATATCAATGATACAGAATACAGGCCTGCCAATATTTCTGAATAGATTTCAGAATATATCCCACATATTAAAGGCAGAAAGTACGTCGCAGATTGATAGCGAAATAAATCGCAGAGTCATCGCACATCTTGTCGCAATTACGTCGCAAAATTGATCTCAATTTTGTCACAAAACTTGTCGCAATTTCGTCACAAAACTTGTCGCAGTTGTGTCACAGGCGATGTCGCCTGAGTGTGACATCGCGACATGTGAGCGACGTAAATGCAAGTTCCCTGCGACAAGTTTTGGGACGTCACACGCCTCGTCGTGATATCGCAGGGACGTCTCTGCGATGTAACTGTGTTGGCTGGGGTATCACTTTCCTCTTTAAAATGATTCAGTGCAAATGTAGTAGTACGGACGCCATTGGCAACAATGAATTACTATGTTGTGAGTCAGAAAATACAGAGTTTCACGCAAATATTTAGGGTCACATATGAAAACAAAGATTTGACGCTTTTAACTTCATCACACTCTACTTCGGATGCTATGGCATTCAAGACAAATGTCCATGTGAAGTTTTTTCTCAAAATGGATTCGTAAATATAACCTTCTATATTAAAATTTTATTGAAAAACACCCTGTGCTTCAGATGAAATCTCTTTTGCATCATCAAAAAATAAAACCTCAACGACAATACTAATATGCTGCAAGGTGTCATTCAAATTGCGAATAACTTCAAATATATCGGGTTTGAAGGCCGTCGTTTTTTGGAATTTCTTCCTGACGTTTCGCTGGCTCGAGTGGCTAGCTTCTTCAGAGGCTCATTCATCTTGAAATTCACTCCGATGACTGGAGATTTTTTCTTCGCAAGTTGTATTCATACCGATTCAGGTAGTTTGCGGTGCTAATTATTCCATTCGGATTAGGGGAATTGTCATCAATATTGATTACCTTGTTTAGCTCATCTGAGTTCGGTAATCAATATTAATGACAATTCCCCTAAAAAAGGGATACCTATTTCAATTTTTTCGCATAATAATATGATCAAAACACGCATGTTTTTAGCCGCCAGTGCTCTCCTTGTCAATCTGTATACATGAAAAATAATAATGAAAAGAATTGTTTTGCAATTCTGCGCACTTTTTGGTCTCATTAAGACCCCAAAAAAATTACCAACACTTTTCTAATGAAATAAGTGAGTAGACAAAATAAAAACAAATCATTTTATTTAATAAACATTGGGAATGATAGATAACAATACTTTTATACATCTTGAGAATACATATTGTTTCGACAAAAGACATAAAAGAACAGTAAATTCAGTTTGCACTCCACTGCCTGAAAAAAAGTCATTTTTACGTATCAATAAAAGTATTCAATAAGTAATAAAATAAAATTTTCGAATGATCAGGAAAAAATGTAATGTGTCAAAGTAGAATTTCCAGTTCTCAAAGCCTTAAAATATCCAAACAAAACAGGAAAATAAATATTAAGTACGTAAGACGGAATTTTTCGTTACCATTTGGGTTTAGTGCAATACACGTTAAATAATAATATCAACAAGAAGTACAACATAACTGCTTGTACAAATCTCCATTCAATTAGTTATCACAATTTTAAAAAGACGAACATCATTTTTGCCAACCTTTGTATTACAATTGGCTATTTACCCTACGGCAGATAAGATTTAACATACAGTCTATATTTTTTCTACATGCTACAAGAAAAACACCAGATACCCAACCGAACAGCTATCGTTGAAAACATAATAATCAGATGTAACTGCTAGAATGTAGTGAAATAAAAGCTTAAGGCACATGTTAGGAAAAAACAACGAATATAAACAACACTTCAAACCTATACTCAAAGATCAGTCGCCAACGTTATCTACAACGAAATAGAAAATCTGACCATATTTCTCACCAGCTTGGAAATATATTCAAATAAGAATACTATGAAGTCTCCAAAGAAGCCAATAGTTTAGGTCAAGGCAGATTAAAACAGTGGTATAAATATTCAAAATGTTCAGAAAAAACATTCAGGCCCTTCCAGGATATGTTTAGTTTCGAGAATGAAAGGTTGAGTAGTTGGCACTTATTTATCGATTGAAAGTAAAATAACTATAATTTTCCGACATAAAAATGATGTTAACAATGTTCGAACGATTGTGGAAAAATGATGTTATTCTCCATGGAAATGGAAATACAGTCTGACCTGCACTAATATAATGTTCAAGAAACATTTCAACTTTTTGAAAAAATCAAAGAATAAAAAAATGATTTCCCAGAGTCATCATAGTCTTCTTATTCTACAATAGAATTAACATCCAACGAAATATACATATCACTTCAAGTGGGGTGATCCTCAGAATTATCATTCCAGTACTAATAGTTCTCAAGGTATTTGCTAGAAAATCAAGTTTTGTGATTGGTTCACTCCGCCCAATATTTGAGGAAGAAGACATTCTCATTTTATTCAGCTCTATTCTTTCCTTTAAAACATAATTATTGTGTTCACTGTGTTGAATTTTATTCCTAGCAGGTGTTTTTTCTTTCGTCATGGTTGCATTATCAGTGTGCAATTGGAAAAGTATCTAAGTTTGTGCCAGGATGGTTTGGATAAGCTGTACCAGAATTTTAAAGACAAAAATACTGTCGAAATGGCATCCACAGCAAAAAATCTCGTAGAGGCATACCGCTCAAATTTTATAAGGTGATTTATGATTATTACATCAAACACCTCCTGTTCTAAAAGTGTTGGAAATTTCATTTGACAGTCTCAATTTGAAGAATAAGAAAAAAGGTAAAACTCTTGAGCATTCTTGGTCCTTCGAGCCTGATTTATGGAATAAAATATCAAGAAATCATTCTTCGTGAAATACTTTCTGAAATAGCCTGAACGTCCGACAGGTTTTTGTCGGTAAATTATCCTGGGGGGTCATATACCATAACAAATCATGTTACATGTTAAGTAATCATATAGCTGACCGCTAAGAAACTCACGCTATCTCATTACACTTGAGTGTTTCTATCTGTATTCTCTGTAAGAGAGAGAAGAACTCGGCTCCACTAAACTTTAGGACTCATTAGACCCATTGTGCTTACACTAGAAAAAAAAATCGGGTGATTTAACTAATTAGCTATTATAGAATCTTCCATATTAGTCACATTTCGACCGTTTCATCAAAAAAATAAAACCTCGATGATAATAACAATAAGAATCTTCGACAGCCATCTATTCAAACGGCTACCTTTACTCCTGTCCACAGCCATGAAGTATGAAAACTATATTAAAATAAGAAAAGTTGGAAGAAAGATTTACATTCTCACTTGTTCTCTCTTCATCTGATAATAAAAATGATGATATTGAAAACGAATATTTGGATTTCACAAATTAAAATTCAATAGTTACTCAGTATTACTACTTCTCTTCGGGTTTGAAGGCCGATGACTAGTCATCGGAATAATATATAGTCAAGATGAGTGAGCCTCTGAAGAAGCAAGCCACTAGCGCTAGCGAAACGTCAGGAAGAAATTCCAAAGAACGACGGCCTTCAAACCCGAAGAAAAGTAGTGATTTGAATGGGGTCAATCATGTCGAGCTACATTCAAAATACTGAAAATTTCAACTGTGATAGGTTTATACCTATATGAACTGTGTGTCTATTTTTTCAAAAATAAAGATAGGTTCTTCTCCAATGCAAATGATCATCAGTATGCCTCTAGATCCAAAAATCTTCTTTTACCAACTGCTTATCGGACTACCCTATATCAAAAGAGTTATTTATATATGGGCTGTAAAATTTTTAATCACCTAGATGCCTCTATCAAATATGCACCAAATCTAAACGTTTTTAAATCCAGACTGAAAAAATTACTGATTGAAAAAAATTGTTATCCCATTGAGAAGTTTTTAAGTTGATATCATTATATTTCAATAGTTTTTGTTGAAACTTCGTATCAGACAAAGCTCTTTTAGTGAATATATCGAGTATGTATTTCTTGAAACCAGTACGAGCAAATGTGTTATTTTTAAGTCATTGTAGCTAGTTTTTATAGTTTTTTAAAACAATGTTTTCTGTTGTTTTTTTATTTTCTTTTTGTATTCCGACGTCATTTTCAGTTATTGTATATTGTGCGTACTTTTCAACTGGAAAATAAAGATTATTATTATTATAGTAATACTGAAAACCTCGGCCGCGAAAGCCTTAACCATTTTGTCAATAGTTACTGTTGAAAGTTTTGCAACTTTGCAATTTTGATAACTGTTAGTTTTGATTTGATAGTGGAAGAGTTCTGCCAAACAGTCTCAAGCTTAAGCTGAGCTTCCACTGCATAATCAACAATGAAATAAAAAGTTTATCATTTTCACACTGAAATCAAAAGCGTTTGAATTGTTGGGTGTTTCGGGGTTTCTAAGCCGTGGTCTGGAGGTTTTCAGGCCTGAAGTTTTGTCTGCATCTGCAGCAGACTTTTTCAAAGGCGATGCTGAAATGGTCGAAGTATCCTTCTCTGCTGATTATTCAAAGCCTCGCAGCTGAGGAGGATACTTCGACCATTGCTCGTCGCCTTTGAAAATGTCTGCCGCAGATGCACACGAAACGTCAGACCTGAAACCCTGCAGACCAAGGCTTGGAAACCCGGAAACAGTAACAAATCTTTAGTTACTGGTCGTGAAAGCCTAAAATCTTCGATTAAAAGCGTTTATTGATTATTTGATAATCAAAGTGCAGTGACTGTTAAGTTGTTAGTATATTTTTCTCAAGAAATCACAAGAGAAAGTTTCGCCAACAACTAGAACGATTACTAACCCATTTATACTAGAATAAAAGGCCAAAACTGAACGGCATGAACTGAAAAATATGTACATTCATAAAAAACCGAATTTATACAGAAAAAAGTTCGATCACGCCTTGGACAAGCCACCTATCAGAAAGCTAGCCAATTTCGGTTTAAATAAAATAGATATCAGCGACAAGATTCTCGTGGATCACCCCACACATCAAAAACCATCTCACGATCTGTACACCGCTATATACAATTACAACATAACCTGATCCTTTAGTCACTTCTTCCTCGAAGCGGCAGTCCTACCTTTGGGCGCGACAAAGTCCAACTCCGGCAGAACCAAACTGCTAACGGCACTTTTTTTAGACGCCCTACCGCTACTCGAACCGGCGTAGTGGCGGGGATTCGTTATTACGTTGGCGCCGGACGTCACGTGACCGTTCTGATGATGATGAGCGGGTGGCAACGGGCTCGAAACGAACTCGCCCCACTCGTCGTCGTCGGGCGCCGACTGACTCGCGAAGCTCCAACTGTTGCTCGTCGCGCTGTTCGTCTTGGGAGGGGCGCCGTAACCGAAACCGTACGCTTGGCTGACGTACTGCTCGCTTATAATCGACGGCGGTCGCGCTAGGGGAATTTGAGGCCTGAAGTTGGCACCGTTTCTCGCTTGAGTCTTGGGCGACGCTGTCGCCGGACCGGCGGACAGCCTCGTCTGTACCAAGCCGTGCGGCGTGATGACAGGAATGGGCTGCTTGGCGGGCTGGATGCTGCCCAGATTGAACACGGACAGCGGTAGATCGGGACTGGACGTCCTCTCTCGCTCGCTAGCTTTCACTTTGTGGACCGGCGACGACTTCTGCACGGAAACGAAGTCCGTCCACTCCTCCTCGTCGAAGGTTTGCCTCGCCGCCTGCGGCTCTTCCGCGCTAGCCGGAGTCGGACGAGAAAATACTTCTTCGATTTTCTTTATATCGTCGTCGGTGACGCCGGGATCGGGCCAGTTTATCGACGTCGGGGCGTTTTTCGAGTAAACCGGCACGGGTTTTAGAGGTTCCAGGACGGGGGCTAATACTGCGGCGGTCGCTTGAGGTTTGGAGAAATGGAAGTCTGTAAACTCGTCGTCGTCTTCTTCCGACTGAACTTTCGCGAGACGCGAAGGGCCGTTAACTGCAACGCCGCTGGAAAGATTGGAAATACTGATATCTGTTGAGGATGCTGGTATACTGCTGGAAGAAGAAGCACTTCCTGGTGGTATCTCGTCGATTTTGACACCCACGTCAAATTCCGAGACAAAATCAGTTGACTTCTTCTGATTGCTGACATTATTTAGAAATTCTTTGGCTGTGACACCAATTTGCCCGGTAGTACTCATCTGGATATCTGTTAATTGAACATGATGTGAAGGCTTTCTGCTGCTGAATTCATTCAAAGCATTTTCATTTACAACCCCAACAATCCCTATACTATTCATCTGAAAATCACTGAAGTCATCGTTGTATGGTGGCTTTTTGGTGCCTAAATCTCCTGAAACCATTGCATAAACCGTTTTATCAACACCACTAACGCTCATTTGGAATTCAGTGAAGTCATCATCACATAATGCATTTTTGTTGCTGGAGTCTCCCAAAACCGTGTTATCAACACCAATACCGCTCATCTGAAAATCAGAGAACTCATCATCGCATGATAGCTGTTTGCTACTAGAATCAACAGAAACCATGTTCTTAGCAACGATATTTTTCGTACTGTTTGCCTGGAAGTCAGAGAACGCATCGGCGTATGATGGTTTTCTTATGATAGAATGTGTGAAAACCGTTTTATCGTCTCCAAAAACCGTTTCATCAACACCGATGTTTCCCGTTATGCTCATTTGGAAATCAGTAAACCCGTCATCGTATAATATATTTCTGCCAATGGAATCTCTAGAAACAGTTTTACTGTGGTCCGAAACCGTTTTATTGTGGTCTAAAACCGTTTTACTGTGATCTAAAACCGTTTTACTAACACCAATATTGTCTATACTGCTCATATGGAAATCAGAAAACTCATCATCGTCTATGGAATCTCCGAAAACCGTTTTACTGTGGTCTAAAACCGTTTTACTGTGGTCTGAAACCGTTTTACTGTGGTCTAAAACCGTTTTACTGTGATCTAAAACCGTTTTACTATGGTCTGAAACCGTTTTACTATGGTCTGAAACCGTTTTACTAACACCAATATTGCCTATACTGCTCATCTGGAAATCAGAGAACTCATCATCGTATGATGTTTTTCCGCTACCGGAATCTCCCAATACCGTTTTACTATCGCCCAAAACCGTTTTATCGACACCAAAGTTATCCGTACTGCTCATCTGGAATTCAGTAAACTCATCGTCTCCTTCCTTCTCATCTATTTGAGTAGCCTGTGAAGGAATTTCTTCGTCTCCAGTCAGCGTTTTTCTAGGCAATTCGGGGGTGACTATCGTCGGTTGCAGCCAGGCTTCATTATTTCCCCCTCCAGGGGCTTCCGACGTTGTGTTTGATATGTATGTTTCTCTCAGCGGTAAGACGTTCGTCCACTCTGACATCTGAACAGCTTCTGGACCTCGATAAGAAGTAAAATCGTCGAAATCGTCGTTCTTCTCTTGTTTATCGTCGAGCACGTTTTCAGGAGTGGGATCAAAAACGGTGACCGGTGATTTTTTCTTGGGTTTTTCTGGGGGTTTGATTTGGTCCGACGGCGCAGAGGTAGTATCTTTCGGGAGGGCTGAAGAAAATAAAGTTCATTAGTTTCTATGGCAAACCAGTTGGTGTTGAGATCTATACTGAATAGCATCCATGCTTGAATTGATAAAGAAACATTATATATGATACACTTTTTTGTGTGTTTCAGGCAGAAACTCAAACAGCAATAGTATCAGGTTAATCTCAATATAAAAGTCACAGGGTTATACTTTTTAAATTTCCAGAATCATTCTGTTGTTGTTTGTTTGTTGTTTTTTTTGTTGACAAAATAGTTGAGGCTTTCGCGGCCGAGGTTTTCAGTATCACTACTTTTGTTCGGGTTTGAAGGCCGTCGTTTTTTGGAATTTCTTCCTGACGTTTCGCTGGCTCGAGTGGCTAGCTTCTTCAGAGGTTCATTCATCTTGGAATTCACTCCGATGACTGGAGATTGTTTCTTCGCAAGTTGTATTTATGCCGATTCAGGTAGTTTTCGGTGCTAATTATTCCATTCGGATTCGGGGAATTGTCATTAATATTGATTACCTTGTTTACCTCATGTGAGTTCGGAGAATAATCATCATTATTACCTGAAGAACTACCTGCAGTTATTATCGATTTTCTTAAAATGGGATTCCATATTCGGTTGAGGTTGACAGCTTCTTCTTTTCTGTTGAAATTATCCGTGTGTTTGTGGATTTCTATTGCCTCCCGTAGGTCACTTGAAGATGTTCGACCTTGAGGTCGAATGGATACAGTGTACCCGAGATCAACAGGGCCATGAAACTGAAGAATTCCACTGTTCGAAACAAGGACGTTCAGATAGTTGCACATGCATATTTGCCATACATCCCGAGGGTCACAGACAGAATTGGAAAACTCCTGAGTAAATACAACATAAAAACTGTATTTAAACCCACAAAGAAGATTCAACAGAGCCTCAGATCGGCTAAAGACAAAAGAGATCCACTGTCTGCAGCAGGGGTTTATCGCATACCGTGCACCTGTGGGAAGGTATACATCGGTACCACCAAAAGATCCATGGGAACTAGGCTAAAGGAACATGAGAGAAACTGCAGACTAGGGCAAATTGACAAGTCGGCTGTGGCGGAACACGCACTTAGTGAGGGAAACCACAGGATTCTGTTTGAAAATGCAAAACTGATTGCACCCAACCAGGGATACCATAGCCGACTGGTACGGGAGGCAATAGAAATCCACAAACACACGGATGATTTCAACAGAAAAGAAGAAGCTGTCAACCTCAACCAAACATGGAATCCCATTTCAAGAAAATCGATAATAACTGCAGGTAGTTCTTCAGATTCAAACCCGAACAAAAGTAGTGATAGTTTTTTTTGTTGTTCTGCATGAATTCATAAGCTTGATCAAATTTATTGCATAATTGCTGATTCTTTGTGTAAAACTAACCTAACATGACACCTCAAAATGTGAAATGAAACTTTTTAGATAACTAACAAATATATTGATTGGTATTTATTAAATGAATAAGATAAGACTATTGAATTAATATAGGAATATGAGAAAATATATATATTTTCTTAATTCTACAGAAAAACCTATAAAAATGAATTCTCAGTGTATCTACACATGACTGTTGCAGACATGCTTAAAAACTACATTTCCCAGTGGAAATTTCACTTGTCTCTTGGATAAAATTTACATTTTTGGATTTCTCTCGTACACGATGATAAAATATGAAATTTGATTGTATTATGTGTTATAGATAAAGCACAAACTTTTGTACAGAAATTACATTTTTAAATAATCGATAATAAAAAAGTTAGCCACATTAGTGAAAAATACACTAAAGATCAGTCAAATGGCGTACTGAACTGGAAAAAAGCATCAGTTGTTTTCAAAATTATTAAAAAAAAAATCAATGTCACCGATTTTTGTTTTCTAGATTTAGTAGAACTTCACTACATACACCAGGCTCAATGTTATATTGAAGGTAGATATTCATTAATCATTCAATAGAAAAGACAAAGATCAGCTAAGAACTTATCCTCTTTAACTTAGAGAGAGGGAGTTTTTCAAGAGAACAACTGCTTGTTGATTGGTTCTATTATTTTAACTTCGTTTGTATTGGTACTATTATTTCAAAAGAATGTAATATTCTTGATGAAAAAATCTTGGTTTGTGCATTTTGACATTCCTACTATCGTAACTCTCTCAACCGTTCACATATTCTGATTGCCACCATGATATTATCCAAAAAACTTTTCAAATAGGTACTTTTGAATTGAATATTCAATTTGTCATGAAGTTAAATGAATAATAAAGAACGTTGTTTTAATTTTTTAGAAGAACAAAAATACTCACATTTCAACCACATCTCCCAATCATCCTGTTCAACACTGGGGGAAAGGGTAGTTTTCTTAGGTTTCGTGACATTGATGCAATTTGGAATATCTAGAGAAGCTACCAACTGTTCTAAATCTAACAGGGTAGTCTGAGAGTCTTTTAACGAATATAATAGTGGGATTTGATAAATTGTAGGTCAGTAGGTCAATAGGTTTTGTAAGGGATTAATGGAGATGAGTAGAAGGGAATCCATAGCAAGCATGAAAAATATTTATTGAGAATATTAGGGATCTGATGTGCACTACAGCTATATTTTTAAAATCATCAAATGAAAAATACTTACAATCCAGAGGATTGACAAGACCAGATCCTGTCCAATCAAACTGGGCACTTGGAATGTCCACATTCTGTGACTGAGCAATGGACGGAGTGGGTTTGAGAGGTGCAGAGGTAGGTTTTTCTGATTTGATGGGTTCAAGAGGTTGGAGACCCAAATTGGCAGCAAATCTCGGTACTGAAGGGTTCCACGATGGACCGTACAACTGAAAATAATTCAATGTTACTCCAAATACCATAAAGTGTCATATTTTATGCACTATAATCCAAATACTCACAATATTTCTGACGTCGATATTGAGAGACTTCAGAAGAGCTTTCTGACCTGCAGATTTGGACCACTGATATGTAAGAGCTGGGGTATCTGTCACATCCTGGAGCTGTTTGAAAATGAAATCATTCTCCACCAAATCGAAATAGTTGAAATCTTCTATGACTTCATCCAAGGCGGGAAACATATCTTTGACGATTAGCTCTGCCTTGCTGAAGGCTTCTTTGCCGTCCAGAAGGAGGCAGATTGATTCGGGAGTCTGTGAAAAGTCTGCGAAACTTTGAAACTCTTCCTGTTCACTAGAGATGGCAGCAGGAGTTTGGTCATGGCAGACTGTTGATGCGAACTCGCCAAAATCATCAAAATCATCCTCTTCACCATCAACAGGCTTGGAGATTTCATGACTAGTGCCTGGAAAGGGTTGGTGGGAAGTGAAATCAGCAAATTCATCAATTTCACTATTGAAATCTGTGTCAGCCGAAACAGCAGGTGGGTTATTTTGCAATCGTTTATGCAAACTACTGTCATCTGCTGATGGTGGAACATTCTTCACTTCTAGTTCTGGAGAACTTGGACACTTCTCATTGATTTCCAAGACACGATGATTTTGTATAGACGATTCAAAATTTTGGGTTTGTTTTTCATCAACCTCTACGCTATAATTGCTAAAGTCACCAAATTCATCCTCTACTGTCTCAGTAACATTACTTGCTAGACATTTTTCATGTTTTTCTTCATGAATTATATCAAAGGCCCTATCATTATTCAGATAATTACTTTTGTCACATGCTCCAGTTACAGTTACAATATTTTGGGGTGAATCATCAGTTTCACAGTGTTTATCTAGAACTGAAGTGGAATCAGACTTTGAAAAAATGGTTTCCACTTCCAAATCAGCAGTGACATTTGCCAAAATGTTTTCTTGAAAGAGGTCATTTTGCTGAAAAAACTCGCGTTTTATCGTATTTTCATTAGAAGTATGGTGGTTTTCAATGGTTTCTGTGTCCTCACTCAATCTTTGCTCCAAACAATCAGAATTTTTGTCTTCAATATAGTTCAGGTCTCTACAAGAATCGTTGTGAGGCTTTTCACTAAGTTGAGAACTTTCAAGATCTTCCACAAAGCCAAAGTCAAGTTTTTTCAATGTATCTTCTTTGTTATTGACTTGGGAGAGAACCTTCTCTTCTATGGTGAGTTTAGAAAAAGAGTGTTCAATATCACCATTAGGAAAAAAAGACCTTTCTACTACACTAACTTCAACTCCATTTTCACTTATTTTATCACTACCATGCTTCTTGAAAATATTATCAGTGCTTGAGGTTTTATTTTCTATTGAGCAATCACAGGTGGTTATTTGTTTCTCCTTGTCCTCCTGCCTGATCTCTTGTTTATTCTGGGCCACACCGTCAATGGTCTTTGGAATTTTAAATGGGGACCGTTCCACAGGTGAAAGATCTGGGGAAGGTAATGGAGAAAAACCTGAAATGATAAATGTTAGCCTCTCATGTTTCTGGTAGGATATTCAACACACCATCACAACCATATGATAAATCGTTGGCTACCGTGAAATCTCCAAATTCGTCATCTTCGTCTTCCTCTGGTGATGGCGGAGGTGGAGGTGAGTTACTCAAAAGTGGAGGAATTATGTTAGACATCTGGAGATTTAAAAGGGTTACTGAAAAACTCGTAGCTCATTAAAGATACAAAATATCGTTGTCGAACCAACCTTGAAGTGTTGGTATTTTACACATGAGCAAGGCTTATCATTTGAAATTATTGAAGAGAGACTCACCTGATTAATAGTTATGAGTTGAGGCAGCCTACAGCAAATTACCTACATACTTGTGTGATTTTTACGGCGAGATTTATATTCAAGCCAGGAAAAAACTTTAGAATTGACACGCAAGTTATTAGAATTCAATTGATTCTATAATAATGATACTTTTTATTGAATTTGGTTTATATTTTCAACATAATTAAATAAAAACAAGACAGGTGGCCATATTGATTAGTCGATTAGACTTGACATTCGACCAGCTGTCCTGTCAGCAAACTGTCAGTGTCACGTCAGCTGCTGCTATCTTAAGGTGAGCTCACAGTATCGCAACATGTAGTTAGTTATAAAGCTATTTTACGAAAACTAAAAAAATCTACTTTTTTATTATTAACTGATTCGTTCCGCCTTTGTCAGTACCACCCCAGTTGATCCGACGAATATGCAGTCTTTCCTTTTATTGTAAGTCTGGAAATCTGCTCTTTTTTTCTCTTTCAACTGAGCCAGATCCTGGAATTCCTTGTCAAACAAAAAGTGTTTACCAATATGTGCATGCCTTATTTCTCCGTTAGTAATTTCCTTTTTTTTCAGCATTATAGACTTTTTCCTTTCGAGATAAAATTATTACCTTGCACAGTTATTGAAATCTTGGGGAGAACTGGAAAACTATGTAAAAAAATGTATTATGCGTTTTTTCTCGAAAACTCAAAATAAATTGTGTTATCAAAGAACATGGTTGTTTTTGTAAACAGAATGAAGTTTGACAAAGTGATTTTTGGGTTTCCCAGCAAACACAAAAACCTCACGCTAAAGATATCTCAACAATGTCACGATTATGTGACTTGCGATGTCACATTTCAAGTCGCAAGGATATCGCAGTTACATCGCAGCGCTGGAATTTTGTCACACTCAAGTTACAACTCTTTTGTGGTCTCTGCGATATGTATTTCGCAATTTCACTGCTACGATATATATTTTTCAATATGTCGCTCTGCGATATATATTTCTCAATCTAATGACAATATTTGACCTTTGCATTATCGCAGTGGCATGAAATATGCGAACAACTGTCTTGTCGTAAATGAATGAAAATTAAAAATAAATGTATATATTCAAGAAATGAAACAGTCCATTAATAGATGATAATAAGAATTAAAAGAAATCACGTTATCAAAAGGTTTCAACTTTATCAACACAAAATATGTCATACAATAATATACATTACCCAACAAAAATAAATATTAATATAATATGCTATGAAATATTCCCAGCAAGATTCCTTGTCTCGGTTCGTTTATCCTTAGAGGGTACACTGTCGCTGGAACAACTTAATCAAACCTTAATCAAAACTGCTATAAAATTTCATCAATCATTTAGCAAAGATCTCTCTGTTGTATGTGTAAATCATTCATAAAAAGGATCTGAAAAATTTTTTTTTATATGGCGTGAAGGACATTGAAGCACTTTTTCTTTGCCCTTTTCAATGTTTTCATTTAATTTGTTTTTACTTCTATGTGTAGAAATATTATTATTATATGTTAGAATCGTTTCATATTGATGTCGTGACATTTTCATTTCCTTTGTCCCAACTTCTATGTGTAAGCCAACTTTGATATATTGTTATTTCGCGAGTTTTTCGGGCTTGACGACCGTGTACTGGAATTTTGAATTCAGTCATAAGTAGGCTCGAAGAGGAGAGTTGAACTACGACCACGCCGCTGAAGACAGCTGCCGCAGATGTAGCGCCGAAAGCTCCGAAATTCAAAATTCCAGTACACGGTCCTTGAGCCCGTGAAAAACTTGCGAAATATCAACACCGGCCGTGAAAGCCTACTTTCTTTAATATATTGTTACGAAATTTCCCAGCGCTGGCCCTGTCGCTCCGTAAACGCAAAATAATATGAGGGGTCCAAGAGAGAACGTCATTTTTTCAGGAACTCTTGATTCGCGTGGAGAATTCGTTCATCGAGATTTGACTGGAAGATTCTCCATAGGTGTGAGCAAGTACCTATACAGTGTGGTCCACTAAGTCTGCAACAAATGGGAAACTTTTTTATTATCGATTTCTCAGAAAATTTTATTCTTGACAAAAGTTGGTGCATGTTCCAAAACTATACCAAGTGTACCTGAAATGGCTTTATGACAATCACCATACATGATAGGCCAAAAAATATAAATTTCGTTCAAGAGCAAAGTACCCTTATTTCAGAAAATATGGAAATATGTTGAGGAGAAAAGTTGCTTAGAATTAAAAGTTATGTTCAGATACGAAGTCATGGCCTGCTATTCGATTTTTTTTTCTGGAAAATTTTGAATTACCCCCGTATGATACATATTCTTACTATTTTGATTCAATATGTATTTGAAGTAGCTACAATCAAATCGGTTTGGAGTATTTCTTATCAAATTAAAGTGAATTTGTATAATTTACATGGATTTGTATTTTTTTAGGTGACCGTCAACTTCTTGTTTGTTGCAACGATATTTAACAGAACTCTAAAATAACACAAATACTTTTTTTAACGAGGCAAATACTTTACTAACTACATAAAAATATTTGTGTTATTTTAGAGTTCTGTTAAATATCGTTGCAACAAACAAGAAGTTGACGGTCACCTAAAAAAATACAAATCCATGTAAATTATACAAATTCACTTTAATTTGATAAGAAATACTCCAAACCGATTTGATTGTAGCTACTTCAAATACATATTGAATCAAAATTTCAAAAATATGTATCGTACGGGGGTAATTCAAAATTTTCCAAAAGAAAAAAAAAATTCGAATAGCAGGCCATGACTTCGTATCTGAACCTAACTTTTAGTTCTAAGCAACTTTTCTCCTCAACATATTTCTATGTTCTCTGAAATAAGGGTAGTTTACTCTTGAACGAAATTTATATTTTTTGGCCTATCCTGTATGGTGATTGTCATAAAGCCATTTCAGGTACACTTGGTATAGTTTTGGAACATGCACCAACTTTTGTCAGGAATAAAATTTTCTGAGAAATCGATAATAAAAAAGTTTCCCATTTGTTGCAGACTCAGTGGACCACACTCACACTGTATATACGGAAGCGATTCATTGCTACGGGGATAGTTATTCAGATAGTTATCAGAGTTTCTAGCTTAGTTGAGAGGCGGAAAGTTTTACAGAGTTTTTATCGGAGAGAGATTTGGAATTGCTAAGTGCAGAAGTCGAAGTAGAGGGTTCTAATACAGAAAGTTTTAGTACAGAGCGTTGGACAGTTTACCTGAACAATTTAAGTGATTATATTGTATTGTTTAGTGTTGTTTGGAGTTTTAATCAAGGAACCCAAGGAAATATCGTAGCAATATAATGAAAAATGTAACCGTAACTTACAGTAAACCATAGACAAGTTAACAAATAACGTTGAAATCACCCATAGGCAAGCCTTGGGAGGGCTTTTTTGGGTAGAAAATGATTATTTGTCTTCCTTGCCATAAAAGCTTCTCAATATGTTTTGTATTTTCTTTATCACCTTTATCACTCCTATGACAAAATTATTATCATTATCTTATATTAATTGTTCTACCGTCTTTCGTATAATGAATGAATGATTAAACATTGTATTCTAATCATACGAAACTTGAATGAAACAGATATAGGATATTTCTACACAAATATAGAGAGTAGTACAAAAAGACTAATACCTTCTGTTTGTGAAGAAATATCCTATAATGGTATCTGTCTGATAGTCTGATTTTGATTTGTATATTTATAAATTGAGTAAGAAAAAATGATTAATGAAGAAGGACCACGAAGTCATCTCCGCATGAATTTTTCGTGAATGTGTGTTTCTTTTTCAATGAACTTGGTCTTCCTCTTGGAGTATGGACTACTACCTTCGTAAGAGAAAATGAATTCTAATCAAACTAATTCATTAATTTGTTTATTCTGCTTATAGTTACCAACTACATAACAGTAACTTCATATATCCGTGCGAACATAAAGTTCTTTTTATGTTTCTGCATATTAACTTTTCAATGTCCCTAGCAAGCATAGTATCTGGTTAAAATCGATTGAATATTTTGACGTAATAACGAACTAGTATGACAAAAAAATTGGAATGCACCACGGGTAGAAATAAAAGGGAATATGCTGCTGGGCGACTTACAAACCCTCAGGCCAGAGGCCATCGGCTTTGTAAGATAGTCTCTGGACGTAACTAAAAAATGGCCAATGATATTTCAGTGTTCGATCTCCATCTTATTTTTATCGCAATTTCTTTCCGATAATCGTGAGTACATGAACTCTTCTTTAGTCATCATTTCTGTGCCATGATGAAATGGATTAGTCTAGCTTCAATTTTGGAAACTCACATTTTCCAACTCGAATTTCAAAATAGTCCGAGAAGCAACAAAGACAAGAACACACTTCTGAATTCAGTGTGTGAAAAGTCGAAATATGCCTCTGGACAAATTTTCAGGCAAATCAATTTTCCATTTTCAACTAAAAAGAGGCAATGAAGCGACTCATTTTGGGAATATCTCCTGTCACAGTGTCCGTTATCGCTTTGGAAATTTAGTCTGGGTTTACTATTGAAAATTTAGGTTTTATTGATAGGAAAATCTACATATTTCTAGAATCATAAATATTAGCCACACGCGACAATGACAAATAAAAATTGGGCATATATCTTGATTTTCCTACTCTTTACAGTATGTTTGAGGATATTCGAAAATAAAAATGTGCAATGATATTGACTGATATATTGAACCTCAACGTTGAAAAAAAAACGATTTTCAACCCTTTTCTTTCTATGAATTCAGAGTTGGTTTTCTTACAAAGGGGTTTTGGTGATGCTGAATATACGAATATGAAAACAACTATCATTTAGATACTACACGGGCGGCTGTATTTTAACAACATATAGGCTAATATAAAAGGAGGTTATTCAAATATGGATCCATTTTGGAAAAAAAAACTTCACAAGAACATATATAGTCCTTAAAGGTCATATTTTTTGAACAAAAGACTGTTAGCGTTTTAAGAGAATTTTTTTCCTGATAATTTTAGTGTGACCCTGAATAGGGTCAAAATTATCAGGAGAGCATCTTCTATGCATATACATGTTTAAAGAGAAAAATGATACGCCACTGCTCTTTCTGGAAAAGAACCTTTTTTCTTTATTCTAAAATAGTATATCATGCAACGATCATGTAATGACCATTACATGAGAGTTGCATACGCTATTTTATCTACACCCGATAAATAGTGAAGAACTACAGATATTATATTTATATTTGTATTGCACACAATAGTACTAATTAAACGCATTTCTTTGAAAAATTCTACAAAATCGAAATAATGGTAAAACTTCGAGAAATAAAACGATGAGAAATGAATAGAAGATCAGAAATTTGAAAAAAAAAGATTACTTGAGGCCGGAATCGAACCCATGTCTCTTCCAACTAGACCGACTACCTATTATAATCTCAGCGCCTTAGACCGCTCGCCTACGGAGAACTCAGAGAATTTGTTAGAAAAAATAAAGAAATAAATCATGCATTTGTCAAATGAAAAATTTATTCATTCTAACTGTATTTCTGTCGGTGGAGGTGTCGCGAAGCAGGTGATTCTCCCATATCGCTGGTATCAGACATTTTGTTATAATTATCGAAGTTTGGCTATATTCTTCAAAAATTCAATACCTATACCGATTCTGACTTGAAAACGTCAAATGAAGAGCGCATGCACATCATGCTTCATTGGTTTCTGTTGGTTGAGAATCTGTATCGTAATGAAAAATCTGTATCGTAATGGACTTCATTATAAAACGGGTTGTGGGCATATAAGTGTATTATTAGAGTTTAGAGTACAGGTGTAGATAAATATTAGTATATTATGCAAGGATCGTGTAATGATGGTTATTAATATATGAGCATAAACCGGGATACGATACGAGCCGAAGGTGAGTTTCGTATGGTTCATGCGAGTGTATTAATAACCATTACATGAGAGATGCATACGCTATTTTATCTACACCCAATAAATAATGAAGAACTAAAAATATTATATTATTAGGTATTTATATTGAACACAATAATAGTAGGTAATCAATCGTATTTCTTTGAAAAATTCTACAAAACTATAAATAATGGTATAACTACGGAAAATACAACAAGAAATGAAAAGAAAAAAAAATGAAAAAAATCTATGCTTAGTTCATCATCAGGATTGGAACCCGGACGTTTCTGATCACCGCCCTCGCGGTTGACCACTCGGCCATTAGAGCTCGTTCGATTGTTTGAAAATAAAAACATATGTCTCGCATTTGTCAACTGAAAAATATAATCCTTTCGATTGCATATTTTTCTTGTCTATGACATCTGTGGAGGAGTTGCTGGTAATTCTTCTATATCACTGCTATAAGACATTTTCATACGATTATCGAAAATTGACTAAATTCTTCAAAAATTCAATACCTACTGATTTTGACTTGACAAACGTCAAAATGCAGAGCATGCACATCATGCTTTATTGAAAAATAATGGGTTTCTATTGGTTGAAAATCTGTATCGTAATAGATTTCATTATAAAACGGGTTGTGGGCATATAAGTAGTGTATTATTAGAGTACGGGTGTAGATAATAGTATATTATGCAACGATCATGTAATAACCATTACATGAGAGTTGCATACGCTATTTTATCTACATCCGATAAATAGTGAAGAACTACAAATATTATATTTATATTGCACACAATAATACTAATTAAACGCATTTCTTTGAAAAATTCTACAAAATTGTGATTAATGGTAATATTTCGAGAAATAAAACGATGAGAAATGAAGATAAGATCAAAATTTAACAAAAAAAAGATTACTCGAGGCCGGAATCGAACCCATGTCTCTTCCAACTAGTCTAAGTGGTTAATATAATCTCAGCGCCTTTAGACCGCTCGTCTACAGAGAGCTTAGGAAATTTAATTGTTAAAATAAAGAAATAAATCATGCATTTGTCAAATGAAAAATTTAATCATTCTAACTGTATTTCTCCCATATCGCTGGTATCAGACATTTTGTTATGATTATCGAAGTTTGGCTATATTCTTCAAAAATTCAATACCTACTATGATTTTGACTTGACAAACGTCAAAATGCAGAGCATGCACATCATGCTTGATCTTGATTGAAAAATAATGGGTTTATATTGGTTGAAAATCTCGTAATGAAAAATCTGTATCGTAATGGATTTCATTATAAAACGGGATGTGGGTATATAAGTGTATTATTAGAGTACGGGTGCAGATGAATATAAATATATAGTAACCTTGTCATACACCTCTATTGGCTTTCCTACCCTAATTTTGAACTTGCAAATGCCATGCCGGCTGGCATTTCCACTGCACCACATGGTAGGAATCGTCACGATTGGTTGCACACTCATTATAGGCCAGGAGAATTCAGCTCAAAACCATTCGAATGTAGCTGATCTGCGATGTAGGAAAGTTATTTGTACAAAGAAGTGGGTTACGAAAGGAATGGGATAATCTCATAGAATATAAAGGTTTTCGATACAATTAAAACACATAACTGATAACGGAAACATCATCTACAAATACATTTACCTTTCACAATTTTCGATGCTCGAAATGATTGAACCTACAAATCCAATGCCAGACAGCTTTTTAGACCCGCCATAGGTCTCGTCAGTGACACTTGTTTGGGAACACAGAACACTCCAAACGGTCCGTTCCTTACGAAAAAATGTCTGAATCTGGTGCAGATGGTGTGACGATGAAAACACCATCTGCACCAGACATGTATAATTATATCAGAAATCTTCATTCTACTGAATTAAAAATAAACAACATTAAAACCACATGGACAGTAGGTGCGAACAAACTGACAGGCAAAAAAAAGTGATAATATTCAAATGAAAAAAATTACATACCAAGGTGGGAAGTGATTCATTCCTGTCGTGAGATCAGTTATAGTTAACCGAGACGCAAAGCATCGAGTTTAGCTATATGATCTCGAAACAGGAATGAAACTTCCTACCGAGGTTTGTATACTATTTCATTTACAACTATCATATTTCGATTAAAATTAATAAATCTGTTTCGTTCTGAACGTATCTAAAATATTACATTTAACGACAAATTACCAAAAACGCGGTTTTCTCAGAATAATCAAGTAGATATATTGTTACCGTGACTACGGGGTATACAATTGTCCCCAATATAAATAAATTTCAGATAAATGACAGATAAAGTCTAGAATAGAATGAATAGTTAAATGACGGCGGGAATGACGTTAGCGATGACAGCATATATGGTTGGAAATGAATACAACCCAGCAAACCAGAGTTCATCCCTGGGAAGTCGCGAATAATTAACAACAGGAATACCACTTCCAATGCGATGTTCAAAAAACTGTAACCAGTAATTCCTGGCGACTGTCGAATGTCCGCGACACCGAAGATCCCATGGAAATCCATGAAACTTTGCAACAAACCCATTTTGCGAAGTTCAACGGAATGTTTAAAAATATCCACTTTGTGAGTCCCTGTATCTTACTGAAAATAACATTATTTCGCATTGCACTTCCATGTTCAACGGAATTTCATTGTATGACATTTGTGCGAGTTCACTTAAGGAATGCTGTGAGAAGTCACATGTGATTCTTTTTGGGTACCAACTTCGATCATTGATGCACGTGTCTGCTTATATGAAGACCTTCACATAAAGGAATATATTTGATCAGACATGCTCCTATAAGTGAGTGTCTTGATATAAGAAGACAGGTGTGTTGATATCGAATGAAAAACATATTAAACATAAAAAACATATATTTTGCATGAAAACAACACTCACAAAAACAAAATCAAAAATACAAATGAAACAAATATTCTATAACATTTCTGAGACAATTATTAAGGGGCAATTCATTTCCGTGTCTGCTATATCATGTTCATCTTCTGAACTGGTTTTGAAAAACTTGAGGGACTTTCAGATACAGAAGCTGGGGAACATTCAGCAATAAATAATGGATCATTCCGTTTATAGGCCATATAGCGTTTCTGAATTTGCGCCTTCTCTGAGTGTGTCAATAATTATTTGAAGATTCTGTTGATACTGATAACAGCTATCTCGAATATACACAGTGCAGAAACATATGAATACTATTTATCATATCGATGCCAAAATAAAACCTTGTATTTCCTTTTTATGTCAACAATGATATTTTGACGCATATTATATCAAACAGCTGTTCAAGAACTCCATAAAATGGTTTAAATTAATTCGAATCAAAAACATGTAAAAATTGAAATGTTTCTGGGCAAAATAGTGCAGGTTTTATATTTTATTTACAACCATATATATGTAATGCTGTCATTACTAACGTCATTGAAGGTTGGGAAGTGTCACATTTACACCCCATACAGCACACGATATCCTATGGACGTCCAAATCATGTCCAGTTCATGTCGGAATATCCTTGGCCCAATTTTGGATATCCATACGATATCCAATTTTTGGATATCCAAAGTATTCCCAAAAAGAAATATCCACTGGATATTCAAAAGGGATATTCTTTCGGATATCCATGAAGGATATCTTATGGACATCCATTTCGTAAATTTTTTGTATAAATAATGGCACCCCACCAACTGCGCCGTTCACATGGACATTCCTGCCAGCAGCAACGCAAAAAAGTTGAATTATTTCAACCATATCCTTCCAAATGATATTTGAAACCAGCGTGAACAGCAGACTTGGCGCGAGAAGCAAAATCGCTGCATTGTGAATACACACCTCAACTCGGTTTTCTGTCGTGCAACCGTCTATGGCATCTGTCGAATGTCGTAATTTTGAGAGTCGTTTGGGTCTTGGCTTGCGTCTCCTTACTCTTGCGTCATGTCCAGTCTTGGTTGGAGTCTTGGGTCGCTTTGAAAGTTTAAAATAATTATGTTATGGCTTGAAGCGTTGTGTGCATAGAGAAACGAAGAATAGTGCATATGTATGATGGATGCTCATGACAGATGTCTTATGGATTTCCATAAAGGATATCTTGTGAATGTCCATGAAGAATGTTTTATGGATGCCCATGGAAGATATCTTATGGACGTACAGGTTGGTGGCCTAAGAATGTCCATTGGACGTTCATAACATATTGTTTGGATAAAAACTGGATGTTCATTGAATGTCCAAAATATCCTTAATGGATATCCAATGGATATTCACTGAATGTCCTTGTGTTGTGTGGGACACCTCTACTTCCCGCCCTCATTTAATCTATTCTAGACTTTATCTGTCATTTATTACATTATCTGACATTTATTTATATTGGTGACAATTGTATACCCCGTAGTCACGGTAACAATATATCTACTTGATTATTCTGAGCAAGGCCGTACCCAGAAAAAGTTTTCGGGGGGGTTGTGGCATCAGGCGGGACCGAAGGCCCTCCCAAAAGAAAGTTAAAACATATTATCAAATATCCCATTTTCACGCCATTTCAAGCTTCATTAACAAATGTTAGGACACTAAATAATAAATATATAAATAATAACAACAAAATAATTAATTAATACCTGTTAATTTGGTGTCTAGGAAAATAAATAGATTGACAATGCAAAAAGACTCAACACTGTTTAGTACAATACATTACAAAATTACGTCTGTAGACAATAACAGTTACAAAACAAAATCCATTCTTCTGTTCTTTTTTCTTGCGAACTCATCGATCATTTTGTCTGTTAAAATTTTATGGCTTCTATATGAACCGACATGAGAGCCAGTCCGCTTAGTCTGTCTTGTCCACAAGGATTCCTCAAGTACGTCTTCAATCGCTTGAGAGTGGAGAAGGTCCTCTTAGCAGTTGCACAGTTGCAGTGTTCACTGGCAAAGAAGCAAATATTTTCAGGAGGGTGAATATGTTAGGAAAAAGTTCCCTATTACATTGGCTCAATGCCTCAATGGCACAAGGAGGCTTGTCAAGTTCTATTTGTTTTACCCAAAACAATTTCCATAGTGAGTACTCACTATAAGTACTAGTTCTAGATCAACTATCTTTTCATAAAGTTTCAAAGATTCAACGTCTATTTTCTCGTTCGTTGATCGTTCGTTTAGTTTCGGGAGTAAGCCCCCAGTACTGTACTGCCAACATATAAAAACGAATTTTTTTCCGAAAGTAGTGTATGTGTATGTAATCAGAGTCAGAGACTTGCAAAAGCGAATGACGGTCTTTTTTTCGTGCTGCTACCTGACGTGATAGCGCCTAACTATATGCTTTATGGCAACTTACGTAATGAAACGCTTCGGTCTACGCCGTTAGCGGCGGATCACGTCCATCCACGAATTCCACGTAGGTGAATCGGTTAGTAAAATTATAATAAATTTGACAAATCATTTACGTACATTTTGAACTAAAAATTGGTTTGAACTCTTCCTTATTTACCTATGAAGAAGAAAAAGAACAATTTTAACTTGAGTAATGCGTTTGAAAAATATTTTTTTTGAAAATTTCGGGGGGGGGTTTCAACCCCTCTGACCCCCCCCCTGGGTACGGCCTTGATTCTGAGAAAACCGCGTTCTTGGTAAATTGTCGTTGAATGTAATATTTTAGATATGTTAAGAACGAAACAGAGATTTATTGATTTTAATCGAAATATGATGGTTGTAAATAAAATAGTATACAAACCTCGGTAAGAACTTTCATTCCTGTCTCGAGATCATAGTTAACCTCGACGCGTCTCGGTTAACTTATTGATCTCACGACAGGAATGAATCACTTCCCATCTCGGTCTGTAATACTATTGTGTCATACGAGGTTTTCACACTAAGTCATCGATATGAGAATCGATCATAATACTCATAATACATCCTTCCGTAGTTATGTCCACTTAAAACTTTTCTACGTCAAATTTCAACCTCACCAGTCCATAATACTCCTGGGCTATAACCCAAAGCATTTTCGTCAACGGCCCAATGTTTGTATCGTAACTTCGGAAACAACACCGTTGCATAATGAAATTTCAATAAAAAATGATCCTCCAGCCGAGCAACGTCGAGCTCACGAAAATCCACTACTACGACAAAAACGGCAAACACAAAAACCTCAGAATTTCGACGATTTCCCGGGAAGTGTACGAGAATAGCTTCAACAGGAACGTCATCATCAAGAAAAACATCTTCGGTCAACGATGGGTGCTGAGGATAAACGAACGAGACGATCACAAGAAAAAGATCAAGTTGAGACTCACCCTGTACGTTTTGGTGTTCTGCTCGATTATTGTTGCGGTTGCTTCCGGAATTTTTTTCTCGCTGGGTAAGTTTTTATCATCCTGTAATTTAGTACTCGAAAAATGGATGAAACACATACACACATATTATACATGGGGCGAGGTTCGACAGGTCTCCAAGCTCACAACAAAGGGGTGTCTCCGAATCTTCTACGATATTTCAACGAAGTGAGCGAGTCCGTGTGCGAAGAATCACCAAGAAGTCAGATTGATTTTTTTTTGAATAGAATCAAAAAGTTTCAATGAATGTTTTGGTACCGAGTCCCACATATATATGAGAACTATATGCCTTGGGAAGAACCTTTAGCGATCGATCTCACATCGTTTTCCCATGAGGGATTATTACTGATCGTTATTCCTAGCATCGAGATACTCGACTTTTTGAGAATAGATAGATCGGCTTTCTTTGAGACGAGACACGCCTGGGTTTTTCCAGCAATAAATTCCACCAAGTTGATGTTACCCCAATCTATTGTTTTCGCCGAATCATCATTGATATTATTGTTGATTATTGCCTCTCTGTATTCTCGTTTCTCATGCTGATATGAGGGGACTCTGGAAGAGAAACTAGTATGAAGAGTACTGTCGTCCGCAAAACGATGCACTGAACAAGATGTTTTGTGGAGCAAATCATTCATATGAAGCGAAGCAAAGTGGGCGGGCGCCAGAACTGAATCCTGTGGAACATCTGCATCCAGGAATCAGAAAAAGTTTAATACGGTGAATTTATTACAATCAAGAAAATTGAAAAAAATGAAATGATATATCGGTTGTGATAATGTAGGTTTTCACCTTAGTAATGTCCAATGCCCCTTTTTAATATTGGCAATAAACTGACAGATTGATGACATTTCTCGCAGTGACGCGTTGCCACCAGAAATTGCAGCAACAACTTGTCACACTGCATCTGAAGAAAGTTGCATGAATGCAAGTTATTCAAGTTACGTGAATCTTCTTGGTGAGATAAGTTGCATCGACTCAGTTATTTATATGGTAACTTAGTTTCCTCAAACCCCATATATGTGGTGACATAATTTTTTTCAATTCTTTATTTAACGTAGGCCTCTGGTATTCTAACCAAAGGTAGGAATCTTCTACGAGCTCAACATCAACATGGACTCGGGACCGTCAGCTTTACGACCCCTCCGAAGGACGGCATAACCTCAATATATCTTTTGCTCATTGATATATTGTCTGCGAGATATAATATGCTATTTTGCTGCAGTTGTATGAGCTTTTAACGCGGTCTCTCCCTGCAGGAGGTCATCCATCCAAGTACTAACTGCGCACGGCGCTGCTTAACTTCAGATATCGAATGACTCTCAGTCAACTTGAAAAGCTGGGCCGTGCCCTTGCGCGCCAAATTTGCTCGAACTGTTGTCGATTATGGGACGTGCTATATTTGAAATTTCTGATATAACCTGATTCCAAAATTAATTGTGTGATTTTTTTAGATAAAATAATATTCAAAGATAAAACAGTGAACGAATACCAACTTCCCGAACCTTTAGATGATCGTCATATATTCAACAAAACCCGCAAGGACAAACTTTTGAATGCGAAAGTCAAAGAAACCAAATTGATATCAAACGAAACGGTAAGTTATCGAAAAATAAAGATAAATCATACTTAGAATCGAATATTTTCAACTTTCTCAGCTTTTTCAATTCTTCAAATCAAGCAGAGTGTTTTCGAAAACGATTACCAAAAGGAGATTCCATCTGAGTTCATCAATATTTTGTGAGAACTTTTTCTCTTTTAGAAAAAAAAAAATATTTTCCTGCTGACATAATTACGATATAGTCTCAATAAACATAATTTACTCATACTACCTACTACTTGAACTAAACAACTATGAACTAACGAACACAAAATATATACCTACTTACTGAACAAAAGCTACGAGAAAAACAATAATGAACAATAAAGCGAAAACAACGAACACAACAATAATGCAAAACATAGATATTATTCATGAAAAATAATTACAAAAAAATAGTTTGACTCATCGACGAGAATATAATCAAAAATTTGGTTGTTTTGTTTGAATTGTTTCTTGTTTCAAACAAGTTGGCAAAAAAGAATCATGGCAAAAAGTTATACCAGACATACGACAACTTCCAATTTAAATAGCATGGAGAGACGTAAGAGAGAAAGAACAGTAAGAGAGTCAGTATCACTACTTTGGTTCGGTTTGAAGGCCGTCGTTTTTTGGAATTTCCTCCTGACGTTTCGCGGGCGCGAGTGGCTAGCTTCTTTATCAGAGGCTCATACATCTTGAGTCCACATAAATACGCTTCACGCGAAGTCGTAATACCCAGACATCGGAGTCTAACTCAATTTGTATGAGTCTCTGAAGAAGGTAGCCACTCGCGCCAGCAAAACGTCGGGAAGAAATTCCAAAAAACGACGGCCTTCAAAACCCGAACCAAAATAGTAATACTGAAATTACTGAAAACCTAGGCCGCGAAAGCTTTAGGCTGGGTTCAGACAGATCCGAAATTCGATCGTACGACGATCAGATAGCTTTCTGATTTGTCTAAATTTAAATTCAGACCAATTTAGACCAATCAGAAAGCTATCTGATCGTCGTACGATAGGATTTCGGATCTGTCTGAATCCAGCCTTAAGCATTCTGTTAGTAAGAGAGTCACTCTTGATTGGTATTTACTACTTTCATTTTGTTGCATATGCAAAAATTCCGCGCTGCTCCTTGCGCTCTTTTGTTTCGGCATCAGATGACTGCCTTTATAATCAATATCCGTGGTTATGGTACATAGAAAGAGGGAGAGAGAGAGGTATACATTCATTATCTGAGAGATTGAACAATCTTGTAGAAACAAATAGGCTCGAATCAAACAGTTTTTAGTAAAATGTTTGTAGGTTGAAGAACAGACAATTGCGATTAAATTCCAATGGATGAGTCGATGAGTGAATTACAAAAAGCGATAAAAAAGGCAATAGAAAACACGCTCCTCAAAACCCTAAACGATCCTCAAAAAACTCATCAAGCGAGTAATACCCTCTCTTCTGAATTTTGATTTATTCACGCCAATTCATTATATATTCACAGGCGCCGTTACAAAAAATGTTAAGGGGGGCACATATTTTTTCTAATCAAAGTAATGCATCAAATTAAAATTAAAATACTTTTGAACAATACTTACGAGTGTGGTTAAAAAAAATTGCAAAATTAAGTCGATATATCGTGTCTTACGTGGCGTATAGACTGAAAAATGTAAAATCATTGGGGGGCGCCCCCCTCTTGCCCTTAAGAAACGGCGTCTTGTATACATTTTTATTCCCATGAACGCAATAGAATCTTTCACTAGGGTGGATAGGATATGTTGGAATGGGCAACTTGAGATGATGTGCTTGTTTAGTACAGTGACTTTTTTCAGTTAGGAGAGAGCTTTTATTTTTGTGTATCAGATAAAACGTTTCTAGAGTGAATAAGGAAAATGTAGTAGGAATTCAGTTCTGTATGAAGAGAGGTCTGCAAGGTTCATCCCATTTCTTGCCGCACATATAGCTAATCGCTCGTTTTTGTAGATAATATAAATACCAAGTTCATGAGCTGTTTGCAGCAATCATCCTAGATTTCATACCTTAAGTATGAGTCAATCATGGCGTAATAAGCATTTTTAGCTGCATGGTAACCATGGTACAATTATACCATGATGGTAACCTAGCTCATTTGAAATTATTCATGCATTAATTCAAAGCAACAGAAGGAGAGCAGTTTGTTGTTTAGTTGTTCCCACCAGTTCCTCAAATGTCCGTTTAGCTCCTGATCCATGTCTATGCCTAAGAATTTTGTGGAGTTTTTGTTACCTCTAACGTCGCTCCCCAGCCTCAGTTCGGGAAAAGAGTATCAATATGGATCCTACGAGTTCCCCATTCTCAAATTTGAATAAGTAAGTTATTTATTATCCCGAGAAACATTATACATGTTTATTATTAGGGAATAACTATACGCACAAAATCATGATAAGAAGTATTTGAAGTGGAAAAAACAGAAATATATGTATAACGAACGTACTGAAAGTACAGTCAAAGATGAAATTGCTTCAAGGTCAATTGAGCGAAGAAAAAATAAATAAATAAATAAAAAATGAAAAAACAATAAGTGTGAGAAAATGTTTTTTCAAATAGCTATTAGCTGAATGAAGACTTTTTCAAACTCTGCTTGAATTTTATTGTCGATCGATATTCTTTTATTTCATTTGGAATTGAATTATATATTTCACTATGATATATTGATTTTCTGCCAATATCTGATTGAATTTCATTCTTTGCCAATAAATTTTATTTCCTTGTAGAGTGATTGTGAATATGACAAATTTCGTTGAAAATATGATTAGATTTTTTTGTATTATTTCTGATAGAATGGATAAAACAGCTAATTTTGAGTTTATGAAGAGAATTAAGGTCCAATAGTTGTTTGGCTTGTATACGTTTGATGTAGATTCTGAATAAGATGATTTGTATATACACTTGATTGTTTTGTTTTGTGAAGTTTCAAGAGGTTTCGTTATAGATTTACTTGCTGTACCCCAAACAGAAATGAAATAATGTAGTTGTGAATAAATAAGACTAAAATAATAATTTTTCATAATTCTCAGAGAAAGGAAGTGTCTTATTTTGAGAAGAATTCCAAAAAGGGGAGATACACTTTTTCCGAATTTTTTCAATGTGTTTATTTCACGATAATTTTTCGTCAGTATATAAACCCAAGAATCTAGTTGTTTCTGTATATTTGATAGAATTGTTACTGATAATTGTTGGATCGGATGGGGCGTTGAATAGCAGTTTAATTTTCTTTTTGCAGGGAATAGAAACACCACCACCCCCCTTTTGTACAAACTGCGTTGTCGGTCTAGAAATATGCATGAAGGTGGAAGAAACGGAGAAGCCGCGCTGCGTTACCGCAGCCGATCGGAGCGACCCCACCGGATGCGGCGGACTTTGCGGCATCAATACGCACTTCTGTCAAGTTCTCGACGCCAATGTCAAAGTCTTCCAGTGCTCTCTGCTGACAGAGACGCTGCAGTGTGCCGAAGGGGAGTTCAGCTGCGGGAACATGTGCATACCGGAACAAAAGAGGTGCGACGGTTCCATGGATTGCTCGGATCGATCGGATGAAGAGAATTGCGGTAAATACTATTTTCTGCCTCCCTCTATCCAGAGTATACATTTCCTGGCGTCATTGTAGGAAGCAAAGTCGTAGTTTTCTTCTCTAGGGAGGAAAAGTAAAAGTGACATCATGACACGTCATCAATGACATAACTTATACGGCTATGACGACATAAACTATATTTTATTTGTTCCGTAGTTTTCTGGGTTTGTAACTTACCACAATCTGAAAAAAATGAGAATTAATATTGGAATCTATACAAGTGTAGAAGGACAGATTTTCAATCTACCCCGAAAAGTTGCTGCGTCTATTGAAAAACAGTTCTTTCTGGATAGAACAATTCCAAATTAATGAATTGTTAGGTGCTTCCGGGCTTCTGAGCCGTGGGCAACAGGTTTTAAGGCCTGACGTTTCGTCTACATCTGCGGCAGACATTTTCAAAGGCGATGCGGCAATGGTCGAAGTATCCTTCTCTGCTGCGAGGCTTTGATCTGATGTGGTTCAGATGATGAGTCACTCTTTATCGAATCTGGGTTCGGACGGTCGATTGATCCTAATTGATTATTCGAAAGCGTTTTTTCTCTCATTGGGAGGGTTCGTGCATTTTGAACTGCTGGCATCCATGTTCTGTGAATGTTCAGGCTCTCTTCTTTGCGGTTGAAGTTGTTATGTTTATGAATTTCTATGGCCTCCCTATAGATCCTGGGGTAATAGCTCCTACTTGTGTCCAGCACTTGCGTTCCGTCGAAGTCAATGTCATGACCTTCCAACAGAGCGTGTTCGGCTACCGCAGATTTTTGGGTTTGGCCATATCGACAACTTCTTTTGTGTTCGGTTAACCGCGTTTTTATGCTTCTTTTTGTGGTTCCGATATAGACTGAACCAAAACTGCACGGTATTCGGTACACTCCTGAGGTAGATAATAGATCCCGTGGGTCTTTTGCGGATCTGAGGCTTTCTTGGATTTTCCTCGTGGGCTTGAAAATTGCCTGCACCCCATGTTTTTCTAACAGTCTTCCAATGCGGTCCGTCACACCGTTAATATAAGGCAGACACGCCCGTCCATTAACGGCTGGTTCGGGGCCATTCATTGAAACTCCTTGTCTGGGTCGCAAGGCTCGGTGAATTTCGTCTCTGCGGTAACCATTACATATAATTAAAGGCGTTTTCTAAATGACGCATCTCTTCCTCGAAATATTCTGGCTCAGAAATGCGTCTCGCTCTTTCCACCAGGGTCTTAATTACTCCTCTCTTTTGCCTCGGGTGATGGTTGGAATTCTTGTTGAGGTACCGATCTGTGTGAGTGGGCTTTCTATACACTCTATGCCCTAGTTTTCCATTCTAAACATAACAAAAACTTCAACCGCAAAGAAGAGAGCCTGAACATTCACAGAATAACATGGATGCCAGCAGTTCAAAATGCACGAACCCTCCCAATGAGAGAAAAAACGCTTTCGAATAATCAATTAGGATCAATCGACCGTCCGAACCCAGATTCGATAAAGAGTGACTCATCATCTGAACCACATCAGATCAAAGCCTCGCAGCAGAGAAGGATACTTCGACCATTGCCGCATCGCCTTTGAAAATGTCTGCCGCAGATGCAGACGAAACGTCAGGCCTTATTAAAACCTGTTGCCCACGACTCAGAAGCCCGGAAGCACCTAACAATTCATTATAGTTGCCGGCCGTGAAAGTCTTCAATCTTTGAATTCCAAATTAGTCAGCAACTTCTCGTATAACTAAAATTTTGACAAAATGGTTGAGGCTTTCGCGGCCAAGTATTATCTACTTTTCTTCGGGTTTGAAGGTCGTCGTTCTTTGGAATTCCTGACATTTCGCTAGCGCGAGTGGCCAGCTTCTTCAGAGGCTCACTCATCTTGACTATTATTCCGATGACTGGCCAGTCATCGAAGAAAAAAAGTAATACTCAAATTTTGACAATCAAAAAAATAATAAGAACTAATATAAGTATATACGAAAATACTTAACGTTAACGTTTCGGAAACTATAACCGCTCTCGTTCTCAAAACGTATACGCAAATTCCTCTTCAAATGCAGGTATCTCTTGTAGGCAATCTTCGTAATTGACATTTGTCGAATATATCAAATTTGACATAACGTTTTGTCCTTCAGGAGGGGCAGCCATCCGCGATCCATATCAAGCGAACTCATAAATATGCATTTTTCACCAGACAGCATGATGAAAGCAGATTCCTTTAATTTTCGTTTCCTGTTATTGCTTCGTCATAATTTTAGTCTCGTTCCATTCTACTGTGTGATCTCCATCGGCAGTAAGAATGTGTTCTGATAATTCAGAACCACCTATCTTTCTTTTCCTGATGTACATCTTGTGTTCATTCTTTCGTACTTCCAATGGTCCAGACGTTTCACCAATATATTTTTGACTGCACGAACAAGAAATTTGATAAATAAAATGTTTTGTGTATTCCGTTGTGCTATTTGGTTAAGTATGTGTCAGTATTGACCTTAAATTTGTTGTTTCGAATGTTGACCTTCTCCACTTGTATAGATTCCAATATTAATTCTTATTTTCTCAGATTGTGTTAGGTTAAAAACCCAGAAAACTACGGAACGAATATTGATCCACCACAAAATAATGACGTTCAAACTATATTTTATTATAAAAGTATAAATTTTACCTTGAATTTATAGAAACCCTATATTTTGTAAAATTGTAGAAAGAAGATAAGATAATTTCATGTAAATACATAATCAAAATAAAAGTTAAGAGGCAAATATATTATAATAGAGATTTAGAAATACGCTATCTTCATGATTTCGCAGAAGTTGCCTGTGAGTTCCGGTAGCGCAACGAGTTGGTACACCGTTCTTTTAAAATCTTTTTTCTTTGTTTCATAGGTTCTCCTCATTTTCCGAATTTCAGGAGCATGCTTAACTGTTCCTACACTTCTTAGTTTCTATTCTTCAATAAATTTTGTTGTTTTAGTTTCATGAAATCATGGAAAATCATGTTTTTTTTTATGCAGATTTACACGAAAGGGAAATTCTGCCATGTTCAAAGAACACCGCGTAAATCAGGCAATAAACTTCATCTTCGGGAGGAAAAGTAGCCCGTTCCTTCCTTGTTATTAAAATAGCTATTTTCTACTTCCTAGAAAACTATTGTTTCGATAATTCCTTGGGGTTCGTTTATTAAAACTCCAAACAACACTAAACTACTTTCATTACAACTCTTTGTCACAACACAATACAATCACTTGAATTGCTCCGCTAACTTTCCAACGCTCGGTACTAAAACTCTTCGTAGTAGAAATTCCCTACTTCGACTTCTGCAGTTAGCAATACCAAAGCTCTCTCCGATAAAAACTCTCCGCCTCTCCACTAAGTTCCAAACTCCGATAACTACCTGAATTACTATTCGAAAAACTCTGCCAAACCCTCTCTGCGAATCAACTCCCTTTCGCGATGAAGTGTCTCCTTATATACTTGCGTACGTTCGCTCTTCGACCCCTCATATTATTCTGCGTTTATGAGCGACAGGGCCGGCGCTAGGACATTTCGACCCTTACAGAAGGGTGTATGAAACCAAAAATACTCCTAAGTATATTTGGTTTTCAACTTGCTATCGAAGATTACTTCAGCCACCAATCTCCGGACAAGTTTAACATTGTAACTTTTATTATATTCTACTTAAAGATAGTCGCTCTGAACTATCATGATATTCGAGAGAATTGACTTCATTTTTTTTTTCAGATTGCAACTTGAAGACACACTTCCAGTGTGGAAACTCCACTTCTTGCTTGGACATTACGAAAAAATGTGACAGAAAAATAGACTGCTGGGATAAATCAGATGAGATGGAATGCAACACAGGTGATTTTATTGAATATTTCCCTCATATATAAAATGTCCCATAAGAGCAATGCAATTATCGAAAACTTACAGCGGTAATTCCATTGTATCACGTCACCATAACAACACATTTGAAACCGTATCGCTAGACGTCAGTAAACAACACAAATAAATGTCAGATAGACTTCAAAAATAGAAAAACATTTCGCGTTTAGGTGAGTACTCCATACAATCTATGCAGGAAAGTATAAATGAACAAAAAATAAGATTTCCTTGAGAATTTCTTATTCGTGAAATATTCCAATGAATTACATTCGTGCATAAAAATGACCAGATAATTTTGCATTCAAGCGTGATATCTTATACAAATTGCATTCGGTTATTTTCATATTTTGTAAAAGAGCCCTCGTCCTTCGGACTCGGGCACTTTCGCCAAAATATGAAAATAAACTCGTGCAATTTTTAGATATAACGCTTTCTTGCAAAATTATCGGTAATTTTTATGCACTCGTGCAATTATAACCGAAAAGTTATTCGTTTGCGTTTGCATCAATTGATGACTCACTTTTCAATAATAATGAATTTATTACACATGGTATTTCATAATTCACTAAATTTGATAAGCTCATATAAAGAACGTGACTTAGATATCTTTCGGAAATTTTGCAAACACTGGTTTCTGTCAGGAATATCAGACTATCAATTAATTGTTTGACTACTTGCATTTTTTTTAAAGGTAGTTCGTTGGCGAGAGTTTTTTTTATAGGATATCAGACAAAAATAATGTCTTGAGGTGAATTCTCATCTTGTCTTGACTTCCATCATGATCCTTTTCCAAACCGGCCAATTAAGTGCTGATTTTTTCTTTGATACAAACTTATAGCGTCGATTTCTCGTGGAATAGGAATTTCAAGAATAAGTGCCCATACGGAGAAAAGTGATATTTTCAACTTTAAAATGGGACCTTGAAAGATTTTATCTAAATCATTACACACCAGCAGGTTATGATGAAATACCTATTCATTTTGAAAAAATCGTTGAACTCCATAATCCAACCATTGACATTTTTATTGAATCTCTCTTTCGAGACCGGTAAATTCCCAGACAAACTAAAAATGGGAAAAATTATTCCTGTTTATAAGAACGGCCACGAGCGAATCGAAAATTATAGACCCATTACTATTACAAGCGTTTTTTCCAAGATATTTGAATATGGATTCTTAGATAGACCGAAAAACTTTATAAATAAATACGATGTTCTCTCCACATCACAGCATGGTTTTCGGAATGCTAAGTCGACCATCACAGCAATTCACGATTTTCATGCTAGTCTCATACATCTTCTTGACCAAGGTGAATCACCCATAGGAATTTTCTGTGACCTGAGTCGGGCTTTCGACTGCGTAGATCATAATACAATCAATCAATCAATCAAAATATGCTTTATTGTCTAAGATACATTCTCATTGACAAAGCTTGTATAAAGATAAAAGTAATTTTATATATACACATATACACATACATATATACATACACACATATGCACACATATACATAAACGCACAATAGCATATATAATATGTCGTAAAAGTAAAAACAAATATATAGACAGAAATATTGAAATATAATAAAATTCACAATAAAATATCAACACGTTAAAAATATAGATGTATATAGGTCAGACTATCTTTCATTTACCACATAAGTTGTGAAGTCGTCGTTGAAAAATTCTTCGGCAGTGTAATAAACTTTCATCAACAAAAGTTCCTTCACTTTCTTCCGAAAAAATACATCACTTGATATTTTCCTTATAGAAAGGGGAAGATGGTTGAAAAGTTTTTTCCCGTTATAAAATATTGAGTTCCTTATGCATGATGTTGAAGGAATAGGAAGAGTGATATTATGCGTGAGACGAGTAGCATAACTTGATTGTGACACAATACTTTTGTTGTACTTTTTTTTCACGAGGCAGACTGTCTCTAATATGAAAAGGCAAGTCAGTGGCAATATATTATGTTCAAAAAAGAGAGGTCTACAGGAATCACGAACTCTGGCTTTGCACATATATCTCACAGCTCTTTTTTGAAGGACGAAGACAGAATTTATTGATATTTGGGAACTTGCCCCCCAGAAGCAAATTCCATAACGCAGGTGTGATTCACATAGGGCGAAGTAGGCATTCCTTGCCGCATGATAGCCAACTGAGTTGGATATGGATCTTATGGCAAAGCAGCCTGAGGATAGTTTGTTACATAATTTGCTGATATGTGACCCGAAGTTCAATTTATTGTCAATATATACTCCTAAAAACTTATTCTCTTGTTTATAGTCAATGAGTTGCTCATCAAGAAATATTTGATCTAAATTGCATTTGAAGGAAATTATATTTGTTTTCGATATATTGAAAGACAACAAATTTGCACCACACCATTGTTTCACTTTTTCCAAGTCATTTTCAATGTTTATTTTCAGTGAATCAACATTATTATTATGCCAGAGTATAGATGTGTCATCTGCAAAGATTGTAAATTTACCTTCTATAGAAATATCAGCCAGGTCATTGATATACAATAAAAAAAGCAAAGGGCCGAGGACAGATCCCTGAGGTACCCCATCTCCAATTTTCATTTTGTCCGATTTCACATTTTTGAAGTTAACCATCTGAGTACGGCCTGATAAATATGATTCGAACCATAACAAAATATTACCCCGAAATCCATAGATTTGGAGTTTTTTTAGCAAAATTTCATGATTGACACAGTCAAATGCCTTTGTCAAGTCACAAAAAACAGCCGCTGCAGCCTCACCATTATTCAAATGAAGATAAAGATTATCTAGGAAGGAAAATATTGCATCATTTGTGCTTTTTGATGTTCTAAACCCAAACTGGTTGGAATGAAGAATTCTATGCATGTCAAGAAAGTTGAGCATTCTTTTTTTCATCAATTTCTCAACAAGTTTGGATAAAGTTGGCAATAGTGAAATGGGTCTAAAGTTTCCAGGTATATTAGGATCGCCTCCTTTGTACAACGGAAAGATTTCAGCAATTTTAAGACAAGCCGGGAACACACCATTCATCACCGATATATTAATAGCCTCAGCCAAAATTTCCACTGCCTCACTTGGTAAACAAGAAAATATTTTGAGAGAAATATCATCCCAACCTGAAGAGTTTTTATTTTTCAAGTCCAAAATTATTTCCATTATTTCATTTCCAGAGGTGGCTGAATAACTGAAAGAATTCGATATAGATATATGCTTCAAATAATGGATTGGGTTTATTTCAGATGATATTTGTTCAGTTAGATTTTTGGCTACGGAGCAGTAAAAAGTCCCCAATTCATTAGAATTCAGTACACTATCAATATGAGAAGAATTGCTTTTTCCTCTCAACTCATTTACAATTTTCCACGTTTCTCTCTGCTTGTTATCTGCATTTGAGAGTCTATTATCATAATAAATATTTTTTGCAATTTTAATGAGTTTTCGATACATACTTCTATAATTGTTATAGTAATTGATGAATGAGCCTGTATTTGGGTAAAATTTTCTAATGTAATGGAGGCACTTCATATTTTTGGCCGAAACTTTTATGCCTTAGGTACACTTAAATAGATAGATAGATAGATACACTTAGGTATATGTAAATTAAACAGTTATGGAATCCGGGGAGTTGCTCTGAAATAGATTGAATCCTTTATCAAGGGTCGTTCACAAATTGGTGGGTCTCAGATACCTCGAAATAATTATCTTCGAGATGTAAGATCATCCAGCACCGAATCTTATATGGGAGTTCCCCAAGGTTCTGTCCTTGGTCCGGTGCTCTTTGATGTGTACATCAACGAATTGATTACTTTATTTCCAAATATAAAATTGACAATGTACGCAGATGATACATCACTGCATATATCGCATAAAAATCAACCAGCATTGAAAGAAGCATGTGAATCGACTTTGAATCAGTTGGTGGCTTGGTTTAGTAGCATTTTCCTTTTTTTCAATGCTGAGAAAACAAATGTAATCCAATTTCGGACACCTCAACGGATGCCAGAAAAAATGAATATCATGGCAAATAATACTTGCTTGACTTTTAATAATAGCTGTAAATTTTTGGCTATTCACATAGATTCCTATTTAAATTGGAAGGATCATTGCAAGTCCCTCATCGCTAAATTATCTTCGATTCACTATATGTTTAAGAACCTCAAATTGATTTAAACCACAATTGATAAATCTGTATTACGCTCAAGTGGAGAGCCGACTCAGGTATGGTGTGTGTCTATGGGGAAACTTTACGTCATCGCCTAACATATTCATCTCTCAAAAAAAAATTATCAGGTGCATTTCTGGCCTCAAAAAAGAGGATTCATGTAGGGACGCTTCCAGAGTTCTCAACCTTCTGACCATCACTGGTATATATATTTTCGAAATTTGTGTTTTCAAAAATAGAGATAAGTTCCAGAGCAATAAAGATTTTCATGTGTATGAAACTCGTCGTAAGAAAGAGCTACGTACACCCATTTCCAAAATTATGGTCTCTTTTAAAGCTCCCTGCGGGGTTGGTGCGAAGATTTTCAATAATCTCCCGGTTTCGCTGAGGGAGTCTAGGCATGAGAGCACATTCAAAATGAAACTTAAGAAATTATTGGTGGAGAAATGTCCATACTCCCTTGATGAATACTTTTAATGTGTTTTTCCCTACTAGTCTGTATATTTCCTTTTTTTTGTGTGTTATTGTTTCATGTGTTCCAATAGTTTAGGAAGTTTTTGTAAATATTCATATTTACTCAGACATATTTTGACGAATCTTATACAGTGGACTAACTCTGTCTTGAAGATAATTAAGTGATTTGATTTGACACCCTCTATATAAATTTACCCATTTTACAAATTTTACAGCGGTGACGTGTCTCGGTAGCGAGCATCCTTGCCACAACAACCAATGCTTGCCCAAAGAAAATTTCTGTGATGGTACTCTAGACTGCTTAGATGGATCAGATGAACCAGAAGGTTGTCAAGGGTAACATAAAATGCCAAAGGTTTCAATAACACTTAAACTTTATTTTTTATAAAAAAATAAATTTATATAAAAAACATTCACTCTTGTCAAAACAGTGTAGTCAATAAATATTTAAAAACGGTTAAAAATTATTCTTACTCCTATAAATCCTGGCAAAATTCTGCGAAGAACTCCATGAGCAGTATAAACTGACTGGCATCGCCGCCGTTTTGCTTATGGAAGTCGATAAAACATCGGAAGAAATAACAAATATCTTCAAGCGTTTCCTGTAAGAAAAGAAATGACTCTTTCGATACAGTTGAGCATAACCAACTATTAGTAAAATTGGCAAATATTGGATTTCCTGGCAAGGTTCATCAGCTTCTCAAAAATTATTTAGAAAATAGAATTCAATATGTTGAAATTGATGAAGCTAGAAGTGAAGAGAAAATCTTTCAATTCGGTGTACCGCAGGGAACAGTTTCAGGTCCACTTTTATTTAATATTTATCTCAACGACCTTTTTAGTATTGACACTGTAGGTGAAATTCATAGTTTCGCAGATGATACTGTCATATTATATGGGGGAAAAACTGGAATGAAATACAAACTACATTAGATTTTGAAAAGATTGAAAATTGGTTTGATTATAACTTGCTCACAGTGAATTTTGAGAAAACAAATAAGTCCCATTCTCATTTTATAATATTTCCCTACCGGACTTAGGACCACTAATACTTCATGATAATACTAGCATTGAAAAAACTGATAGTAGCAAGTACTTAGGAGTTATAATTGATAAACATCTGAAATGGGACAAACACATAGCGTTCCTTTTGAAGAAATTACGAAGTTTATTATCAAAATTCAAGTATCTCAAAACATTTATGAGCTTAAGAACCCTAAACATTCTTTATTTTTCATTAATGCGGTCCCAATTGAATTATGGGATTCTGGCTTGGGGAGGGGTCATGAAATCCCACATTAGAAATCTTGAAGTTCTTCAGAAACGGTTTTTGAAAATAATATATAATAAGTCTTATTTGTATCCAAGTGAAAATCTGTACATAGAAACACATAAAATGGACATAAGACAATTATTCGGATATAACATCATGATTTATATCCATAAACACAAATTGAATATAAATTTCAATAATCATATTTATAATACAAGTAATAAAAATAATATCACATTGAAAAATAGAGTTAAAACAACAATGTCTCTGAAATTTTTTAAATATTTATTGCCATTCTACTATGATTTGATTCCAAATCATATAAAAATGATCAAGTCATTACTATCTTTCAAACTACAGATTAAAAAATGGATTCAAGAATCACGTCGAAATTTATTTCATGAAATCTCTCACTTCAATTAAGGAAATTAGTTAATTTTTCAATATTATTTTGTTGAATTCTACAAATTTATCAAATATATTATACATAAATGTAATTGGTATCTCTCGCAACAAGTTTTTAACTTAACTGTTTATTCACCTTTTTACAAATTGATGTATATGATCTTTTTTATGAATTTTGAATAAACTTCATCATTATTATTATTATTAATGATAAAGAAAAAAGTGACTTACCCGATCCCACTGTTTTTTATAAAACCCTGCACATTGTTGCTCGAGGTTATCACAGGATAGAGCATCGTGCTTGATCAACAATACAACGAACTTGGAAAAAGAATTCCAAGCCTTTTTTCCAAAGATAGATTGTTTCAACATCTGAACATTCCTAGCACACAATAAATTCGCAAAAAGATCACCGGTTCGTCCGTGATAACATTCCCACGACTTCATACATAACCTCACTAAATCGTCCGTGAAAATAAAATTTTTATGAACAACTGGAAATCAAGGATTAGTACAAAATGAAACGAATATAATGAGAACAACATACCCAACAACAACGAGAAATCAACAAGAGACGTGCAAATGGTCGCTGTGATTATTTCATTAACATCGCAGCGTTCTTTTAAAGTTACATGTGCTTCATTCAAGACCCTCAAAATGGCTTTGTCATCGACACTCGACGGATCATCAATGAGATCGACCGACAAGTTCTGCAAGCAAATGGAATATCGTTAGTAGTAGACAATTAAATATAGCTGGAATAAAGTTGAAACTGTTGCACATCATCTATGAAGACATAATATCAATACAGTGGCACCAATCAACTGATGGCATTTGAAGGTTCACATCGAATCTTTAATTTTTCTTCTGTTATACTCTATTGGCAACAATGTTGCAACGATGTTGCCCTGATTTATTTGATATTCATCAGTTGATAACTGTAATTTGAAAGTGACAGATTTTTGACTTGATGGATAGTACAAATATGATTTCACGATCAAGAACTGTGTTTCCATAAAAATCATTCTATGCCGAATAAATAATTATTATATGAAATCATTTTTTTTAAATGCATAAACGGTTAAACCACACAACACAGAAACAAGTTGGAATAGGCAAACAGCATACTTGTAAAAAACAAAAAGTATTGCCACAATGGGGAAGACGGCTGCAAAACTCTACCACTAGGAGCGCCACCACTGCATGCACCTCTGACAGCCTCTCAAGACAAATGACAACAATTCAAAACATTAAACGTCCCTTCTTTGCAATAATTAAGAATTTAAAGATTTGAAATCAACATAAAATGGTCTTATGTAGTGCATTCGGATGTAAAAATGTAGGTACGCATTTATTTCCAAAAGAAACAAAACTGAAAAAGCAGTGGGAAGTAGCCCTGAAAAGAAAGAGCTTTCAGGCTTCTGAACATTCTAGATTATGCTCCAGTCACTTAAAAAAGAACGTAGCAGGGCTAGTAAATGGTTATTATGATGATTTTTAACGAAACACCTCTGTAATCGGTTTGAATTTTTTACCTTTCACTCAGATCTTTTTTTTTCCTTTGAGGGATCCACCACGTTCCCTCAACAAACTTTTCAGTTCTGGTACAGACAAACATCCATATCTATCGGTTGGAGAAAACATCCTTATGATTCTTAAGTATCTTTTGAAAATATTCATTAAAATAAAAATAAAACATAACCTACAAAATCACTCGTTAGGCACATGCAGTCGTGCTGCCACCTACTAAAAGCTTTGGGTCATCTTCCCCATTATTCGACAAAATTGGATGGGTTAGAGAAAACTGTAGAAACTACAAATACAGAATACTGTATTATCGACGAGCCGATGACGGATTTTCCATACTTTATATGTCATGTTCCGATATTGCTGGTATTACTGGTCACAGTAAGCATTTTTGGGACGCTTTTTGCAGTGATAGTACTCTACTGCTGATGATATCGGAACGGATCGCTATCGATCGGACATCCATCAAAGGAACTGTCAGCGGTGACAGGTGTGATCTACCCTATCTTATTTCAAAATGAATTAAATAATGGAAGAAATATTGAGCAATAGCGATACGGAAATAGAAAATTCAGAGAGCTCAAGCTCTGATAATAATAAATCTTTAGAGAATATAATGACTGAAATTATAATCCTCGACAAAATCAGAGGTTCCAGAGAAAAAATACCAAGAATAGAAAATCATCTTTGGAACAATCTGTTCAGGCCAGTCTCAAATTACCTACACAGTAGGTTTCGGCTGGCACCTGTCAGAAAACAACTACTCCCCTGGCTAATACCACGAAGGGCATTGAATTATATCCGACCAGGTGCCAGTGCAGGTTTCTTCACAGAAGTAAATCCTGCATTTGCTTTCGTCGATACAAATGAAGGAATTGATTTTCAATTATAGGGACGGACACACTTGCAGACCGGTTTCGGGCTATTTGGCCACTCATCAGTGCAAGGCAGTGCCATCATCAACATAAAGTCGATGATTTCCCATAATTAAAAATCAAACTCCTACACGAGTATCAAGCCCCGGCCAAAGCTGATGCGAACAACGAAGTTATTACGCCATCTACCAATGGACGAGGTATTCCAAAAGCAAACCGAATTCGCCCATTCCTCCTGCGAGGAAAATGTAAAAACACTTGACATAGTCAGTGGGCATACTTGGAGACTGGCGTTAAATCAAATCATCTTTGGAACAATCTGTTCAGGCCAGTCTCAAATTACCTACACAGTAGGTTTCGGCTGGCACCTGTCAGAAAACAACTACTCCCCTGGCTAATACCACGAAGGGCATTGAATTATATCCGACCAGGTGCCAGTGCAGGTTTCTTCACAGAAGTAAATCCTGCATTTGCTTTCGTCGATACAAATGAAGGAATTGATTTTCAATTATAGGGACGGACACACTTGCAGACCGGTTTCGGGCTATTTGGCCACTCATCAGTGCAAGGCAGTGCCATCATCAACATAAAGTCGATGATTTCCCATAATTAAAAATCAAACTCCTACACGAGTATCAAGCCCCGGCCAAAGCTGATGCGAACAACGAAGTTATTACGCCATCTACCAATGGACGAGGTATTCCAAAAGCAAACCGAATTCGCCCATTCCTCCTGCGAGGAAAATGTAAAAACACTTGACATAGTCAGTGGGCATACTTGGAGACTGGCGTTAAATCAAATCATCTTTGGAACAATCTGTTCAGGCCAGTCTCAAATTACCTACACAGTAGGTTTCGGCTGGCACCTGTCAGAAAACAACTACTCCCTTGGCTAATACCACGAAGGGCATTGAATTATATCCGACCAGGTGCCAGTGCAGGTTTCTTCACAGAAGTAAATCCTGCATTTGCTTTCGTCGATACAAATGAAGGAATTGATTTTCAATTATAGGGACGGACACACTTGCAGACCGGTTTCGGGCTATTTGGCCACTCATCAGTGCAAGGCAGTGCCATCATCAACATAAAGTCGATGATTTCCCATAATTAAAAATCAAACTCCTACACGAGTATCAAGCCCCGGCCAAAGCTGATGCGAACAACGAAGTTATTACGCCATCTACCAATGGACGAGGTATTCCAAAAGCAAACCGAATTCGCCCATTCCTCCTGCGAGGAAAATGTAAAAACACTTGACATAGTCGGATATAATTCAATGCCCTTCGTGGTATTAGCCAGGGGAGTAGTTGTTTTCTGACAGGTGCCAGCCGAAACCTACTGTGTAGGTAATTTGAGACTGGCCTGAACAGATTGTTCCAAAGATGATTTGATTTAACGCCAGTCTCCAAGTATGCCCACTGACTACTTGATACTCGTGTAGGAGTTTGATTTTTAATTATGGGAAATCATCGACTTTATGTTGATGATGGCACTGCCTTGCACTGATGAGTGGCCAAATAGCCCGAAACCGGTCTGCAAGTGTGTCCGTCCCTATAATTGAAAATCAATTCCTTCATTTGTATCGACGAAAGCAAATGCAGGATTTACTTCTGTGAAGAAACCTGCACTGGCACCTGGTCGGATATAATTCAATGCCCTTCGTGGTATTAGCCAGGGGAGTAGTTGTTTTCTGACAGGTGCCAGCCGAAACCTACTGTGTAGGTAATTTGAGACTGGCCTGAACAGATTGTTCCAAAGATGATTTGATTTAACGCCAGTCTCCAAGTATGCCCACTGACTATGTCAAGTGTTTTTACATTTTCCTCGCAGGAGGAATGGGCGAATTCGGTTTGCTTTTGGAATACCTCGTCCATTGGTAGATGGCGTAATAACTTCGTTGTTCGCATCAGCTTTGGCCGGGGCTTGATACTCGTGTAGGAGTTTGATTTTTAATTATGGGAAATCATCGACTTTATGTTGATGATGGCACTGCCTTGCACTGACGAGTGGCCAAATAGCCCGAAACCGGTCTGCAAGTGTGTCCGTCCCTATAATTGAAAATCAATTCCTTCATTTGTATCGACGAAAGCAAATGCAGGATTTACTTCTGTGAAGAAACCTGCACTGGCACCTGGTCGGATATAATTCAATGCCCTTCGTGGTATTAGCCAGGGGAGTAGTTGTTTTCTGACAGGTGCCAGCCGAAACCTACTGTGTAGGTAATTTGAGACTGGCCTGAACAGATTGTTCCAAAGATGATTTGATTTAACGCCAGTCTCCAAGTATGCCCACTGACTATGTCAAGTGTTTTTACATTTTCCTCGCAGGAGGAATGGGCGAATTCGGTTTGCTTTTGGAATACCTCGTCCATTGGTAGATGGCGTAATAACTTCGTTGTTCGCATCAGCTTTGGCCGGGGCTTGATACTCGTGTAGGAGTTTGATTTTTAATTATGGGAAATCATCGACTTTATGTTGATGATGGCACTGCCTTGCACTGATGAGTGGCCAAATAGCCCGAAACCGGTCTGCAAGTGTGTCCGTCCCTATAATTGAAAATCAATTCCTTCATTTGTATCGACGAAAGCAAATGCAGGATTTACTTCTGTGAAGAAACCTGCACTGGCACCTGGTCGGATATAATTCAATGCCCTTCGTGGTATTAGCCAGGGGAGTAGTTGTTTTCTGACAGGTGCCAGCCGAAACCTACTGTGTAGGTAATTTGAGACTGGCCTGAACAGATTGTTCCAAAGATGATTTGATTTAACGCCAGTCTCCAAGTATGCCCACTGACTATGTCAAGTGTTTTTCCAAGAATAGAAGTGTATATTCAAAATGTAGTAAGTTTTTACACCCCTAAGATTCTCAAACAACATTTCGAGTGAGTAAGGCTTGCAATCTCGAAAAATACGGTTCCCGCAGATTTTATTGATCTGCTGGATTCATTTCATTCAGCATCGACTTCTACGCAAATATCTTCCAGTACAACTCGAAACATTTTTGAAAATTTTGCAATTGCAATGATCTGACAACAAATTTAATATTTTATCCGTTGACGTTTATTCGAACACAACTTAACCTAACTCAATTTTGGGAATACTGGGACTACGGGACCACTTCTGCAGCAGTAGCACCAGTAACTTTTCAGTCTCTAACAGGGTACCTCGAAAATTGGCGCGAAATAATTGCCAGTGAATGTCAGTAAAATCGAAACGACTGAATTAACTGGACAGTACTGTTCAGGAATATCGGAACATGACAATAATCTTTTGACAAACCAATAATAAAAATGTATCTCGTCACCAAACTACAACACACCTCCTGGGCGAGAACAGTTTTCTTGGAATACAATGCGTCACATACCCTAAGACATCATACATTATATGACGCAGTTCGAAAGAATACATTTGGAAAACATTTCTGTTACTCATTTGGAATTTTAGTAAACATGAGAGCAATTATGAAAGTCTTTCAATAGTTGCAGCGTGAATCACGAAGGAATCTGTACTTTGAACACAAAATATGATTTGATTCCAATAAATCTGAAGATGTATTGGTTATAAGGAACGCACAGAATGAAATAGAATTTACAGGAGAGACATGAACACTTTCAGATACATTCCAAATGACTCGAATCATTGTTCACAACATAAAATGGCGGCACTGCAACTCCTTGTCCATAAGTTAATGACTTTTCCTTTGAAAAAAGATAAGTATGACAATGGGAGGAGAGTGATTGGGTATGTAGCTGAAGTAAACGGTTTTAACCCAGAGATAGTTGAAAAGATGAGAAAAATGAAAAGTTTATAGTAATCCCATATGTACCTCAATGCACTAGAGGACTTCAATAGATATTCAATAAAGGGAATATGAAAGTTGCATATAAAACATCTTACAAATTACAACAGCTTCTTGGTAACCCAAAAGATGAATTAGAAAACTCAAAGAACTCGGGAATTCACGATATCAGTTGTCAAGATTACAACAAATACATCGGCCAAAACCGACGAGCTATCAAAACCCGTTTTAAGGAGAATTTTGCACACATGAAATATGGAAAGGGAGAAAATCCTGTGTCGCCCAACACGCTCTAGACAATGACCACAAAATCGGTGGAAGCAATCTTAAACTGATCAAGTATGTGCATGACACAAGACTACTCGATGCATGTGAGAGTCTAGAAATAGCAAAATGTAAAAACAGCATGAATGGTGACAAGGGACCTATCCCTTTCAGCCTGCTTTTCAGTTTATTGTTGAGAAAGTAATCAGAATAATCAATAACAGATGATGGACCAACAAATTTGGCAGGTAGTGACTTCGCTAGTTGATTATCAAAAAATTAATTAGATTAATTAGCAGTAACAAACAAAGTCCATATCGGACCGGAAAACTTTAGGTATATAAACAACTAACCCGTGCTTTAGATTTAGTATCAATTTTCTCCTGAAGATGCGAACCTTGTTACGCGCGTCGAGTGCAAAAAAATCAGTTTGGTGTTATGGTAATTGATCTCTAGGAAAAGTTTCCAACTTTTACTCTAAAGGATCCAATCTCAACGTTTATTTACTCTCGCCCCCAAGAGTTGGTGGCATTTTCTATTAGTTAGCATGAAGCAGTGAAATGTATGAGTTTTGAATAAAAATATTCTTTTTAGGCACATAATACGTGATGCTGACAATGAATAAGGGTTTATGGAAGATGCAAAATTTATTTCTTCCCCAAAAACTCGAGATTGTGAATACCATGGCAAAATATTTTCGAAAAATTTTTAGCGTTGATTTGAATATCATAGCCAATCATCCATATTGGAGCCTGTTGAAAAACAGATGCTTGATCTTATTTGAAATTCGAACAATCTAGCTAGAATCAACTATCAAATTCGTTGAAGTGATTTTGCCCATAAATTCGTATGAACTGACAATTTATAACTGTAATGTAATAATTCGAATATTTGATAATATATGACAATTCGGCTACAGTGTACATCAAAATCATTCACCACGCCTTTGATGACGTCCAACAGTTTTAATCATGTATATAAACATTTTTCATCGAACCTTTATTTTTTCCAGCAGATGAAAAGCGCTCAGACTATTTTCATCGTGTTCTTCCCTTCTTCCTCCAGACGGCATCGCGAAAACCGGTTTATCTTTGGCGATTTTTTTCATTTCTTGGCTCCATATTCTTTGGACTTCGATGTCGAAGTCTCTCGTGAATATCGAAATATTGACGTGCATACTTATCCATTGCTTCACTCTTTCCTTGCATAGCCTAGCGGCTATCGATACGCAGGCGGACTTCGTTTGTTCTAGAGAATCTACGGCGAGCAGGCCGCTTATGGTCGATGGCAATCTTTCGCTCATCATTTCGGACACCTCTCTGTTGCACTGTTTGTGGATAGCGGACAGATTGCTTTGGGAAATTTGAGCAACTTTTGCTCTCAAAGCTGCCTGAAAATAGAGGTAGGTTTTGTGTATAGCTGTTTAACAACAGTTCCGTTGATATTTAGATATCTAGATAGATGTTTATTGACTGTGTTATATAAGAGTTACATTTGTAGCAAGTCATGAGGTGTAAACAATTTGCATGTATGAAATAGTAGAACAAAATTTGCACTTAAAAGGACAAAAAAATCACAGTATACATAAAAGTTGTCAAGCAGGCAATGAAAAGTAAATCGTTAGCGGAGTATATTAGAGAATTATGTGAGGAGGCAGATCTGTGAAAATGTATCATAAGTGTGTGACAGAAAATAGGGCGAAACTTTATATATTGCAGGCCGAAAATTCATCAACTGTGTAGAAACAGTGACCGAAGCATATTTTCTTGACTTCTACTTTGTATTGATTATAATTTAGGCTTTTAATTTCGACAGATAATTTGTTATATATCCGAATTTCAACAGTTTTTATCTGACTTGCTTAAACAATGTCTTAGTTCTCTCAACAGATTTTTATTTCTGGTATTGTGGTAATAGAATTTTGCATTATATGACAGAAAAAAATTCCTGCCGCTCTGGGGTATCGAACCCACGACTTTTCGATCATGAATCGGGCAAAGAACCACAAAACAAATATATACTCACTTTCTCAGATTTTTCCCTAGCGGGCGATAAAATCTGACCCTCTTTCTTCCAGGATTCCAAGAACGACTTGAGTTCTTGTAGGGCGTTTTGTTTCAACGCAGGCACGACAGAGTTACATATATGTTTGACGCAAGCCGAGGCGACTCTCTCGCTCACGAAATCGACGGTTTTCGTGACCGAACTCGGCTGACCATTGAAAAAAGCTTCTTCCAGTTGTTGCTGCAAAAAAAAACGTTTTGACAGTGATGTAAACATCTATTATTCACTTCCACAAGTTCTTCAGAGCGTCACACAATTTTTTATTTTTTTATTTTATTTCAACTGACAGCTTCCAAACAGAATGGGGTTCTGGTATAAGGAAGTTAAAATACTAACAATGATAATTATATAACCTAATAATACATTAACAATTGTTGCTTGTACTTTGATGAACATCATTATTCTAGTAGTTTGTTTTTCAATTGTTTCGAAAAAATTTGGATGGATCTGGAAGATTTCATTTCTTCTGGTAATTCATAGAATACTTCTATTGAGCTTGAAATAGGATTGTTTTATACCCTTATTGGTGTGAATAATGTTTAGATGATAATTATTGAAAGTTCTAGTATTATAATTGTGTACAGTAGAATTTTTAAAGAACAAAATATTACTTTTCTGAAGTATTTTCGTTGGTTTGTATATATATTTGGCTTTTTCGAGTTTTATCAAACAGTTCAACGTCATGTTATTAGTCATTTTGTATAATTCCGACGATGGAGTGTCCCATGGTTTTTTATAAATTACTTTGATTGCTTTGTTCATTAAACGATAAACTATATTTTTTTGTTTTAGATTGCAAGAAGACCAAATTGTGATTAGGTACCTTATACATGAAAGAATATATGAATTAAATAATAGAATTTATACATATTTATTCAAGTAAGGCATTCTTTTGATTGCTCCTAGAAACGGAACAACCGTTTTTTTCAATTTTATTTGTTTTTCAAAATTCAATTTATTATCGATGATCAGACCTAAATATTTATGATTTTGAACTTCTTTAATAAGCTTATTATAGATAGATAGATACATTTATTCATCATTTCATACAGTACAACATATAACAGCACAATATAAAACTTATCAGACTTGTCAGATAGAGATACAAAATAGATACAAAAAAGTGCTTAAATCGCACAATATAAACATACACATGATACACATAAATCAAATATGGATAAATATAGTATTATGGTTTAGTCCTAAAATATATAAAATTCAGGATAAAAAGTGCAAATAGTCATTGTTAAAATTTCAGAAACTCTTCTAATGAATAAAATGCGTGATTACTCAGGAAGTCAAATAGTTTTGCTTTAAACATACTGAAACTTTCGATTTCCCCACACAATTTCAAAGTATGGTTGTAACATAGATTGCCCTGGTAAGTATAAGAATTCGGAGCTATGCCCAGACGTGCATATGGTAAACGAAGATGATTAGCATTACGAGTGGTGTACTCATGTATCATACTTCCTCTCATATGTATATAGCTCTCTTTTTATTTTTATATCAAGTTTCACATCATTCATATTTTTCTGTTTGAAAATTATATAAACCATTTTTTCTGAACTAATTGTAAGATTGATGTTTTTTATCGATTTTCCTATTAATTCCATATCATGTGTTACTTCCTGTTTTAAGTTGGTGATATTTTTTCCAGAGTGAAATATAGCAATATCATCTGCAAAAGAAGAGTGCTTTCCATATAAATTGAGTTTCTTTATACTGTCCACATATTTCAACAACCTCCTCATCGATTTTAAAAGGTTTTATATATTATTAATAGTATTTTATATTTTATAATTGTAATTTTATACTTGTTTGTCAATTAACTTTATGTTGTATGATTTTATATTCAAATGATATTATATGTAAAACTAACGACTTTTTATATTTGTACTTATATCTATGATTTTATGGTGTGACTTTATGTGATTTTATTTTATTTACTTTATATATTATGTATTCCATCCTTATCCATAAATTGTTTTCATACTTTATATCATATATTTATTCACTTTCCATTGTTTTCACCACAAACAAGCAGCATCTGATGCTTCCGTGGTTTCTACGATGTTTGTTCAACCGTATATAATAAAAAGAGAATTGGAGCCAAAACAGAGCCTTAAGGACCATTATTCCAGAAACACTTGAAGAAACATTTAAGTTATTGAAGTCTACGTTATGTATTGTATTTTTAACCAGATTTTATTAGATTTTCAGTGTATTCACTTACAGTTTTTTTGAATATGTTCATATATCATATACCCCTTCCATGAACTGTAAAAGTTTCTTGTGATGAATGAAAGAATTTATAGAAAAATCTCATTAACAAACCTCTGCACGTTTCTGCAGCACGACATCCGATGATTCCTTCGAAGAGACTGGTGTGATATGCCTCACGCTCGAAGCACTATGCAAAGTACTACTACTCAGAACTTTCTTGACCTCATCCAGGTAGGGACAGCAGATGTATAAAACGTTCTGATCAACTATACTACAACCGTCCAGAGTATTACTCTTTATCACGTAACGCGACTCGTCGGCAATTCCAAAATTGAAGAACTCCGCATTGGGAAAATGCGGCAGTTCAAAAAGCCAGCCTAAGGAAAACCTAATCAAGGAAATATTGTAGTTGTACGACTGTCTCGATGGTGACTGTTCATAAGAACGGTACAACCGAAACAAGGTCGTGTACATTGAGATGTAGTAGGGCAGACGCAACGTTACGAAATCTAACATGGCAAGATAATTCACTAGCCAGGGGATGGTCAGCACGACGGTGTTCTCTGTTAGTGATCGACGCAGGAGCTCTTTGACGTCGAAAGAAGGGGTAATCTGAAAGCAATAAGTTGAATTGTAATGTGACAAAGTGGGGAAGATATAGTCGCAATCGTACCTGACTTCTTAGCTTGATATGTGAAGTCAATAACTTTTCGGAGACGGCTATTTCCGACTTGTAAGGTATCGACTCGATGAATCCTAGGAACTTCGCGAGGACTCTGAGGTATTTTAGGGTCGAGGCGAAGGATTTTATGGTCAATGAGTCAACTTCAGTACCTGCAAGTGAAAAATCGATGGTATGTATCAAGTTCTGCAAAACAAATTTACACCCTAGGAGGTGAATACAATTTTTGAATAAAAAGAACTGTTATATATTTGAAGATTCGTCAGGTGATAACTGGATGGCCGAGTAATTCTGAACCTGACAATCACAGATATCAGCAACAAGTTCAGTTATTAAGTCTCTTCAGAAACCGCTTGTATCTTGGAGTCATTATTGTACTTGATGGACAAGGTGTTGAATTCAGGAAGCCAGTTTTTATAGCAGGAAAATGGCATGTAGCTTTCGTGAAATGAACCAGTTTGTAATCTGTCCCATATCGGTTTCAGCTTTGAATTTGCGGTTTATACAATTGACATCTCTATAAAATATCACCGTGTCGTCAGCGAAACTAATAATTTCCCCTATTGTGTCTAGATGTAGAAGTTCATTAACATATTCTCTGATATTTTCTCCTCTTGTGATACAAAACAAAAAAATTGTGTATATCTTTTAATGGCAATATTCAAAAAACGTTGGGACACTACATCCTCAGAGTTATACAAAATCACCAAAAATGTGACTTCAAACTGCCTAATCAAATTCAAAAAAGCTAAACTAAATACAAATTTTTCATTCCTGAAACACTCAACTATACATAGTCATAACACCAGAGTTTTAATAATTTTCATCTGAACAATATTCGCACCATTAATAATAATCAATAAAAAATAATCCCACTGCAAGTTCAATAGAGGCATTCAAGGAATTGCCAGAGGAAATAACATCTTTCCATTATACATTATTTTGAGAAAAGTACATGTATACATATATATATATAATCAATGTTTTTGTTTTGTGACTACGGAGTGTATACTATTTGAACAATTTATTTGTAGATTAACTTCTTTTTTTGACTAGTCTTATAAGTTTCAACATGGGGGTATGTAGGATACTTTATCTTTGATTGATGAATAAATTCTATTCTATATACTGAGATTATGACCTTCTGAACAAATAAATAAAATAAACTCTTTTACCTGACTCGTCTACGTCTGTGCAACTGAACTTGGTATCGTTGAGTTCAATAATCTCAGAAATGAAGGTGTCACACAGATGTCTGTTGAAAGCATGATTTGCAGCTGATAGTATAAATTCCTTATAGAATTCTTGATGCCCTGTAAAAAGCGGTAGGGAGTTGAGCCCACTTGAAACTCTCTTGGATACTAGACGATTTTTCAGGAGGTTCAATTTGTTTGTGTCGATATTTGGGAGGGACGATAAAAAGGGTAGCTGGTCTTCAGAGAAACCCTCTTCCTGAAATAGCAATAATATTAGTATGGATGCAAATGGATCACAGTGATAGAATATCATTTCTAGAATTTTTCACTTCAACATTTATCATATTTCTGATGAAGTAATAATTTATTGTTCTTTGAAGATTGAGCAAAAATAGTAAGTAGTAAGTTCTCAAGACAGTATATGACGTTTTACAAAATATTCATTTCTGTGAATGAATTCATAACATGATTTGTTGCCAAGTTGAAAAATTCCTTGAATTCTGTTCAAAAAAAATATTAAAACTTACCCTTTGAGATTTATCACAAGTACTCAATAACTGTGCCTTAAAGAGCCTTGAGAAATGCATAAAATTGGCAGAAGAATCTCCCTGCAAAACAAATAGCGATTTTATTTTTCCCCCAAGGCTTACAGAAAAATTCCACCCTGGTGATAAATGATTAATTTCCCATATCCTTATTATCTCATAGAAAAGATCCCTTTGCTTCCTGAACGAATGAAAGCAAACGTCGTTGGGGAAATTTTCCCTATTGTCAGTGTCCAAATTGAAACATACATTGGTTTGTGAATAGTCATTGGGGATTTCTATGATTCTGTCTGCTTTTGCTGCAGAAATTGCTACCAATTTTTCAGATAACTTTCTTGAGAATTCTTGCAACCTCTTGTTGACAGACAATAAATTTAAAGTAGATTTATCATATGTTTTCAAAACGTCAAGCTGGTTCTCCAGACACTTTACAGCAAAGTATATAATATTATGAATAGTTTCAAAAAATTGCGAACTACTTGAGGTTTGGTTATATAATGGTCCATTTTTATTATCATTAACTAGAAAGTCTACCCCCAAAGAGTCATCAAAGGAGTCAGACACGTACCTCTTGGTTAAAAGCAGAGATATAAGATAGTAAATTTCACTAGTAATATTCAAAACCAAATGATTTTTCAGAATTGTGTTATGAACATCAACAACTCTGTCAATGGAAGTTTTATGAGTTACTGAGCATAATTTCGGTTCAATTTCTTGCCCATGACCAACTATTCCTACAATTTTCTTTGCAGCACTTATATTTTGGGCATCTCCCGAACATCTTCTTGATAAAATTTTCAGGCGCTCTTCAGCTAAAAAACTTCGAGTTCCATTCACATTTTCCAATGACACCTCTTTTGTATCGAAATTATCAAAGCTGTTTGAACTTTTTCTGAAACTTTCACTAGCCTTAACTTGGGTAAGACATGTTGGAGTTATTCTCTTACTAGATTCCTCTGGAGTCTTTCCTCTAGAATGCCTATTACCAGATTTCTTTTTTGAAGAAAGTTTTTTAGATACTATGAAATCTCCAAGACACAGTGGAGAAGTTTTCTGTATCACAGTTTGACTCCTATTCTTGGGTGTGATAGGGTTATTCTGGACTTCATATAAAGGTGATACTGGACTATGGTAACAAGAATTTTGGTCTGTGTTTGGCTGAATTTTCAAATATTTTGGTGTACTGGTATTTGCTTCAATTGAAAGTCTTGTGAAGCGTTTTTCCAGAGTTGAATTTAATACTAATGATTTATCAGGAATACTATGTCTTCTATCTTCGGTTTTTTTGGGATTAAGGCAGCTGTTATTGGCAGGACTATCAACAAATTTGCTTCGACTAGAATAAACAGCAATGTTAAAGAATAAAGTATCGACAATACAGGGCTACTTCACTTACCCCGGGATTTCTTCGTGCACAAAATTGAGGAAATACGTGAGAAAATCTGCTTGAGAACATTTGAATTCTGCATGTTTCTCCTAAAAGTAAACTAGGTTATGGAGATGTTTAGTTTTTTAATTCAAAAAAAATACCTGAGATAACAGCCATTTGGTGAATAGTTCCAAGTTAATGTCACCGTTTAACACTTTCACTAATAATAAATCTGGCATCTTCACTTGAGTTGTAAAACAGATAAACAAACATATTTGAAAAACATCGGCGGTAAAATATAAAGATGACATTAACTTGACATTTCTTATTTCTTCTTCAACTTCTTCTTCTTTGACGTGGCAACGTATTGGTGAATTTTGGCACCTCCTAATGGGAGCATGCATGTCATTGCACCCACATTTCGTAATACCCACAGTCTACGAAAATACTCTAAGGATCCAACTTTTGCAAAATTCATCCTTCTTGTCGATATGCACACAATGAATGTGTGAGGGTGAGTTAGGTAAGTTGGGTTATGTTAGGTTGGGTTAATAAAATTGCAGAATATTAGGTGAATTTTAAAACAGGAATCATTTGGATATGTTCGGATACTGAAGTTGTTATGAAATGTGGGTAGAACGCAACGCGCCCATCGCACTGAACTAGTTTGGTGACCCATCGTAACAGTAAAACCCTTGGTTTTTACCTTTCATTTATTTTCTATTACCATATGTGTTTTTTCTTCTTGATGAGAAGCTTTTATATCAAAGCATCTATTGGGGACCTATTCTTGACCCTCCGAATTATGAGTCGCCTCAAATACTTTAATTTTACTTGCCAAATTTAATATTCCATTTATGACTACCACTATGCGAGAGTGCCTAGATGTGCCATAGGAACGTATGAAGGCTATTGTTGATTTGAGAGACGAATCTATCATCCATTATTATTGAACGATCGAATGAACTTACCTGTGAAGTTCAATCAAAATTACTTAGAGCACTCGTCCAAAAAGATAACTGGTAGTAGAGTTACTTCAGGCTTGAAGCTGGATTCAGACAGTTCCAAAATCCGATGGCACGACGATCCGACAGCTTTCTGATTCGTCTGAATTTAAATATAGACCAATCAGAAACCTGTCGGATCGTCGTACCATCGGATTTCGGGTCTGTCTAAATCCAGCCTTAACCTTGATGTTCGAAGATTCAGAAAAAGGAGAAATCAGCATCTCATGTGACTCTAGACACCGACTCTCCGCGAAGTCATATATCATCGAGTTCATAGTTAAAAAAAGAGTGTCATTAGGATTATGCAGGACCTTGATATGAGCGGTTGAGAAGCATGGCAATGATGGTATTTATCATATTTCAGTGATGGAAAGTGATATTTTCGGACAAGGAAGATCATGTAATTACGATCGAACTTCACAGATAAGTTCATTTTATCGAACAACTTTCTATACCTATTCGCTATTCTCGACATGTGACCTCCAGCGTATACGTTTTTTAACACTGTGGGTGTTACGAAATATTGGATTAGTAGAACGCAACACACCCTGCTGAGCTGCAATAGATCAGAGTCGCCCCATAAAAGTTCTTATACAAGAAGTCAAGTTGAGAGTAGGAAATCAAGTCCCTGGTAGTAATATATACTCTTTGGGCCGGTTTTTCAATGCAAGATAACCGTCAGTTTTCATGTTTATCACCGTCAAACATTATTCATGCACACCCCCTCTTGAGAGAGAAAAATGTGAGAGTTGGATGCGTGGGGAACCGCATGTTTTATTTCAGCCGTGATCGGTATTGTCGTCTGAAATTATTATTTCTATTATCTGAATTTACCAAAAAAATCTATTCGCTCCGTGATCTGTTATTCTACTCTCGTTCTGTGAAATTGAATTTGAAAAATTGTCAACTGTCATAACATAACAGTCAAACACAGTTCAAACGGTTGAATTGTTTTTGTTTAGCGCTCTATTATTTTTCATAACTTTATTGTATGCATGACTTAGAAATTAAAACATAAAATATTTTTTTTCTGTGAACCGAATTGGTGTAATTTTTGTTCAACTCAGCTAAAATGTCATATTTCAATTTTACTATACCTGAAAATAAAGCAGATTTGTTAAACGCCTCTGTTGGTGATGGGTACACAGTAAAGAATGTTTCTGTTCAAAGAGAGCTTGCCTCTGAGCTAAAAAGTAAGTTTTGACTGATTTTCGATAATTATAATACCCATAATACCTTACCGATTTTTAGATGCAAGGATTCTCCTACGAGAAGAAGGGGCAGAATTCATTTTGGAAACATTTGATATTTACTACTCTGTCCTGCATCATGGTGATACTGTTACAATGGATATTGCCTATAAGGCTTACGAAGATCTCCACAGAGGGGCCAATGAACTGAACAAGGCCCTTGGCTTCCTTCTAGAGGACAAAGAGAGCTTGAATGATGAAATCAAAATGAAATATATGAACATAATCAAAATGCATCTATATATCTACACACAAATAGTACTATTAATAGAACAGCGTAATGCTGCCAAAAATGATCAACTTTTGAAAAGTAGAAAAAAAAATTCTAAAAACCTTGATGATGACTTCACAGTCGATAAGAAAAGTGTTCTCTTAGTTGTTAATAACATTATTCAAAGGGAAATCTCCATTTTTTGGGACTCCCAAGTCGTGGAAGAGAACCTAATTAAAGTTGTGTCAGGCATTTGCTATGAGTTCCTTCAAAATCCTAACATAAAAAAAGAAAAGGAAGAATTTGCAGAAATTTTTAATGTTTTGGGGCATCTTCTGAAGGTGTATAACCATGGCACAACATTTGTAGTTCGTATTACACAACTTGTAAAGCTCTATGAACATTTGGTGCAGTGTTTGCCTAAAGGTATTCAACAACTCGTTGAAAGTTTCAATTATAAAGGATTGCTTCACGAGTTGGTTGAAGAATTAACAGAATGGCAAACCGATGATAGACATCAAGATAACCAGGTTAGTAAATGAAAAATCAACAATTCTAAAAAAAATCAACATTTTAAAGAAAAATATTGAGTTTTGTGTATGGGATCTGCAACCAACTTTCAAATTATTTTGAAATTTCAGGGAGCTAGACACTGTGCAACAGTTTTATCTTCTTTAGCTGCTCTGATGCCTGATTTGATGATGCCAGAAGTTGTATCACTGAACAGCTATTTGTTTCATGATGTGAGTATCTGGGAATATAGTAAGAAGACAGATGTGAAAGGAAAGAGGAAAGTGAAATATGCCACTTACTATAGATTATAATTATTGTCGTACTCCTGATTTAATGCAAAAATTACAAATAAGAATTGAGAGGACATCTGAAACAGTAAAGAATAATCTACTGAGAAAGCTTTACATTTTTTCAATATCTGTTCTTGGGGCAAATTCGACTGACTATTCTGTTTATGAGTTTGGAGATTAAATTGAAATATATAAAAAATGGATATAGTTTCCCTTGGCGATGTTTCTAAAGCTAAGAGATTATTTAGGATTTCAGTACATGTTTACCTTCCCCAAAAAAATTCAGAAGTATGTAAAAAATAAACAATCAGTATAAAACTAAATATGAACTTATTTTTATCTGTTATATACAGGAGATAGATATAGTTTTGCTTATATTTTTTATCATTTTGGAAACAACTGTTACTGGAGAGAGAGATTGAGAGTTTTTCCAAGGAGACAAAAGAGTTTCAAAAATTATATAAAAGAATATGCTAAATTGTTATGGGAATGGAATGGTAGAACCTCAATAAAATTTGAATGAAATATTCATAAATTGTGATAAAAGATCCTAAAAATACTGTATGAAGTCAACACCCAAGTACTTGTGTCTTCAGCAGAATATGGAAGACATTTTCAGATTTTACCCAGTGATTGGTGAGATAAATTTTTCAGCCTCCCAGTTTGCGAATGTCTGTTATAATGGTGATGGTGGAAGTAATTTTGAACAATCTCACTAGCCACGATTTGAGTGATGAGCAGAAACAGTTCAGAGATGAGCTCTTCGGTATTCTGATCGAACACATAGATGATAATGCCGCCTTGGTTCGTGCAAAGGTAAAAACATTAATACGCTACACATTTTTAATATTGATATCTCAAAAAAAAGTTGGTGCATGGTCTGTGTAACTTGAGATGCTTCAGCCAAGTTTTATATATATTATTACCATGTTCAAGGAACATGAGTAATAGAAATAGTATCCAAGAGTAAATTACTAAAATTTTGCACCAGTAATATAATATTTCCTTGTTTCTCATTCATTTTGCAGATAAGTACTGATCTCTCAAATTTTCTTGGTGCTTTTTTATAAATTTACTACTTTTGATTTGAATACGAGTTTGAATAGTTATGTGAAAGTTTGATCACCAATTTTATTTAATCTAACAAATTTTGGTAGGTACTTACTAGAAAAAATCAACATTCAGGCAATAAATAAGATTAAGGTATTAAAATTTTACTGATATATGAAGGAAATCTAAATAAGTCTACAAATTTAATTACAGTAGTTACATCTTGTAACAGGAGCCAGTATCTACTGTCAAGAAATATATTGAAGAAATATTTTTTTTCAGAGTAGATGGCTGAAGTTGCAACTACAAAAAGTTAGGGTAGAATACTTTTATAGCATTTCTGATTTTTGGGAACCTATTTTGGGTTATGAAGAATGCACAAAATTAGAGAAAAAAGTAATTGAGTAATAATGTCATATAAAAAGTTTTCCATCTAACGCTTTTTGCTCATTTATCGTCTGTCCCTAGGTGTTCCAGCAGTGTGCCAGGCTTCAAAATGAGTCAGCCATACCTTTGAAATTTCAACAGCAAATATTGGAAAAAGTTGTCGAACACCTTAGTGATAAAGGTGTCATAGCAAGAAAGTCTGCAGCCAACTGCCTAACAACATTTCTGTCATTTAATCTATTTAGTGCGAATGTAAGATAATTTGTATTTAACATTTTGATAAAAAATCCAACATAATAATCAGAATACAAAATAAGTTCTTTCAAATTGACGAATTCACCATTCTTATTTGGTTTCTTTTGTCTCAGCTCAGCTTATTGGAAATGAAAAAACAATTAGATAGCAATAAGGAAATGTTGAGAATGGCTAAGGAACAATTCAAAGACCCAAAAGTAGAGAAATTAATGGAACTGCAAGCACAATGGGACAAAAAAGTCAATCAATTGAAAGATGTTGTGGTAAGCGAGTTAGAAAAAGGAAAAGGTGAGCTTAACTGAATTTATGAAATCAGTTTCTTGATAATATTCCTGCAAACATTTTCAACTGCAAATATATATTAAACTAAATGATTCTTTCACGATTAAAAATCACAAACATGCCTTAGGATATCAATTAGACATCTGATTTGTGTAATATGCCTATTAATTGAATAGATTTTTTTTTTCAGAAAATGAAGATGACAATGACAGTGAAACAGAACAAATTCCTACAGAACAAATACCTGACCTAATAAGAATGTACCTAAATGATGACAAATTGAAAGATGCTTTCAAAATTTGTAAACTGGCAATAAAAGATTCGAAATTCTTGGAAAAGTTCAAGTGAGTTTATAATGGTAAACCTCTGTTTTTACAAAAATACAAAACTTACTAATAGATTCAAGTATTATTATAATGTTGCCGAGAAATCGACCTCAAAACCAATCTAAAAAGAGTGAACTTGGCTTTAAAATATTTTCATTTAGGACCATGAATATGTTGTTGACAAATGTGATTGTATTTTCGAGTAAAAATGGAACCAAGTAATGAAGCTTAGAATAAACTAAGGAATAGTAAATTTTAATACATAATTTCGGTTTGGGAATCAGCAACAAAAACCCCCCAAGAAACTCTACAAAATAAATTATGAATGGATGTATAAAGTTGATTCAACATACACACTGAAACTGAACACAACTGAAATAATTAATAGTGACCAACACGATCATTCAACCAAATGTTCAAATAATTTATCAACAATGAAACGGATCAAACATAGGAAAACAAACAATTCATTAGACAGGAATAGTGTTGTATAATGGATTTCCTGATGCGATAAAAAATTTGGAAAATTCAATTTCAAAGTTAACTTGAAAAAACATTTTGATAGGTGGATTTCAATTTTATTTTCATTATTTTCTTTCTGTGACAAGTCTGATTTTATTACCTCACTTTATTATCATTTTTTCAGAAGCTTCTTTTTATTTCAATGTATTTGGTTCATTATTCATTTGTTTCTCATTTTTCCTTTTATAATAATAATTAGTCTAAATAGTCCAAAAAAATATCCAAAAAGTTGTAATTTTGGTGGCGAGATGAATTTACGTTATGATTGGTTTGAATCAATCGATCCAGGTATGAAAACACTTCAACTCAGAATTCTGCAGTTGCAGTTTTCTATTCATCCAATTGTGTTGCATAATTGGAGGCAACAATCGCTACATATATACAAGTATGCTGTCTCATTTCTGTAATATGTATATTCTAGTCTTCCCCTGAATTTATTCTCATAATTGCTTCTCCTCCCCATTTCTTCAACTAAATTAATCCTGTGAATCGTTGTAGGGGTTACCTGGTACATAAAGCTCTAATTGAAACTGGTATGATATATGGCATACAGTGAAAAATTCAATGACAAACATTCTGAATGGAATAGAGGAAGGCACATTTATCAATGATTGTCTGTATCCGGTTGCAGATATAACAGAAATTAAAATGCTACAGAATTCAAATACCCATTTTCAATGAAATTTTCCGAATGATTTGTCCTCAGCTCCATCGTTCATATTCGATCACCTAGGTAGAGCAGAACACATTTCAACCGACTAAACTTGGTGCACTCGGGATATGATCCCCGAATATCAGTATATATTTTTTTATTATCTTCATTATTGTATTGATGTTTGTGTATCAAGATGTACATCATTTGAATAAAGTTATCGATTACCTTCGATTCAACTTCCCACTTAGTAAGTAAGTTATTTATTATCTCAAGAAACATTACATGTTTATAATTAGGGAATAACTATAAGCACAAAATCATGATGTTTTGAGGAAAAAAAAACATACATATGTATAAACGAACATACAGTCAAAAATGAAATTTTTCTACGCAAAGGTCAATTAAGCGAAGAAGAAAAAAGAATAAATAAAGAAAAATTAAAGAAAAAAAACAAGTGTAAGAATTTTTTTTTAATAGCTATTAGCTGAATAAAAAAACTCTTTCAAACTCTGCTTGAATTTTATTGTCGATCGATATTCTTTTATTTCTTTTGGAATTGAATTATATATCATGACACCACTATGATATATTGATTTTTTGCCAATATCTGATTGAATTTTATTCGTTGCCAACAAATTTTTCTGTCTTGTAGAGTGATTGTGAATATCACAAATTTCGTTGAAAATAAGATTAGACTTTTTAGTATTATTTCTGATAGAATGGATAAAACAGCTGATTTTGAGTTTATGAAGAGAATTTATGTCCAATAGTTTGTTTGGCTTGTTTAAATTTGATGTCGATTCTGAATAAGATAATTTGTAAATACACTTTATTGTTTTGTTTTGTAAAGTTTTGAGAAGTTTCATTATAGATTTACTTGCAGAACCCCAGACAGAAATGAGATAATGTAGTTTTGAATAAATAAGACTAAAATAAATATTCTTCAAAATTTTCAGAGAAAGGAAGTGTCTTATTCTGAAAAGAATTCCAATAAGAGGAGATACTTTTTTCCGAATTTTTTCAATGTGCTTATTCCACGATAATTTTTCGTCAATATATAAACCTAAGAATCTAGTTGTTTCTAAATATTTGATAGAATTATTATTGAGAATTATTGGATCGGATGGGGCGTTGACTACCCTCTTAGCTATGTTCATATATGAGGACTTATTGAAATTCAGCGTTAATTTATGTTGATGTAACCAAATGAGAATTCTATCCAAATCAGATTGCATATCAATTTTGATTTTTTCATAACTGTCCGAAAAATATATGATGGTGGTGTCATCAGCAAATAATTTGACTATTCCATTCAACATCAAATTTGGTAGTGAGTTTATATAAATGAGGAATAAAAGCGGGCCGAGAATTGATCCTTGAGGTACACCACAGGAAATATTTATATAAACATACTGTATTCTATCACATAAATAATTCTCAAACCACTCGAAGAGATTACCTCTGATTCCTATATTGAATAATTTTTTCATTAGTATGCTGTGGTCAACGGTATCGAAGGCCTTGCACAAATCCAGTGACAAGGGGGTCTGAATCACTGAAACTCCCAATAAAAAATCGTTCACGCGCATAAACACCATACCTCCGTCCACAGAATCACAGTCTGCACTACGTTATGATGAGAGTTGGGGATTGTAAAGATTTAGACCACGGCGTCAAGTCTTGATAAAAGCTCCAAAGTGGGAGCCGAAACGTCAACAAAATTATCATTTGGACAATACCATCTACTGTTCTAAAGTAGGTAGTGTTTTACTTCTTGATTCATCTGAATAATTATTTTCAGTCAGTATGGATGACGTGCCAGATGTGGACATGAGAAACCTTTTATGCCAGAACATGTACACCAGTGAATGGAGAAGAGCAGAGAAAGAAGCTACAGTGAATTTCAAAAAAATTATTCCACAAATAGGAAAAATTGAGACAACAGATACGGTGACACTGAAAACTGATCTCTATAAACCCATCGATGAAAAATTCCGTCAACTAGGTGAGTATTTGAAAAGGTGTGCATTTTACATTTGTTCTCACAGGGGTAGTAATATACAGTTTACATTACATACATATTACAGAATAGTCTTACAGAAGGTAATATAGCGACCTCAGACTCCTATTATACAGTTCAGAGCATATCAACTGTCATGTTACATAAATATACAGATTATTAATCTATTGCTAAAAGTATCAGATGCACAATTGTATTTATAATACTGTGTGTGCACCCGTGCGAGCCAGGGATGCCCAGGACTTATTGTGGAATAAGCCCAGGGTGCTAATCTGGATCGTTTGGCCGAGAATGCGATCTCTTAGCCACGGCACAATGTGACTGCCAGTTCAGGTACCGCTGTGACACTCTTGAAAATTCGTGTTTGGGAAGAGTTGCTACAGTTATTCTCTGGTATCTGTAGGTCAGTTTTAAAAAATTTTGAAGTTATAGCTGTCTGTTAACAAAATGGTTAAGGCTTTCCCGGCCGAGGTTTTTAGTATAACTACTATTCTTCGACCTTGATGGCCGTCGTTCTTTGGAATTTCTCCCTAACGTTTCGCTAGCGCGAGTGGCCAGCTTCTTCAGAAGCTTACTCGTTTCCGATGACTGAACGATTCGATTTCGTAGGGCGTATTTATATTGATAAGCGTTCAGGTGGTCCAGAAAAAGGTTCAGAGCGTCCCTTCCATGTTTCCAGACGACGAAGGTAGCCACAAGGTCGGCTTGAAATCGAAGGCGTCGATTGCTTTCTCTTCAAAACGTTTCATGAAGAATTTGGCTATCACTGGGCTCAGTGGACTTCCCATCGCCACTCCATCCAATTGTTCATAGAAGTTTCCTCTACATTGAAAGTAACTCCCCGTAAGGCATGCTCTGAAAAGTTCGACGATATCACTTGGGAACAGGCAGGCTATCTCCCTCAGAGAGTCTTCCAGTGGGACGTTGTCAAACAAGGACACAATATCGAAGCTGACCATGATATCTGTCGGTTTCAAGGTCAAGCCTCTAATTTCACCGAAAAAATTAGATACAGATCTTTTGTTGCTTGCTATTCCTCATGAGATGGATCTTTCATTTTCACAAAACTTGTGGAAGAAATAGTAATTTTTCTGTTTTGGCAAACTCTATCGAATTCGATCGACGAAAAATCCATAAGAGAAAATATCTGCCTCGTTGTGGGGTCGAATCCAGGACCTTGACATTTGCGAAACGTAAACATAAATATCTTCAAGTCCCGTTCTCCAATCAAGTATCAAGTATCGAAAAAGTAAGTGGTCTAACAACTAACAAAAGGGGAAATACGAGGGGAAATATTAAAAAACATGAGAAAAAAAGCAGCCGAGTTCGAGAATTTCGTTCGAAGACATACTCAGATGTTCATGAGTTGGATCATTCAAATAATGATGTGTTGGTTTGGATATCAAAAATTTATGAATATGCTATCTTTAATGAGTTGAAAGAGCCGACCAGAGTTTGGAATACGAGTGTAACATGTAAATTCAATCAAATTGATCATTGAACGCTGCATCAAATCAGGTAATTCTTTATTTTCGATTTGTATTTTGTGATGTTGAGACATTTTTCAATAGAAAACGACCGGGTCATTCTCGAAATTGATAAAAAAACTGAAGAAATTGAACTTTTTTTGAATTTCAGCAATTTTGACTCGGAAGGACTGATTTTTCATCGAAGATTGTGAGATTTGATTATTGAACAATTCATCTGAGATTTGTAATAACGAATAGATAATAATTAGTTGCTGCAGAATATCATGATTCTTGGGTATTATGGGTATAATAAATCAAATAGAAATAAATTGTTCCAGAAATCAATTGAAAATAAAATATTTCAGAGAAATAAGTATGGCCTCATTTCGATTGATGTATAATGAATTTTGGCGGTTTGAAAATTTTAACGAAAGATGAAGGTCCGTATCAAAATACAATAATTTGAGAGTGTCCCAATAAGTTGGACCACACCCTAAATGAAATTTCTGTGAACATATTCTGATGGTAAATGAAGAACAGATTTTCGATATCTCTGCAAGAATAAGAAACCAGTGCGAAGTATAGTTAAGGAACCGAAAGAGCTAGATTCGAATTATTTCTTCAATCAGTAGGACACTGAGATCTCCATGCATATACTCGAAGTTACATACAGCATATAATCATTGTTTGAAGATATGATAGTTTGCCAATGTCTGTGTTAAAAAGACTCGGAACTTTTTTGCTAGGCCATCTACAGTATAATGTCGATATTTCCGTTAACTCGACAATGCCCGACAAAGTTTCTTTCTCTGGAGGAGAAATAGGTGCTGATATCTGTGTCAGTTTGACTGAAATATTGATAGAAAGCTAATGCCTATAAATAGAGTTGACCCCAACGTCATCCAATAACAAGCCTATGAGGTTGACTAACTATACTTCTTTAGACAATGGTAGAACTGCTTGTATTAAGCACTCTTCTGAAACCTATCTAAAATTAATTCAGCTGAAACACTTTCTACTTCGACATCAATTTCGTTTCTTAGGTAGAACATGGGACGATACTCAGCAGAGAGGATATTCTGACCCAACCAGAGAATTTTGGATTCACAAAGATCCACCTGTGATATGCGGTGCCTGTGTGGATCCCTTGAGGAACATCGTACCAGAGAAAACCAAAGAGACTATAAGTTCCCTAATTCAGGATGATCGCCTTAGACTGTCACACGATAAAACAATACCAGGTTATATGGGTTATAGGCCTATGCTACCGCTTGGGCTATCGCTGGCAAAAGTAGATTTACCAACTGTTCATCCGTTCTTATCCACAGCACAAGCTATCACTACGAGATATGCTGAAGACTTGAAGAAATAAGCGATAGTTATTTCAGCCAATATTCATTCGGTATTCTCTTATAAATCAATCATTGGTGATTGCCTAAACGATACAGTTTTATCTTACTCATCATCAACAATGAAGATACAAAATTTGCCTAAATATTGGTTTTTGTGAAATATTCTTTTTAGCATTTGTTTTTACTAGGTTCAATTCATTCTGACCATAATGGTAGTAATATAATCTGTAAGATTGAAACCTATATGGTGTAATAATGGGAACTTTCAACATATGTGAACAAGAGGAAAGTGGAACTGCTCACTCTGGAAATATATGCATTTCTCCAATAAGTTGATAACATTTGAAAGTGAACAGAAGTGGAAAAACACTCGCATGCATAGGCATGAGTTACAAAAAAATCACTATGAGTATACAATATTTGACGTCGATCTCAAAGCTCCAATATTAGTTTCCGAGATCGAACTGACAAATACCGGCTACTATATATCAATGCCTTCACCCGCAATGCACGAGTTCCCTGGAAGCTTCAGAAAGTTGAAAGGTGGAGTTGAGGATTCTGTGATACTCATCAAGTAGAAAATCTTAATAATAATGTGTAAGTATAACTCCCAATTCTCAAGTTAGCCCAAAACCTATGATGGTCTAAGTCACTGGTCACAATGGTTGATTGCAATTGAAATAAGATAAAATAATGACTATGCAACATCTGATTAATAACTTCCTCGATTAACATTACTATGACGAAATAAAACTGAATTTACTTAGGTGGGATGATTGTCAGGTGGTGAAAAGAAGGCTCAAAATACTGAAGCCCCAAAAGGTTTATGTGAGGTTTTGCCAACCAGACAGGCAAAAAAAGTTTGGAAAGCAAGAAATGCATTCAGACAATTTCATCAACTCAAACACTGAAGAGAAAAAAATTGCACTATCAAATAATAACTTTTAAGCTATACAATTGTGAAGTTTCTGCTTCCTGAAAGGTAGCTAACCGAAGTCCATAATTCTCCTGTATCAGTCTCATGAATTTCAGTCTCACTTTAACATATTGATGATGACTTTTGCGGCATCGGCCATGAAATATACAAAATTTTTTGGAAATAGGGAATAGGTTTCTGGTAAATATGCAACTCGCTAGAGCGGGCGCCTGCAAGAAGACCCAAGTGGACCCCATATCTTGAAATGGAGGTGAAGTTTTGTATTATTAATAACTGTGCCGAATTGCATATCTGTAGGTCGAAATGCAAGGCTATCTCAAATTTTCTGACTCAACCACAGTTTCAATGGTACCTTATTATATTTGCTCACCTCGTCATATGCTTCTGTTGTGGTAATCTGTCTAAATGTAGTTCTAGTAGTTGCCGCAGTAATTTTTGGTGGAACTCGTGGTGTAGATGATGTTGTTGGAGCCGACGTTGTTGAGACGGTAGAAACTGCGTCTTTTGTTGTTGACTTACTGGATTTTTGCAATTTCTTGTTACAAAGAACATTCTGGGTGTAATCACACGAATCCGCAGCTTTATTGAAGTACAATCCTATAATGAACCAATGTAGTGTATAAGTGAGGCAATAATTCAACAATGCTACTCATTATTTGGTTTGCTTGAAAGTGGTTGACACTGTTCCTTGCTGAATGGTAATGGTTCGGACTTCCATTGTCTATATTATCAACTGTATTGAAACCTGTTGCTAAGAACGGAAGGATTAAAATACAAATCAAGTCAGAAAATCAAACCGAATTCAAATTTTTGGTCAATAATGAAATTAGGGATTGTTTGATGAAATAAAATACTGTTGTTACAAAAAATCGAGAATATGAAATACGAGTCAAAAAAATTTTAAATAACGAAATGAATGAAATAATATTGTGACAATATTAAATTCAATAGAGTTGAAAATATAGACAATGGAAGTCCGAACCATTACCATTCATCATTATTTGGTATGCTGCAGCCAGCGGGAATGAATTCAATATCAATTATAGTAGATATCTAGTTGAAAACACCTTGAAAATTATGGAATTTGGATTCTAAAAAGCATCCTTTGACGTATCTTCATCTAGATTCATTTCACATCCAAATAATTGCCTACAGTAGGTAACTAATATCTATCTGGAAACAACTATTCCTCTAGCAAATACCACGAAAGGTAAGAGAAATTATCCTGGTATTTTAAGTCTGCGTGATAATGGATATATTCATTATACTAATTGGCTGTTACACGATGCACATATTGAGAGTTTCAGATCAAGTAAATACTCACCTGCTGGACAAGTGAACTGATGGGCCACAATTCCTGAATCTCCAGCCCCACTCAAACACCAAAAATACTTTTTGCAATCCTTTGGATGCGGAAAGAAACCTTCATCTTCACACTTGAATGCTGCAAAATAAATAATACATGAGGACTAAAAAAAGCAGTATTGTCATCTCTTGAACCGAAGGAAATATACGGTTACAACAGGGTGTATGAACTGAGATAATCGGGATGATCGTGATAAAACTGAAATTTCTACTATGACTCTAATCGGAGAAGAAACTCTTGAACAGATGGGTGGTAAAACTCATTTGATATGGTTAACCCTGAGATAACATTCGAACTAGATGACGATTTAGTAGTGAAGATTGTCCAGAGCATTCGTGCAATATCAGAAGGGATCAGTAATATAATATTGAGTATGATCAGATGTGGTACGGCCTATCCAATCCATCCTGGCACACAATTCCTCTGTGAAGTATAGTAAGTTAAAAAAATTCCTATTATACAAGGTGGGGCACCGAAAACTAAACAGATAGAATATCTTCAAAACACAATCTTCCAATCTTCCAATCATAACCTCATCAGTCATACCTCTTTCTCCACACCTCTCGGTCACTGTCCCCAAACAATTTGAATAGGGAAACAAGTGAGTATGACACATCATCAAAATGATAATTTCATAAGAAATTTCCCCATGCCAATTTTCGGTACCTACTTTCTATTTTGACAGCCTCTTGCGGAAAAAAACTTTTCCATATTCCAAATTATGATGATCAATTCGCAAGCTTATTTGACATAAATTCGGTAACAATGCCTCATGGAATTTTAATAAGGGCAAAAACATAATGGCGGCTCCACCAAGGCGAACAAGATTTGCAATTATGGTCCGATTTGATTTAAAATTGATAAGTGGTGGTTTTCAGGGTCGGAAATTATGATTGTTTTGTCGATGCAAAAGCAAGATGGTGGACGATAATTATAATTGTGGTTCAATTTGATTCAAAATTGTCATATGGGGGTATTAAAAGCTTCCAGTATGACTAAGAAGAATTGATTAAATTGATAATGGAAAGCTTTTATACAAATGCGGTAAAAATAATATGTTTTTATTGATGTGTGAAGTAGGTTTTCCTTCGCGTAACAAAATCAAAATTTTACCGCGCAAGAATATTTTTTACTCGTTGCAACTTTTTCTTCTGATCGCATTCAGCAAAAGCTTTCTATCAAATTTTATTCAATTTTTTTAGTCATGCTGGAAATCTGTACCCAAAATCCCCACAATCCAATTTTGAATCGAATTGGACCATGACAATTCTCATCCGCCATCCTGGACCTGTCATATTATTATTTTTTTCAACGAGAATTTCATTATGCATTGTTATCGCAATAATGAAATCCTACCACAGTTTAAGTCTTGGTTTAAGTTGATCAGACAACTAGAAGTGGGTCAAAAGTCAGCTGCAGGATTTGTCCCACACAAAAAAGCTTTTGAGAAATAAGAAAAATTTACAACCTTGCATACATTCAAATCCGATCATCCTAAACTACATTAATTCCTAGTGTTCGCCATGAACTGCCATTAATGAGTAAAAGTTATTCTCGGAACGACGTCTTATGTTTTTGACCATTTCTGGAGTTATTTGAAAACATTCGTACATTTGGAGTAAAAGTTGACTTACTACGCCTATATATCGGTATAATGAAAAATCTTTTGCTTCAGTGCTTATTTGTGTCAGTTTCTTCTCAGTAGTACTTCAGGACCCTTAACGAGTAAGATATAGAAATGGTTAATCCTATTCATGCATAGTGAAAACAATCGTTTTCTACGGGTCGTCTTGCTACGTCGAATTCTTCCTACGGCGAATTCTTGCTACGTCGAATTCTTCCTACGGCGAATTCTTGCTACGGCGAATGTCATCCCCTCCACTGACGTCATTGAAACACGAATATTTCCGATGGTGGTCCATACAACCCAATGTGGAATGTTCGCCGTAGGAAGAATTCGCCATAGGAAGAATTCGACGTAGCAAGAATTCGACGTAGGAAGAATTCGACGTAGCAAGAATTCGCCGTAGGAAGAATTCGCCATAGGAAGAATTCGCCATAGGAAGAATTCGCCATAGGAAGAATTCGACGTAGGAAGAATTTGACGTAGGAAGAATTCGCCGTAGGAAGAATTCGACGTAGGAAGAATTTGACATAAGAAAAAATCGGCGGAAATACACGCCCTTCTCTCTCGAAATATATCACATCGCAGACAGAACATCTCGACAAACGACGTCATCAGATGAACGATTTGTACTGAAGAATTACTTTTTCGTATTCACAGTGGGATTCATTCATTAATACTCGAGATTGTATAACTTTCTGAAAGGCATTCTGTTGGCCACATAAATGTGCAACTTTGCCACAAATCAACCGTCCTCTTATTTCTTATGTTATTCGAAAACATAATAATGAGAGTTGAAGTTGAAATACCCGATATAGTCTGTAATAGAAAATGTAATATTCATGACAATAGGCTATTTTCGACCTTGGATTTGAATTTTGAAGGTAATAGGGGTCCGAAAGATTTGCGTTCGATTTCCTTCGAAGTAGTGAACTGAAATGAAAGACTTATCATGAAACATATTCAGGACGATGTTGCTATATGAAACAATAACTTGTAGCACTATGTCGTCAGTTTTCACTGATACAATCGACTATTAACAAGGGATAACTGATTGTCTCAGAGAAAAAAAAGTTACTGCCGAATTTTCTCGTAGGTCTTTCTTCAATATGATTGATTCAGAAAACTCATTGAGAAAAACCCAATCCCTTATGATTATAACGGTACCAGGAGCTATAATTCATCTGAAACAAAAATTATCGGCTTCCAATTACATCATGTTTTTCAGAATCTTACGTCTTGAAAAAAGCCATATGAAAATTTTTAGTCCGTAACTCCCCATTGTTTGTTGGAAAATTCAGTCCGTTGAACCTCTGAAAAGTGACAAGCATAGTGGTGGAATTTATAGTTTTATATAGCAGCAACCTCTTCTATACGATTCATGCTGCATCATATGTCTTCCCAAAAAGTGTTACGGACTTGAAGTCTACAACCCTTTTTTTACCACCTCAATAGGGTGTAATATCCAGAAGAGACACATTTTCCACCTATCTAGTCAGAGATGAAACCGTTAACAATGATGAGACGTGTATATCGAGTTTGTAGAAAAGAATAAAAAAAAGCAGTAATTTTTCTTGATGTATGTTATCGATGTTGATCACTTCATGTATTATAATTTCATATTTTTATTCTGTTTATAACATCAATCAATATGAATGAATTCCACCGTGAATGTGAAAGAGGAATCCCTCGGTGCATCCCGTTTTATTGATGGAGTCGTTGACGAGATAATTTGACGGCGATGTTAACTAATTCTGAGGAACAGGGAGTGTTACTATGGCGAATTCTTCCTACGGCGAATTCTTGCTACGTCGAATTCTTCCTACGCCGAATTCTTCCTACGCCGAATTCTTCCTACGTCGAATTCTTCCTACGTCGAATTCTTGCTACGTCGAATTCTTCCTACGTCGAATTCTTCCTACGGCGAACTTTCCACTATGGGGTGTATGGATCATCATCGGAAAAGTTCGTGTTTTGATGACGTCAGTGGAGGGGATGACATTCGCCGTAGGAATAATTCGACGTAGGAATAATTCGCCCTAGGAAGAATTCGCCGTAGGAAGAATTCGACGTAGGAATACGCACCCGTTTTCTATTATGTCCGCTAACGTTGGATAAACCTTTTCATCGATACGTGACACATGTCCCCAGTAAAATTACCTGGTAGAAAAAATGGACCAATAATATAATCAACAAATATTCTAGCCCAAACGTTTGACTTTAGTGGGTATTGCAATCTGAACAGTTTCAACAAATATGTCGTTTGACAATCCCGTTGAGGAAAACAACTGCATTCGTCCGAAAAACAAATGTTGAGAACGAAATTTGGATCTTGTATAGCACGTTCACATATGATTCAACAAAATTGTATGCGACGATCGAAGTCATTTTCGTTACGTTCCTGAACCAGTTTAATTTTGAATGGATGGGATCTGTGAGCTTTCAAAATGCGCCCTACGGTACGTCGACTTACTCCAGATAATTCGGCGAGCTTTCGTGTACCAAGAGTTGGATCCGCAGCAACCTGTCCTAAAACGACAATCTTCACCGCTTGGTTTCTTACTGGGTTTTCAATTTGACGTTTTTTATTTGCCACAGATACTGTTGGTCGAAATTTCGAAATTAGTTTCAAAAGGTATTTACGATTTACGTTTTTGTTTGGGTGTTGCGCATTGGAAATTTTACTAGCTGTGTTGGCACATTCATTATTTTTGAAATAATTTTCAATTATTTCCACCCTATCCTAAATATAATGAACCATTTTTATATTTTACTCGTTAATGGACTCGAAGTACTTCTGACAAGAAACTGACACAAATAAGCACTGACACAAAAGGTTTTTCATTATACCAATATATAGGGGTGGTAAGTCAAATTTTATTCCAAAAGTAAGAATGACGTCAAATAACTCCAGAAATGCTCAAAAACGTCAGATTTCGTTTCGAGAATAACTTATACTCATTTATGGCATTTCATGGCGAACACTAGAACACTAATTTAGTTTGGGATGATTGGATTTGAATTTATACAAAGTTGTCCACTTTTTTTATTTTTCAAAAGCTTTTATTCAACTTGCTCCCGGTTAGTATGTAAGTATTTCTGGGACAAATCTTGCAGCTGATTTTTGACCCACTTCTAGTTGTTTGACCAACTTGAACCGAGACTTGAACTTTGGTAAGTGTTCATCATTGCGATGACAACGCATTTTGGACTTTTTTTTTGAAAACGAAACAAAATAATGGTCCAGGATGGCGGATGAGATTTGTAATCATGATGATGATGATGATTCAAGATTGGATTGTGGGGATTTTGGGTGCAGATTTTCAGCATGACTAAAAATAATTGAATGAAAATGAATAATAAGAAAAAAAATAGGTATTCTTGCGCAATAAAATTTTTATTCTGTTGCATTTGTATGAAAGTTGTCTTACCAATTCAATTAATTCCTTTTAGTCATACTGGAAACTTGTAAAATCCCCATTTGCCAACTTTTAGTCGAATCGGACCATAATTACAAATTTCGTCCGCCATCTAGTGGAGCCACCATATTGTTTTTTTGCAATGACAATCAAATCATGATTTTCAACCAGTTATGGATTCAGATGCATCTGTGCAAATAGCATTGTAATGTCAGTATTTCGAAATAAGTTCCGAGAAGGTGGGATGTATGATGTTTGTGGGAGTGTCATTTTTGGGATATCTTGTAAGATAGGTATTGCATTGGGAAATATCTGTTAGAAACGATTTTAGAAGCATTCCGATGAGTTTTACTGACCTTGTTTGACGATCGTCTTGTAGCCTACGTGAGAAAAAGATATTCAAGACGAAGATCTAAGGGAGGCTCTCTTGCCTCAACCAATAAGGTATACAGGGACGATGAGATCCCATAGCAATTCTCACGGATGGTGTTTAGAGAGTTTAATGAATACCTCTTCGACAACTTCATTCAACTTCATTATGAGCACGCACTCTGGCTATTCGTATAGCCTTTACAATCACGCATATGCTCTATGACCTTCGTTATATTTCCTCCGTACCATCAGAAGTACACATTGTGTATTTTGTGATTGGAAAACATTGTAACCGCATGCACATAGTTTCCTTAATTTCAGTACGAATCGCCTCGATATCAAAATATATGTGGAGTGAATAAAATTCAGGGGAAAATCTGACCGATCAAAAGACTTACTCAATAATTCCAGAATACTCGTAGATTCTACTGGAAACTTTTTGAGAAAATATACACATACATTACTTCGTATGTACTTCGGATGATGAATTTCATTTTTCATTCGTCGTGGAACGATGCCATGATTCGTCATTTCTTTTTTGGAATGCTTTCGTTGTCATTATTCTTTCAATTCTCCCGACGAACTCCCCATATCCCCATGTAAACTTACGTGTTCTAATAAACTGGAACGTCTCTCAGAATTTTGACCCGATTATCATTGTCGAAAACCACTAAAACGAATCACAATTAAGAACGGTCACCTATAATGGAGTTGTAAATATCATTATGCCGCAGAACTATTAGACAGCATCTCAGAGTAACAATAGACAGAATCGACAGAATATAATCATTGACACAATCATTTTACAATACCAATTCTCCTTCATCGTTTATGAAAGAATGTAGGTTTTCACGGCTGGTGTTGATATTTGATGTTGACAACACATTAGTCATAGTAGAGTCGCAGAGGAGAGTTGAACTACGACCACGCCGCAAAATCCAGTACACGGTCCTCAAGCTCGAAAAACTCGAAATATCATCGTTTATATCACAAATTCCTCAGGCGTATCAATTCTCTAATCCATAATTCATCATATTGTCTCAAATTGTATGCCCATACGTAGCTTAATGAAAAATCTGGAAATCCCAAATCTCTAGTTCCAACGAAGTTTCCTCGAGTTGAAACCTATACGGTATTGATGTTGTGTCACAGTTCAACAAATTCATTCTCTATCACTCTCTGTTATCCTATACGCGTTAAAAACGAATGACTCTCTCGAATCTAGTGTTTCCTTTCCAATGCGACCTCCCACCCCTTTTACCCGTTTCTAACAAGTGGGTGGAGGGTTGAGATGCATAACAAAACTGTAATTCCTTCTGAAAATATATACCTTTAACGTTTTCATAGAAAGTATCAACTAGATCATGTCGAGGATTACAAACTCATTCATTCGTTATTATTGAAATGGACGGAAAATTTTGTTCCGTTTCATTCAAATAATTTTCAAAAAATGTCAACTCTTGAATGGTGATCCCAAGTGGTGAAATCTCCATGACACGGTAATAACAACATTATTACTTCTGCATTGACACCGTTCAGAACAATACTCTGGACATTTCAGGAATATCATTTTCCATGTTCAAAAGGAAATTTCTTTATACCCAGGAAAGTTTAGGAAAGTTTTTTAATGGACAAAAGGGTGATATCGAGATTTTGTGGGTAAAGCTCTCGAGGTAAAAGATTGCCACTGCACTGGTTCTGTCTCATTAGCCTTCATCAGCGCTGAACTGGGAGCTCTTTACGAATGCATGTTTGATTTCATTCACCACTATATTAAAACATGAGGTGTTTGAATTGAGTAATACGGGTACAGCATATCCAATCCATCCTGTCAGTAGCTTGGCCCTTTTTCCAGTTGCGCACTGTTAGTGCAGACCAAGACGAAAGAAAAAACACCTACTAGAAATAAATTTCAACACAGTGAAACACATGATAGGTGTTTTTTCATCCTACTATACTTCCCAGCGATTGCTGCTCATATAATAATAATAATGTCTATTAAACAATTCAAAAACAGGTATACAATATTAAAAATCAAACTCATTAATAAACTAAATGCATAATCCCACGAAGTGAAACTTGTTATGGGATATTCGTATTATTCATGTAAGAAATGGGAAAAAATTATCAGGATCGAAACATAGGTATAATTAGTTTGTTTTCAATATATCATGAAATAGTTTTCTATAAGGAAGAAGTATCCATTCCTTCAGATTTTTTTTCTAGGATATAAATAATCTTGTGTTTTTGGTTTCCTGTGGTACAATGTCATATAGATATGAAAAAGTGAATGCATATTTTTTTTGGCCAATTGTTTTATGTACTTTTGTTTTCAGAGTTATTTTATCTTTATGTCTGGTTTCGTAGTGATGCACAGTGCATTTGATTTCATTTTTATTTTTGAAGAGATTTATTATTATATAAAACAAAATAGTTGCCTAATATCCATCTTATATCTCTTTATAGAGTAGGTCAGAAGAATATCAAATATTTATTCCATATATAATTCTTAGAAAATATCTTTGAAGAATATCTTATGGTTTCAAATAAGTATCATTCACACCTCCCCAACTAAGAATTCCATAATTCATCTGAGACTGGATGAGAGAGTAATATAGTATTTCTAAATAGGGAATTTTGAGAACTCTAGATTTTGCCAAGATGAATTGGCCAAAAGCTGCACATGAATACGTCGATTTCAGTCAGCGGGACATTGTGACAGAAAAAAATAGATCTACTTTTCGATAGAAATCTCTATAGAATCGTATTCACTTCGAAGCTGAGGAAAATATAAATGGAATAAATATATAGGTTAATAAACTGCGTTAATAAATAGTTTTCATTATATTATGTATACAATGCTCTTATTTGTCTCGATCGGAATAAAATTGGCATAAGAAATATTGTTTTATACATAATGCATTGACAACTGTAAACAAAGCAGTTTCGAGGTGAATACAATTCTATACCTTTCTATTGAAAGGTATTCGATATCTTTCTTTGTATTTTGTTGGTCACTAAAAAGATTCCATTCACCACAAAATATAACTTTCTAACATTACGTATTCGATATCCTTTTGTGCCGATCGAACTCGACATTATCATACAATCTTTCTACTCAGTTTCAACTATTCATTTCATTAACATAGCGGAAAAAAATAGTTCGTCAGGAGCTCCCGGTTTATACAGTATATCCAAGTGCAGGGAGAGGAGACACTTGAAAAAAGGTGTGAGTTTGGCTGAAGTAATTCAGGTCACTTTCCACCATCGAATGGTGATCATATAAATGATGCTAACATAAATAATGATACTGTCGTCAATAACTCCAACTGCAAGGAAATAATCATTCACATCGATGAAAATGAAAACCACAATATCTCAAAAAGAGATTGCGGAGGACCAACGGAAACCATTAAATATATAACCCTACTCCATATCCTATCTTCATCACCCCTTCGAGTGCGACCAGAAGGCAGAGCCTTGCGCCGACAAGGTCTGCTGATTGTCCTGGGAGCAAAAGCACATTGGAGACCACTATCATCGCAACGAGAAAGATAACCCAGACCTCAGCTACCAAACCCGAAAGCAGCCAGTATTTTGTTTCATTCATATTTACACTAAAAAACAGCTTTCAAATATATAAGAAACAGCATTTTATTGAATCACGGCTTGTTTGGAATGATCATGGCTTCTCATCATAGTGAGTATGAAGTTGAGCCGAATCTTCACGAATTACAATGTAGAAATACATACCTCCATCTAAGTCTGGTGTCGATGGTGGAGCAGGTGTGGTATATCTGGGGGTTACTACCTTCAAACTGCTATAACTAGAGGTTTCTTCACGTTCCTGAGTGTTCTTCAATCTGATTTTTCGTCTCCTGGAATCATCTATTGGTCTTTCATTCGCATCGGAGTTCACTCTAGGACATAATAAATCAGTGTGTAATTGGATCAATATCAGAATCACAAAATATAATGAAGTATATTATGAACGTAAGGGGTATGTGGCATGAGAGATTTCGGGCGCACGACGCATTGAGTTCGCCGATTTAACGAATGCCACAATCCCGAATTGCAAACGAGCACATACGCTACTTCATCACCGATCGAAATGTATTTCAACAAAGCTAACTTTCGAAATTTTTCAGTTTAGTTCAATCGAATATACTGTTCAATGTGAACTACTAATTATTGAGTGTGATCGCCATGGTTTTAACCACACAATGCAGCGTCTTTCTGCTAAATATTCTGCATATGTGCAAAGAAATTGTTTATAAAACAATTTTGAAGTGAGTTAAAAGTATCATTTCATGAATACCAGAAGATAATTCCAGAGAATGATTCGCCTAATGGATGCTCACAAATAATTCGAAGGTATTTACAGATAAGTAAAATTTGTATTTCCTTGAGGTCAATCTAATAGCAAAACATGGCATGGATCTGTAATTTTATAGCACAATATTAACACTTTCCAATGCCAGTACAGAACTTTCATGGATACCACAAAGTGGTGGGATTTCTAATCACAGCACCCTGATTTTAGTTTGTGATAATATATAAAACGATTTAAATTTTCAACTCCGTAGTAGCTTCTCAATGGTTCATATTTCATTTCACCCAATCAACTAGAGAAACACCCAGTGGCAGTACAGTGTCGAGTATGTACATATATATAATCCACAAGTGTTTTTTTTTCAATGACAAAAATAGCGAAATTGGTCAGATAGCTTGATTATGGGACGCTATAAGTCCGCAAGTGGCATAAATTGTCACGTAATTGGGGTTGGCACAGACTTTTGTTATGGTAATAACGCATTCGATATATAAAAAATATATTTTCAAACCCTTCGTTTCATTGGACAGAATGGAGAATATAAATTGAATAGAAAGTGTAGAGTTAGTTATATTCAAAAGGTCGAAGTTGAGGAGTTAGCATCACAGCACTTCTGGAGGAACAACCAAAAATGTCTATGAGAAACTTGTTTGATGGATTTGAGTTTATCAATCAATCCTTAATTTCATTATTGACCAAAAATTTTATTTCGATTTTCGTTCTTAGCAACAGGTTTCAATAGAATTAATAATATAGACAATGAAATTCCGAACCATTAATTTATAATAGTAGATGAGTCTACCATACTCATTTTTACCAGTTTGGAAAACCCTATTAAAAAACCATAAAAAATTCTGATACTTTGTACTGAAAAAAACTTCGTGCGTTTGAAATTTTTTCTGATTCAGGAGTTGAATGCATTTTCACTCAAATCAGTTAAAAATGACAGCTTCTGAAGAAAACAAGATTTCAAACTTCCCACCAATCTCCCCCATCATTATTGAGTTACGACATACGTTCAAGAAATTTTACATTCAACATTGTTTTATTCAATTGCGAAAAAAATATACGATTTCATACATCGATTTTGACTGTAGGGAAATTTCCAGAGAAGCCGACTCCAATAATATGAAAAATAAGAAACGTAAGTATGTACATAGCAAAAATGTGCTTCAAAGTCGACGATGCATAAAAAATAAATTCATGGATCCAGCGATGGATCTCGATTCAAATTTCCCTCTTAACCTAACTAATATGGTCTATGAAGAGAATACTTTGGTAAGAACAAGGAGTCCTTTTTTCCTCCCAAATTCCCTTTGCCCGTATAGAAAATTCGGAATTATCAACTTGATTTCGTTAGATTTGTAGTGAATCAATAACATTACTAAACAGATATTTTTTCACCCTCTTTTAAACTCTCAATATGACCTAAAATCAATCATCCACGGAAGAATAGACGGAAAATTTTAATATATCTCTTAGTGTTTCTAATTCTCTCATACCGTATTATGATGGGGATATTAATACCTACAGTTGATTAATAGAGCCCGATTATGAGTTTGATACAGAATTCAACCTGGAATTCAATCTAACCGGCACCCTATTCAATGCATTTTTTGACCAACGAAATCTAGAAATATTACTACTTTTCTTCGGGCTTGAAGGCCGCCATTCTTTGGAATTTCTTCCTGACGTTTCGCTAGCGCGAGTGGCTAGCTTCTTCAGAGGCTCACTCATCTTGACTATTATATATATATATATATATATATATATATATATATATATATATATATATATATATAGTCAACACCAAACTGATATTATTTGCATTCCACCACCATTTTTATATATAAAAGGCGAACTGGCCTGGTACATACTCTAAAAAGAGACTGTTTGTGTTTTTTTATTTTACATTTTTCGTAGAAGTTGTATTTTCTATTTTCTAATTCGGAGAAGTAAGCCAAAAAATAATTCATCAAATATAATAAATCTCTAAAATGCAAACTCGCAGGAACTCTAGTTTTATATATGTTACATACCAGATATGTAAGTGTGTTGGTTAAAACTGTACCCAGCAAAATTGGAACATTCATGTATAATATGGATGATTTCTCATGAATATGATCAATGTAACACCGGATCATTGCACCATGTCACTGCATAGAATCTTTTGCAAATTCCAAAAGTGCTGAAGAACTCTTATGGATTCATCAACTATTCACCTATTTCTAGGGTTCCGTTTATTTTACGAAATTGTTTATGAGACTTCTATAATATGCAAGGAGATCCAAAAACTATGCAATATCTTTGAATGATCGGAGAGCTGGGAATTTTTGGATGGCCTCGATTTTTTTAGAATTGGATTTTATTTTTCCATGGGGAACGGCATGTCTAAAAGTTCGATCCCCTTTGAAAAAAACTGCATTCGTAGATTCGTGTTCTCAACTTTGGAGTGCATTAATTATTATTCACATAGGAAATCACAAAGTACGTTATCGATCACCCTTTGGAATGTTACGGGAGTCTTTTGAAGCCCGAATAGACGTATCTATACTGTCAATTTTTACTTCAAACGCTTTTTTTATGAAGCTAGGGGGATTCGAATTGATGATTATTCGGTAGGAGATATCAGTTATGGGTAGTTGACGAGATTTTTGATCACAGACGAAATTCCTTTATGTTGCATGAATAGATTTCTTTTTCTTCTTTACTTGAATACCGATATCAAGTGACCATATGGGTTATTGATAGATCTGTACTGAAGCCTATTGTGATTAGTTGCTAGCACCCAGGAGGAGCAGTAACATTTTTGAAAATGCCAACTGAGATGTTGGCGAAACTTCGAAACTCGATACCGACAAATCAACGGATTACCTTTCAGAATAAAAATTTCGCATACTCAGCCATCTCTAACATCCGTGGAAACCTACACCGTAATGAATAACGGAAAATCTCTCGATAGATAGATGGATACATTTATTGTCTTACTTTTTGTCAATGTTACAATTGTATAGGATACCTCGAACAAGTACAATTCTCAATATAACAATATGAGAAAATGATAAAAAAATATTTTTATAAATTGAATCGAAACATTTTTGAATTTCCAGGTAACTTACTCTCTAATATCATAAATTATTTTTTCACATGAATAAACATATATATGTGAAGTTGTTATTCTGGGAGTTTATCCGTTGGTTTGTCGGTATTGAGTTTCGATTCATGATTTCATGAAATTGTAGTTTTTTGCCATCATCTCTATGACTATATAATCCTAATGTGATATGTCTCACCTGTTTCTCCTTCTACCTCCCGCAGATGTCTTTTCGACATTTTCAGATTGACTTTTTCCCCTGGAGAGTTTGGACTTTGTCCTCGATCTGGTTTTTGTTGGTTTTGAAGATGGTACTATTGAATTATCCTCCGTTATACTGAAAAATAAAGACTTAACAATGATGTTTTTCTATACCGAACGTTTGTAGAAATTTCTGGTTCATGAAAAAAATTTTTCAAAATGGAAGAATAAATAGAAAGAAATACGATATTTCCAAACAGGAGTATCGTGAAGGACCATTTAGAAAATAAGGCACTCCGCTAATAATAATATCGTCATGAAATCAAACATTGCCAAATTCATGTGCATCGGGTGTTCGTTTTTGCATAAGAAAGTACCTCCTAAAATAATTCCTCAAGAGCTTCCACATCATCTCAAGAAACCAGTTTGAAAGCGGTAAATTCTGGACTAGGAAAGGATTCTATACTGAGGTTCTGAAATGGTTGTTGAACCGAGGTATGTTCGTTCAATCTCAAAAGAAATTGATCTGACATCGAACAGGTGTTTATATTACCATGTTATGAATTATTGTGTTATATTTGGTTTAGGAATGGAGTTAAAGCTGATCCAGTCATATTACTCCAAAACCTTGTATGCGAATTTCAATCCAAAGAGTATGGGCTCTTAGTCTGAAGAGTCATCTCCCGATTGAAAAATCACATATATGTCTAGACATGAAGACAGTGCAGCGGAGAGTTGACAGTGAACCAAAAAAATTGAATCGGGACCAGAGAATGACTGAGTCAGATGTAGATGACCGTTCTGAGAATGATTTTAGGAATTATTAGAGGGAGTCGAGCACAGAGAGTTGATAGAAAATGTAGATTGTGATATGCGCGGTCGGTTAAGCTCACCATCAGCAATACTCTTCCATTGAAAAATCATGTGAAATCGATTGCCCAAAGAGTTCCTCAGAAGCTAGTTGATTCACACCAACAGATATTTCAATTGTTGCCAGCTCTTGATTATGTTCGAGGCACGAACACGAATTGTTGTTCGTTCCGTTAACCAGCTGACGAACGTCAACCCTCAGAAGTCGAAACTTGTGCGAGCAATGGATCAACGAGGCCTTACCTTTCAACGTGCGATTACCCAGCACGGTGGCCCGGCGAGGATTCGAACCCCGGCCTTCCGCTTGATAGGCAGATATGCTAACCACTACACTACCGAGACCACAGAATGTACTGGTTTAATGTGCTTGTGTGGAGTTCTGCATTTTTTTTATATGCAGATTCACATGAAAGGGAAGCGCAATGTTCAAACTCTAATCGTTTTCGAGATTCCCCTGGATCAACTCTCACTCACCATCTGTTCTGATCATACAATAATACTTGTCTATAATCTAAAAATACTACATCAATAAAGACCAGATTGATTTTAAAGATGTCACTCACCCGTATGCATTAAGCAATGCTTCTCTTCCAGCTTCGATCAGTGGATACGGTTTACCATGGCACGTACCTCGGAAATCGTCATTGTCTATCGCCCAAAACATAATTCCTCCCAAACCATTTTCTGCAACGTACTCCGCTTTTTTTCTAACGATCCCTTCGTCATCATAACCAACCCATTGGTCATCTTTGAAGGCTATGGGTCCCATGGAATCAGGGTTGGGTTGCTCCACTTCCCAGCCCTGGTTTTTGACGTAGTCACATATCTGTGAATAATATTAATGTGATCAGAGGAGGATACTGGGATATTAGCTTTCAGTTATCTACGTGTATTTTCGTGAGATGTATTGAATTTCAGTTATTCATCCAATTATTGTACATTGAGAACACGAGAATGGAAAGTCACAATTAAATTTTTTTTCTCACCGAAAACACTCCAAGAGCTCGACTTTCCCAATATGTTCTGATCAACTAGTTACTTACTGTGATCTACTGCCTCGTATTCCGCATATATAGTAGTAATCTAGAAAGAAATCGAATTTTTCTTCATGATCTTGCAACAGTGTCTCCCAAGTTACCGTGTTCTCTATCATGCAATAACTGTTGATTTCACCAGAAAAATTCATATCTCTATTGTCGTGTGCATAGAATGACTTCACCTGATTATGAAACTTCTGGTCCCTGTTATTGATATAAGTGTATTCTAAGGCTGGATTCAGACAGATCCAAAATCCGGTCGTACGACGATCAGATAGCTTTCTGATTGGTCTAAATTGGTCTAAAATTTAATTCAGACCAACGATCAGATAGCTTTCTGATTGGTCTAAATTGGTCTAAAATTGAATTCAGACCAATCAGAAAGCTACACGGAAAAAAAAAAATTAATAGTAGCAAGTAAAATTTACATATCACCAAGTAAATATTTGCATACTATATGGGACAAGTTCACGCTTTATTAGCCACAAGAAAAATTAGATTCCTGAATTCGATCACTTGCTGTTATTGATGTAATCTGATGAACAAAAGGTAACCTAACAATATTAAAAGCTTTATTAGAAGCAGACCTTTATTTTTAATTGGCCCCAATGTACTTTCTATTTGCAGTGGATGCTCAGTTTGATAACTACTAGTAACAAGTGGATTTACCATTGATGAAAAATGATTTACTCTCAAATAACTCGTATACTCAAATCTAAAAAACAACATACTACTAGCTATTATACAGTATTCTACTGTAGCAACACTTTAAGATCATTATAGTAATTTTGGTTCACTTGGCCTTATCAAATGATTCACTTCTGGGTGGTTTATATTGTCTCACCTTCAATATATGTAGCTTTATTCCATCTCTCTGTACTGTACAATCTGTTCAAAAATCATGACAGATTGTACAGGCAGGGAAATCACTTTTTCTATTGAGATCATAACAAATTCAAGTTATGTATATATAACACCAAGTACGATTACAACGTTCTGAAAATTGAAGAAATTATGGGGGGAAGTAAAAATATGTGAATTCTCATAAGAATTTTAATGACAACAAAACTTACTCCATAGACTAGATATACCTAAATCACTTTCTTATACTTCAACGACAACATTTCTTGAATGAAAAAAACAAACCAAATCAAAACTATTTCTACTTCAAAAAACAGTGATGTAACATATATCAACAAAACACCGGCGTTAACTCTATATATTTTTTATAATTCCGGCACAATAAATAAACCACATCCACGGTACACACCACCCCAATGTAAATTTTGGAATGACGCCGGTTTGGCTTTGCCGATGGCCGCGGGTAAAAACGCATAATTAAACGCGATTGTTCTCGATTGATACCGAGTTGGTCAAAAATCAACAAGTAGGTGAACACGTTACATTTCCGTAGGGACACCAACTTCTACTGCAAATAAATTGTTCTATTATGCATGTAACATGAGCTTCTGTAGTGATGATATACTTTTCAGAAACCGCAGCTTAATAAATATGAAAATTCACTTTTCAACGGCTAGTGAAATGTTGACCTGGCATTATACAAAGTGAATTATCTAGTGTTCGAACTACTCGCTGTAGGTACTCAATATTATAGCTACAAGTTCATGCGTTCAGAATACTTATTTTTCTGGAGACAAAATGCTTTTTTATTTAATTCAGGTATTTATTTTCTTAGCACAATATAAAAAAAGCCAGGTGAAAGTTTTACTTGGACCATTTTTTTCCGTGTATCTGATCGTCGTACGATCAGATTTCGGATCTGTCTGAATTCAGCCTAAAGCATCAAGCAAACTGAGCAAAACAATTTAGAACAATGCTGAACAACGTGGTCCTGAGTGCGATGTTGACAAGTCTTCATCTTTGCCTGACTTGTGGGAACTCGCTTTGCGTAAGATTTGTTTTACTCTTCAACTTTTGCTGAAACGTCGAAATGAACAACTGTGGAAAGTGCAATAATGATAATGAAACTGCTTTGTGTGGATTCTGTCGTCAAACTGCTATAAACAAAAACGCTCCCAACTAACTCCTTCCGAAATGGAGGTTGTAAATGTAAAAAATGGAGCATAATACTCTATGACTGCATCGACTGTAAACCCAATGTAGAAACAGATAAAACTCTCACTCAATCAACTCCTAGTGACTCACACCACCATAATGGCATCGATATTGATGTTCTTAGAGGGGAGCTCTCCATCTTGATGAAGAATTGCCTTTCTGAAATTTTGATATCAGTGAACTCCATACTAGAGACTAACTCAAAACATGTATTCTGAAAGATAGCGATATCTATATGATATATTTTGTGCATAACAACTCTAAGTTATATACTCACTCAACCACAACTACTTCTCATGTGAGTAGGTCGAATTCCACTCTTGATTCAACTGCCTCTTCAGATCATGGCTCCAACCTACTTGAATATAAAAACAACTAGAATGACTTTTCTGGCCAGACATGTTTTATAAAAATTAATTTCACACTACCTTTAATGTTACAAATAGTACTGCAAAGGCTACCGCTATGCAGAATCTGTTCTATTCAAGTTTCATTTCTTCTTATTCGCAGGGAAAACATTTTAAGGAATTGCTGGATCGAGAAGTTATGAAAATATCTCGGAAGATTTTTTACTAATGAATGCAATGGAGTAGCACGGATTATCTGCTATTGTCATCGACGATTTCTGTGGAAATTAGTCAATTTTTTTTATCCATTTCTGCCACCTTGTTTCTACGTTATTTCAGATTTTGCATTGAAACTGTCAATATTGCTTATGATATATGTTTGTATGAACGATGAGATTAGAATTTTCAGTGTAAAAGTAAAAACTATTTGTAGAGATTAATTACACTGGCACCAAACCGATATCATTTGCAGTCGATGCACGTTCCGCTAACAAGGTCAGCATCTTCAGCAGAAAAAATTGATATAAACAACACGTACTTCACATTGGATACTAACACATACCAAACCGAAAACACAAAAAATGGGTTTTCCAAAAAGAGAAGTCGAAATTATACCGAATCAGTTGTGATGACTGTAACTAAAAGTATATTGGTCAAAATCGACATGCTTCTGGATCTCGTTTCAGGAAACGAAATTGCTCATATCTGATAGGAAAAATGAAAAAAAAAATGAGTTACCTGGATTGAAGTCACATATCAACTAGAAGTTATTCGAAATTGATTGAAAGTTTATGTATAGTAGGTTTCTCGATGCATTCAAAAGTCTGCAAATAGCTGGAGAATAGTAGTAGAATAAATGGACAGACGGCCGATTTTATTGAGTTCCATATTTGATTTATTTCCTGAAATAATTTAGTATAATCAACTTCATGATCCTTATGACCTGAAAACGAGTAATTCCTATTCAGATAGTTTCTAGTTGAGTAATTCCTACCAACCGGCTGCGAGGATATGAATAATGGTACCAGCGTTCTTTTCGAAATCAGTATAAATCTTTCTCCTAAATATGCCCCACTCTGTTGTTGAACTGCACATCCAATGCAAGGGTTTTCGGGAGGTTTTAACGTGGACCTAACAAATGAAAAACAAAATGTCGACTCATTATGTATCTCAGTCCATACCGACATTAGGTTAACGAAATACGTGTTTTCACTAACAGAGGAATCTCTTCCTTTGAATGGTAGTAGAATGACCAGGTTCCAAAAACGCCATTTTAACGCAAGACAGTGTCAAGGCATGACTCTTATTGAAAATAGATTTTCAAATCCCTCTACAGAGCTCTTGTGGAATTCTTTGGAAAAAGTTGTTTATCTCAATTTTTCAGAAGTCAGCATCTGAAGCTATTGACACTACTTGGGAAACATTCGGTATGAAAAAGAAGGAGTGTATATGTCAATCGGTACCCGTATACTGATTCCATCTCAGACTTTTGAATTATGAAAGAATACAAAATAATTTCGCTAGAGCAGTAAAGAATCGATCGAAATCGATCTCTACCCATGTAACACCAGTGAAAATGACGTAAGGAATGTACATAATATTATATAAGTATATAAGATCTCATGAAATATAACTTTTGTACCTCATAATAAGCTAGGTATCCATTTTCTCTGGTTGCTTCACCCATAGTTCCAGGTCCATCAGCTGGTGACCCAATTTCGAAAGCATCTGGGTTGAAGAGGGTGTACGATCTTCCGTATGTAGGTATACCAACCACCAGTTTATCTGGCTGAGCGCCAAGTTTGAGATAATGCCGTATGGTATGATCCTGAGAAATAACGATAAAATATATTCAGTGCCTTGAAAATATATTGACAATTGAACAAATGTACCTTTGAGAATTTCCAGACAATATAATAAGAAAAAAACGAATTAATTCTGTGAATGAAACAGATTTCCAACATTTCTACTCGCAATAGTTCCACAAACATTGTAGTGGTGTGTCTGGCAGATGTTAGTGAACTTTCATTTAACTTATATCTAGTAGAAAGCTTGTTACTATGAACACAATTTGAAGTACCTCCGAATGTAAGGAATAATGATAATTTCTCAAAAGAAATTAAAGCGACGATCAGTAACAGACTAGTTTCGCTTCCGTAAGAGATTACAAACATAGCATAGTACTTCTGAACGATAAAGCCGAATATACGAGAAATGCCTGTATCATTATTCTAAGTATATTCTGCTGAGTGAAGTGTGTGGAGGTGGCGCTTCTGATTGCTCTCAGATCTTTAAACATTAGTGGAAATTAGTTTTTTGTAATTTTTGATACATACAGTGCCACCTTCTGGTGAATGGATACACTCTGGTCAGATGTTCTACTGACAGAACAATTTTCCTTCTTTTATAGATTACTATCAACCTGCTCGGCCACTCTCTGTGAGATGTTGATCTGATCTTTCCTGAATTCATAAGCTTGATATCATTGATTTTGTCATTGTTAACAGACGCCCTCGTATGGTGGATACACTCGGTATTTTTCACTGATGTTATTATTGTTTGTTCTTTACCGGGGTTGTTTCTTACCCTGGATTTTGGAAATTGAATTAACTATGGTTACCCCCTTTTTTCTTTGAATTGTGTCTTCCTGGTAGTTTTCTTGCTCTTGAAGAGTTTCTTTGTTAGTATGAAATAACAGCCTCCATTTTGTTCCTATCTTGAACAATTATTTTCTATTTTATTCCTTTCGATATTTATAACTGAAGGTGTGCGCCTAGATGCTCGAAACATATTTTACATTTAACGTTCCTATTTGCATATTATATATGTGGAGACGACATTGAATTTTAGTTCATTCGAAAATCACTAATTCACTTTGAGGATGGACTATATATTTCTTATGGTACGGATGTTTCGAGAGAATGATGATTTTCTATGTCACCTTAAATAAGCGAGTTCAACCGTCACCATGCAGAATACCGTTTTCGAGACAGCAATAGTTGTATCAGATGAGAAAACGGCCCCCATGTGTAATGGTAAAATATGTGATGGTAAAGTTCGGGTTGAACCGTGTTTAGAATTCAGTTCAGTTCGACGTTTCGGCTCCGATTTTCGAGCCGATTTCAGGAAGGATAATGTAATTTCACCACCCAGGTATGAATCTGCCCGCTCCTTCGGTGTTGACATAGGGGGAGATCGTGAATTGACGCCTTGGCGTCTGCCTACGCAACAGAATACTTAACTATACTGGAGCGAATCCAATGACATATTCGGTGAAAAGCAAGCCTTCCCAAAGTGCACCAATAAAAGCGCACCAAAATTATTCTATTGCTTTTGCTCCAGTTAGTCAGATGGATACAGTTGTTTAATTTGACGCAGGTCACTCGTAATTTCTCGGTGTATTTTCCTATTATTGGTTTATTTTGTCAGATTTCTCAGTGTACATGCAGGTTACCAAATTTAGATCAAAGTAAAATTTTTTGGGACAATAGTGTTAGGTTATCGTTTCGCTTTTGTATATAGTAATGAAGTAATCTGTGTCTACGCCTCAGATGCATTTGAGAGACCGAAGGGTGCTCCGTGATATTTGTATCAGCGGAGGAGACCCAATTGTAACTAATTAGAGTATGATATTTATATCAGCGGAGGATACTGAAGTGTAACTAATTAGGGTAAGGAGTTCCACTTCAGTGACCTCCGTTTATATGAGTACCACCGAAAACCTTTCGATCTCTCAGTTCAATATGAGGAGTAGGCTGATTGAGACCTCAGAGAGAACCTGCGATAAGACCTGGGGTGTGGTATGAATGAGGCCCTAGCGTCAGGTCACTAACCCTTCCTCTGAGAGAACACCTGAGGAGTAGGCTCAGCCGAAACGTCGAATTATAAACTCTAGCCGCGGTTCAACTCGAACTCTACCATTACATAAAACCGACTGCGGAAACAACACTTGATAGTGAGGTATCGAACATAGAAACACAAACGGGTTCAACCAGAAGGAGTCAACGGCAAATTTGTGATTTTTATCGAAAGACCTCGTTATTAGGGGGACCAATCGACGTACTAGCACAGTGGCAGCTAAAGTCACCTGCGATACATGCAGTACCTACCCCGAAAAAAATAAACAAACTGAAAGGATATTGAGTGACGATGAAACAAGAAAGGCGAATCGTTATTGGGAATAGCCCTCAGTAACTTGTTACCAGCCTTGAGCCATCGACACACGTTTCTAGTTTATTAGTCAGTCCTATATAGCAAACTTGAATGGGTATTGAGTGACAATGAATTGACAAGGGCAAAGAGTTATTGGGGATTAACGTTTATAAGCCGTCAACACGCATATATGTTTCTAGCTTATTAGCTGTCATCAGTCCGATATAGCAATGCGAAGGCAAAGGGGATGTAACTGCAGACACGTGTTTCCAGCTTTCAAGCCGTCGACACGCAGATATGCATTTCTAGCATATTAGTCGTCATCAGTGGAGTATATCAAGCGTGAAGGTCCCAAAAAAGAATACAAAACGGGATCACCCAGCAGGAGCCAACAGCACATTTCTCATTATTATCGGAAGACCTCTTCCAGCCTTTCTTGGGTTATGAATAGTGTAACTAACACGACTTTCAATTATATGACTTCGGTGTGACCTAGATCTAAAATCAACATACTTTGCGTAATCGTGCTTCCCGATATTTGATGGGTGAAGTAGGTTCACAACAATGAGAAAATCGTTATAATGCTAATCAATGGAGACGTTCACACACAATACCTAAACGTTAAAGTAGAAGTGACCTGTATGAACGCTTCCATCGATTAGCATTGTGATAACTTTCTTAAAGTGAAAGTTTCATCTACGAATGTGGAAATGAGTGCGTGTCAATTTTTCCGTATCCAAAATAATGAGTGTCCCTCAGTTCAACGAAAACTTCACATCGTTTGCAGAAGAGACATTCAGCATACTTGAAGACTGGCGTTAAAATAAATCATCTTTCGAACAATCTGTTCAGGCCAGACTCAAATTACCTACACAGTAGGTTTCGGCTGGCACCTGTCAGAAAACAAATACTCCCCTGGCTAATACCACGAAAAGCATTGAAATATATCCGACCGGTGCCAGTGCAGGTTTCTTCACAGAAGTAAATTCTGCATATATTTGCTTTCTCTGAAGGATTTTGATTTTGAATTATGGGAAGTCATCGGCTTTATGTTGATGATGGCACTGCCTTGCACTGATGAGTGGCCAAATAGCCCGAAACCGGTCTGCAAGTGTGTCCATCCCTATAATTGAAAATCAATTCCTTTATTTGTATCGACGAAAGCAAATGCAGGATTAACTTCTGTGAAGAAACCTGCACTGGCACCGGTCGGATATAATTCAATGCCCTTCGTGGTATTAGCCAGGGAAGTAGTTGTTTTCTGACAGGTGCCAGCCGAAACCTACTGTGTAGGTAATTTGAGACTGGCCTGAACAGATTTTTCGAAAGATGATTCCAGAGTCATTTCACTACAAATACGATATGATCAGGTGTTCCTAAATGTTCGCAACGTTTTTTTACGATTATTTTCAGTATTATTTCGAGAAAATACCCCCCTCACCCCCTTTCTAGGTAACTCATTTCCTGGTCATTGAAGCACACAACGAATGGTTCACCACGTGATACTAGAGTTTATACCACGCTTCGAAGTTGAAAAAACATTATTTTTCATCAAATGTTAATACATGAAATTAACTCCTTTATCTACTTGGAGATTTTCTGTTGATATATGGGATTTTCATATCATACGTTGTTTCTAAATGTGAGGGATAATTTGTCCTTTTTATTTTCGGAATTTTTCAAGAAAATGTACCCTTACCTATGGGGCCCTGATTCTCGTCATGAATGATGATTTCATGGGTAGATTCTTTGGGCTCATATGGTGGGTACTTTGTCACTCGTGCAACTACCACTCCCTCGAAGTAAACAATATTCCGTTAGGCATATATATCACTTTCTCTCAAGTCGGTTTTGATTTTATTCAAAATGATACATAGCTTGTGATCTTCCTGAATTAATGAAATTCTTCTTATATTTTAGATCTCTCTGAGAAATATATACTAGTAGAGTGTTTATTTGATGATTTTTCATATTTTCACAGCCAACAACGCCCATAGTAATTCCGGTGTTTCCGTAGGTTTGTCTGCTGAAAATTGCAAACTTCACACTGCTTATTTGTATTTCTCTGAAGGATTTTGATTTTGAATTATGGGAAGTCATCGGCTTTATGTTGATGATGGCACTGCCTTGCACTGATGAGTGGCCAAATAGCCCGAAACCGGTCTGCAAGTGTGTCCATCCCTATAATTGAAAATCAATTCCTTTATTTGTATCGACGAAAGCAAATGCAGGATTAACTTCTGTGAAGAAACCTGCACTGGCACCGGTCGGATATAATTCAATGCCCTTCGTGGTATTAGCCAGGGAAGTAGTTGTTTTCTGACAGGTGCCAGCCGAAACCTACTGTGTAGGTAATTTGAGACTGGCCTGAACAGATTTTTCGAAAGATGATTCCAGAGTCATTTCACTAGAAATACGATATGATCAGGTGTTCCTAAATGTTCGCAACGTTTTTTTACGATTATTTTCAGTATTATTTCGAGAAAATACCCCCCTCACCCCCTTTCTAGGTAACTCATTTCCTGGTCATTGAAGCACACAACGAATGGTTCACCACGTGATACTAGAGTTTATACCACGCTTCGAAGTTGAAAAAACATTATTTTTCATCAAATGTTAATACATGAAATTAACTCCTTTATCTACTTGGAGATTTTCTGTTGATATATGGGATTTTCATATCATACGTTGTTTCTAAATGTGAGGGATAATTTGTCCTTTTTTCGGAATTTTTCAAGAAAATGTACCCTTACCTATGGGGCCCTGATTCTAGTCATGAATGATGATTTCATGGGTAGATTCTTTGGGCTCATATGGTGGGTACTTTGTCACTCGTGCAACTACCACTCCCTCGAAGTAAACAATATTCCGTTAGGCATATATATCACTTTCTCTCAAGTCGGTTTTGATTTTATTCAAAATGATACATAGCTTGTGATCTTCCTGAATTAATGAAATCCTTCTTATATTTTAGATCTCTCTGAGAAATATATACTAGTAGAGTGTTTATTTGATGATTTTTCATATTTTCACAGCCAACAACGCCCATAGTAATTCCGGTGTTTCCGTAGGTTTGTCTGCTGAAAATTGCAAACTTCACACTGCTTATTTGTAAGTTATGTTTTTGAAACCCTTTCTCATTTTCAAAATTAAAGTAGAAGCCTACTTGACGCAAACGATATACTGATACCATACTAACATTAGCGAATCAGTCCGACGAAGATAGCCGATATACTTTTATATAGGGTCCTCCAAAAAGTTTTGGAGAGTCTCAGAACCGAGAGAATATGTGGATCATGAAGGAGATTTTTATCATAACACGTTTTTTTGTAAACTTCTTTAATGTTCGAATACTCTATTTTATTTTCGGGTGCAAAGTTGTTAATCTTACGAAGTTTTAGTTTTTTTTTGAGTTTTCGTTTCAATTCAGAACACCCAGAATGAAACCAAACTTTTTTGGGGTCTGTACCGTGTTGATTCTGGTTATCCCGAAGGGTTTTCAGCATAGAACAATTTTGGGTGGCCAGTTCAATTGCAGTCACGAGGTAAGCGTATGAATCGCAGACGTTAATTTGAGGGAAAAAACACTGAATTAGAGTTACGCATGTGAATTTTCTAATCTCTCGCAATGTTTTCGTTCTATAATCTAAATTTATGATTGGGGTATTATTGGAAATAGTTTGTTCTCTTGTAGGTACCCTGAAATTATGCCTAATTTTAACGCGAATTCGGAAAAGCAGAAAGTGCAAAATGCATCACAGTTTAGAACTTCGAAATTTTCTATGCAGGGCAATAAAAGAATCAGAGGACCAAGCTAGGTCTATCACAAGGTGTCCCAATGCATTACAAAAAGTAAATTGACCAGGTGTGTCAGCAGTAGTTCTGCCGTTGAGCAAGCAAAATGCATTTTCGGACATGAAATCCAAAAGATGCTTACCTCTTCTATTGATAAACATGTCAGAGCTGTGCCTAATATGGGATAAATCACTATTCTCAAGTATTTCTGCGTTTGTGTTCCATTTAGACCCAACTCTACAATTAAAATCTAGTAAAATTCGGGTAATAGGATAAGCTGCCAGTAGTTCAGATAACAATATTTTGAATCTCTCTAAAAGGTATTGAATGTCAGCAGAAGGCTCCAAATATATATTACAAACAATAACTGAGAACTTCTTATATGAGACACGAGTAACTAACCGGTGGGGGAGCACTCAATAACACTAGAACTATACAATTTATTAACACACAAAAATTCCTTCACTGGCTTTTCCTTCGGATTTTTTTTTGGTCGCAACACGATGATGAACATTGTATTGTTTCAAGTTGGTAGGAAGATGTTGAAGATCCCCCACCAGCCAAGTTTCACATACGCACAAATTATCGTTGAAACAATTCGTTGGCAGCGAATCCAGGTTTTTTATTCCATCGCAGTTCCGAAAAGTTATTGTGAATGATTGCTACTCGGAACCAAGTGGTCCGGGATTGTTTTTTTCTGAGTTCCAGTTGGTTATCCGGTCGAGGTAGAGTGTTATTTTCTCCGTTTTTTTTTTCTACTACAGACAATTTGAGGTTTATTCTTTAGGTATTATACTATTAGATTGTCTTCACCTTGACTAGTCCTACGTTCAAGTTCAACCCTAAGGTCCTTCAGCTCTCGAAATTGGCGTGGAGTTGAGCCAGAATTGAGATAAATTTTGGGATATTTTGTTTTGCCTAAATTTTGCTTGACCTGCAGTACAGTTATAACCTCAGAATTTGAGGATGAAACAGCTCTAACTGGTTATCCGGTCGAGGTAGAGTGTTATTATCTCCGTTTCTTTTTCTACTACAGACAATTTGAGGTTTATTCTTCAGGTATTATACTATGAGATTGTCTTCACCTTGACTAGTCCTACGTTCAAGTTCAACCCTAAGGTCCTTCAGCTCCCGAAATTGGCGTGGAGTTGAGCCAGAATTGAGATTAGTTTTGGAATATTTTGTTTTGCATAAATTTCGCTTGATCTGCAGTACAGTTATAACCTCAGAATTTGAGGATGAAACAGCTCTAACCGGCCGAATTTCACCGTCTGAGTGTGGTCCCAAGCACGATATACGAATATTTTCAGTTTTAAACGTAAAGTATCCAAACAGAAATTTCGTGACGTCATCGGGGTCATTACCACTATCTGGCATTCCAGATGTAATAAGACTTCTTTCGCAAAATACTCGATCCTTTATTTCATAGAACGTAGAATCAAACCTAGTTTCATTCAACCGTTGGTCCAGGTAATGAACTTCCTTTTTATAGCAGAATTTTGATTTTTAAAAGTATTCATATCCAGATGGTATTGGAAAATTTGTTCGGTCTGTAAGGCAACAAGCTGCATGAGGTGGGAGACATCGGATTAGCAGCTAGTTATATTGGCGTTGCAATTTGCAACAGCTTGGCTCAAACCACTAAGTTGTTCCATCGAAGCATCAAAATGGAATATATTGAGTCCGGATTCCGAAGATGAGGGCATTGCAGTAGAAGTCTTACATTTCTGGTAGGTCCACATACAAAATTTGTCGTTCGCTTTTCTCTCATCAAAACAGAGCCTGTGTGCCGGTATGAAGCAAACTGAAAAGTTGATAGCTTCACGACGGTCAGCTATGGTGGTATGACACACTGCGCAGGATGACATGATTCGAATGGTGACCAAAAGTTTTGAGCAAATAATTTGTGAATGTAAAAACACTCCTACAGATAGAAATATAGTCACTTACTTTTAGAAAGAGGTGATACAAGTATCATCAAACTTGGTGCACTATGAATATACGAAAAATATACTCGGATAGAGAGGAACGGAGATACATTGTGTTGACTTGGTGACATACAGAACTGAATTTATAAACTATAAATATGCAATAAAGAATATATAGATGTGATACTCACAATATTCAAATCTGCGTCAAAATTATATTCATTATCTTCTTCCAAGGAAAAGAGGGGAGCATGATGATTGACAGCTGGTTCGAAAGCAGAGTGGTAATCGTAACTCAATATGTTCATCCAATCCAAATATCTGAAAAAACGGGGGTTAGTTAGTTGAGGAAATATATCACAATTACACAGGGCATTATTTGGTGACGTGGCCAAATTTGAGAGGATGATCCTTTGAGTGATTTTGAGAGGAAAAGTTCATATAAACAGGTACGGTAAAGCTTCGTTTCCAAGATCCAGGGTGTCAACATTTGAAAGATAAATAGTTAATTCCTGAATGCCTTGATAATCCTTCCATCATGTACAGTGGCGTCCCTGAGAGCACTTCAAACAATAGTTGTATTTCTATCGCATTAAGCAACTGAAACAACAACTTTTTGATTCAAGCAATTTAAAAAAAAAAAAAGTTATATTGATGCATGCCTCTGTTTCAAGAATAAATCAGGATACAGGGAAGGTCTAGGTATGAAAAGGGTGCATTTTCAGTTGCCAAATGCGAAAAAGATATCCAAAAAATCAGCGACGCACATTTCCCGGTACACCACTAGACATGGTGAATGCGATCTAGTTGGGGCTAAATCAGCTCCTCGCTACCCAAATAACACTGCCAAATTCAAACAAAATATGTTTATCTGAACTTTTCGTCTTAGAATTACTCAAAAAATCGTCCCTTTGAATTGGCTTCGAACTCAAATAACGCCCTATATATTCTCATTCAAGATAGTGTGTACCACTCAGTAGTGGATTTAGGGGGATGCTTCGAAAAGGATTTCCGGTAACCCTTTTTTTGGAAATGGAATATACGAAAAAGTTCATATTTCTATTGTTACATATAATTTATTGTGATTTCGTCAAATTCGCTTATAGCAAGTTCCAAATCTGCCAATAATGAGTTGATATTTATATCTTGGATTGTAGGACATATACTGAATTTCATACCTCAAAACAAAATATGTTTGATATCTGGTGGAAAAACTATATCAGTACGATTTTCGAACCATTTACGGTTATTTGTTTTTATCATCAATATTCGTTTTGATTTCAATTCGTTGATTTAACGGATGTTTCTCGATTTGATTACAAGAAAATCTGTTGAATTCGGTTGATGACCTTCGTTTTAATTCTAATATGAATGTGTCAAGGAATACGGGTAACCAACTTATCTCCAACTGATTCAAGTTTTCTTGTAATTTTTCGAATACCACATATAGTAATGCTAATTTCCATATTTAGCATTTGTTTTCTGATCTCCAAATAAAATTTCGAATTTGTCGTCCAGTTATTCCCTCTTGATGTTGTATACATTTCCTTCTATAAGTATATATATATATATATATATATATATATATGTGTACCTATGATACACTTTTTGTATAGGTATACTTGTTTAAAACATTTAATCATACTTGAAATTTTCCACATGAAATCTTTCAGTATTACATTACATTAAAACATTACATTTATTTGATGAGTGAAATAGGATTTCTGTTGATGACATCGATTTTTTCGAAATATTCTTGACAAGTAGGGCATAAATATATTTAATCCGGCAGGAAAACAAATCAAGTTGAAGGTGTTTTCGAATATATTCTTAAACTCACCTGGTAAGTTTTGGTACATCAAATCCTTTGTTGATATATTCTATTCCTGCAGGAACTGCCATAGTCAGTAGTAATCTTGGTCTACCTGTTTTTTCAAATTCTCTTTCGAATTCTTCTCTCAGTTCCTAAAGGAAAAAGAAAATCCGTTTCATAACAATCATCATCAAATATGAAAAAACTGAAAAATCACTAAGGCATTCAATTGGCATCTTATTCTCATGTACCAAAAATTGTTTCGAACAAAGAATCATACACATGGCGACAATGATCCGACTGCGATTCAACCGACAACCACAATTAACCCAATGAGCTGAAAAGGCTCGAATCTACAATTCTACAAAATCACTCTAACTTCGAATTCAGAGACGGTGCAAATCACTTGACAGCCAGCTGTTCAGAGTTGTCCGCTTTCTGAGGTAAATCTATTATAATAGATATAAGAAAAGAAATAATCAAAACGATAAATAATCAACCATAAATTTCATTTGGCTAGTTCAGATCCAGAATCATTTATAATATTGTCATAATTTTTCTGGGTTCTCTTTCCTTAACAATACTCCGAGCAACAATAAACTGTTTTCATCCATTTCACTATAATAATACAACTACAGTATTAACTGATAATTCACAAGACTGCTTCAACTGATTCCAACTATGTAATAGAACATCCAACACGCTAAACTGAACTGTTTACTAAACTTCGCTCTCTTGGTGCAATGTGTTCTCTACACACCGTTCGAACAGAGATCTTTCTAGATCTCGTATATTCTCGTCTCGAACTTCAAGAACATCTGGGAAGTACAGAAACAAAACTCTTTCGTCACAAAGGCCCGCACAATTGCCATGCGAGCGACACTCAGTGGCTGTACAAAATTGTCGTAACATCATCCCCCCTGATTTTCTGATCGTTCCGATCCGAACAATGTCTCGTTCACATTAAAACCTTCAAGTCTTTATGAGTAAACAGCTACTATTATTGCTCAAGGGCTGCGTTTGACCTTATAGACCACATTGATTATTCTCTTCACTTTCGAATAGGGCCCTTTCCAAGATGGTGCTAATTTGGGAAAATTTATTTTTCTACACAATCACCTTCTTTGAATCCTGCAGTATTTGCTCTAAGATCGTATTGGGCATTTATCCTGCCAACAAGCTCTTCCACTTCTTGTTTGGTGGTGAATTGAACTCTTCTTGGTGATTACCGAATCGAATGAGCTTGACCAGTATAAAATCAGTTTTTCTTGTTGTCGTTTCAAAGATGTCACTTCCACTGCTGAAAAATAATTTTTACATCCCATACAGCTCTCACATGGATGGCTACTTCTGTCTCAAATAGGGCTCGTGCAAAATAGAAATTGCTGGGGTGTTCATCACATGGCTGGATGCAGCATCTATGGTCTCCATCTAATGTAGCATAGACTACTTTCTCCAAAAATCTAGGATTTCTGGCAGATTTCCATGAACATAGTTTGACAGGCATCGTCCTTTCTGCCGGAGTTGTAAGGACGAATTTTTCTTGTCCAAACTTCATAATCTTCTCTCTATTGTGGTAAGAAAACCCATAGTCACTGATCAAATCCATTCCAAGTATGAATTAATATTCTTCTTGGTCTGCGACGTATAATGAAGAGGTGATGGTGACTCCCTCATGAATCAGTCCAATCACAGCTTCTCCTGGAATAGATGCATTTTCACTAGTAACCGTACTAAGCACGAAGTTGAAATAAATAGGTTCCACGCTTTCTGACCGAAGGATGTCATTACGTACTAAGGAAACGGGCAGCACCGGTGTCTATGGTACAAATGACGCCTTTTCCATTCAATATCCCGTTAATAGTAAGGCTATCAATTTTTCTCAGCCTGTTAACATGGATGATTCTGGGGGCTCCGTTATTGCTGGTCAGCATGCGCCCCGATATGCCGGCTTATCCTAGTTTTTTCTGCCGTACATCTGATGAGTCGCTGAGTGAACTTGTCATCGCAGGTGGATGCCTATTTGGCGGTTTCCTTGCAGGTGAGTTGGATCTTGGTGGTGTCCTCACCCTGCTGTCTTATATTTTCTCTATTTGCTTCATTTCTTTCTTTTGGTCTTCTGTCACTTTATCATTATAGGTTCTCCTAGAATTTCTTCTCGTCCTTTCTTGATTATCACGTTCTTTTCTTTGTTCTTCGAGAATTTTTTGAGAACATTCTTCTCGTTCGCTCTTTTCATTTTCAAAAATCTCCTGAAATGCTTCTTCTCGTTTTTCTATTTCACCTTCGTGTTTTTTTTTCTCCTGTCCTCACTTCTTGTTTTTTCCTGCGTCCGCTTTTCCTCTACTTGTTCTTCTCCTGCCGTCGCTTCTTCAAATCCGCCGATTTTGCATGAATGTACTCCGCGTGTTCACCATGAATAGTTATTACATATCACCAATATTCCACTTCTGATATCACTATTACGATATTTTAGGGTTCGTTTTCCTAAATAATACTTCGAGCAACACTAAACTGTGTTTATCAACCTAACTATAAAAATACAACTTTTGTATCAACTGATAATTCACTCCAACTGCTCAACTGTTTTCAACTATATGAAGTATCCAACGCTGCTTAATTAACTCTTCACTAAACTCCGCTCTCTCGATGGAATGCGTCCTTTGTATACACCATTCGAACAGTGGGTATCTTTCTGAATCACGCATATCCTAGTCCGGAATATTCGGGAAGTCCAGATACAAAACTATCTCGTCACAAAGGTTGGTCTAATTGTCATGCAAATGAGTGGCTTTCCATTTTATTGTGATATAAATCGACTCCTATCTTTATCAATTCTATCGCAGGTAATGCCAAAAGATCTTGAAATTTCATCCATATATTTCTATTTTTCAACGAAAACTTTGTTATTCGTCAATTCCCACCTTGAGAGCAACCAACATGATAAAACCACGATTCTTTCGTAAAAGTGGTTTTTTCTACTGCTGATTGCTCGATTGGTACAGCTCAAATATAATAATGTTTGAGTTTGATAAAATGGACATTCAACTGAGAAAATTTTGAGATCGAGTTGTATTTGCAAAGATTATTTCCTGAAACACTCTCAGCTGAATGCATCGATCTAATAAGATAATACTTATTCTCGAATCGAATCTATTTTATGAATTAAATAACAAGAAATTGTAACTTGAACTTTCAATTAAAAAATATTTACTTCAACCTAACCCAGCCACTAAAACTTTCTAATGAAAGAATAGTTTGCTTTCTTACGACAATATCAAGTATTACCGGTAGCACTGTGGGTTTTTCTAGGTTTCCCTAGACTCCTAGACAGTCGTTATAGCAAATGTGCTACTGTAAAAATCAGACGTCCCAGAACTCTCCGGCACTCAAGATAATTGACCGACTCTTGCCTGCACAAGGATCTACCTACCTTCTGGGCGCACTCGTAATGATATAAATAAATAAATTTCAATATTTATTATGATTCACAAACGATATAGAATTTCTTGAATATCAATTCCACAAAATATTCATTCAAATAATTTCAGTACAAATTCAAAATGATGAATGAGAAGATTGCGTAAAATGATTAAACTGGTATTTTTCTACAATGGAATTTCATCATTAAAATATAAGTACCTACTTGGCCGCAGGAGCGTTCTACCCGGCTTCCATAGGCTACTTAACACTGTTGATAAGCAATTCGCTTATCATATGTATAAGTTTCGATTGTATGATTGCTCGAGTTTTACTTGATTAACATCAGTCATATGAATTTTCCCAGACCAGAGTAATGGGGTTTGAGTTGAAGGATTGTTCTCCTATTTTCGTCAGGTGTCGTGAATCATAATATTAAAATAAACTTGGGCGTAGTTCAAGTATTTAGTCACAATAACATTCGAATATTGGATACTTCTATTGTTTCAATTCGATTTTATGATGATGATAGTGACAGTTACTGAATTTGTGATATTGATTCAAAATTAAGCCCCAGGAGTAACTTATGATGCAAGATTGACGACACCTAGATGTTAAATTCATGGCTGTCAGTTTTATCAATGTTGGAAGAAGAAACTTTTTATCGCTGTGAAACTCTTTTTTGGTTACCTAGACCTCAATTGTTCATCATCATTTTATCGCATCGAAGAAAAAATCATTCGAAATAACTTATTTCCATATTGACACCCGCCAATCCATATTTACTCATTGTTTTGTGATTTGTGCGGCATCAACTGCATGGTTGTTACCCGTACAGGGTGAAATCTTGACAAACTTCAGAGGTGATTCTTCACATATTCTAATATAATTGTCCAAATAAATAAGTGTCCGAAACCTTCGTTTCCAAGATCAGGATGTTTTTTTTTTCTTTTTTTTTCTTTTTCGCTTGCGACTTGGTATGGGGTTTTTGGGTGTCGAATTCGACCTTTTCTTTTCTCTTCTCTAGGGCTCCCCCCCCCCTCTTTTTTTTTTTTATCTTTTTTTTTTTTTTTCTCCCTTTTTTAAAAATTTCTCTTCCTTTTTTTATTCCTCCCTTCTTTTTTTTCTTTGTCCCTTTTTTTTTTTTTTTTTTTTTGTTTGTTGTTTTTTTTTTTTTTTGTTTTTGTTTTTTTTTTTTTTTTTATTTTTTTTTTTTTTTTTTTTGTGTTTGTTTTTTTTTTTTTTTCTTTCTTTTTCTTTTTCTCTGAGTTTTTTTTTTTTGTGGGTGTTTTTTTTTTTTTTTTGATATTTTTTTTTTTGTTAAAAAAAAAAACCTTTTAATACCACCACCTTTTTTTTTTCTTTTTTGTGGAAATTTTTTTTTATTATTTTTTTTATTTTTTTTTTTTTTTTGGGGGTTGTTCTTTGTGGAGGTTTTTTTTTTTGTTGGTGGGGGGTTTTTTTTTTTGTTGGTGGGTAGTACAAAGATTTATAAGAGGGGGGGTGCCCCCCCCGGGAAGGGGGGAGGAGTGGTTTTCCTTCAACCCCCCCCTCTTTCTTTTTTTTTTTTTGTTTTTTTGGTTTTTGAAAAACCCCTATATCGAATTATAACAACAATATATGCGAGTCAATTGTTCTGAATGCTGTTGCATGTCAATGAATATAGTTCACATTCAACACCACGTCTAGGATGTGTGCCATATCAAGATAACAAATTGAATCTTCTTAGGTTTTTTGGGTTCTTAACCTAGCACAATCTGAAAAGATACGAATTAATATTTGACTCTATACAATAGTATATAAGGGCAGGTTTTCAATAACCCCGAAAAGGTGCTGCGTCAATTAAAAAACAGTTCCTCCCGAAACGTTAGCAACGATGAGTGATCAATGATCATTAGGTCTTGTATTTTTTTCAATAGGAAAATTTGAGTTATACGAGGAGTTGCCGAGTAATAGAACGTGTTCCACTCGGTTTGATCGAAACGTTTTGGTTTTTGGCTTAATCAGCATATATCATTAATAACTTTTGAATGCAACAACCCAGTTGTACGAACCAGTGACCTAAACTTGGAGCAGATAGTCTAGTTAGCTGCATAATCTTCTTTGAAGGTCTATTGTTGTGATAATGAGAACGGAGTTATCAAATTATGAATATATTACAAACGATGGTGCTGTAAATAGCTCGAGCTCTCAGCCGGACGAATCCTAGAAGTAATAGAATTTTTTGTCTTAGAAAGTTTGTCTTGCTCGTACAAGTACTCGAATGAGCTTCTGAGAGGTTTCCCATAAATCTGAGAGGTTTCCTAGAAACCTAGATATTCGTTAAAAAGATAATTTTACACATTTCACGAAAGCGCCATGCCTGAGGACATCTCAACCCACCCTTCACGATTTCATAGTAGCTACTCCTGTGTATACCTAAGGATGAGCAAAAAAAAGATAAATCAGAGCAGGCGCTGGACATGGGTTTCCGGCTGAAGCTGACACACCAAGGCTTTATGCTGTGGCTTTGATATTTTCATTCATGTTTTCAAACTACGCACGCACGCCGTCTGAATAAAAACAAACTACACAATCCAAGGTACGAACGAGCAGTTGAGAGTTTCCATTTACCATTTCATTCCTCTCCTTCATCCACCAAAAGTACGCAAAAAGTATAATACCGGCTCAAGAAACTGTTCTATCCACTCAAAGCCGAGTAGATACGGCTCCGCCCTATATTCGATTCAGATTTCTCACCGTGGTCACGGCAGGAATTTTCTGACGGACTTTATGCGATTGGCAATTGTTTGTATCCTGGATACCAATCCTGGTCGGTAACATACACCAATAGCACCATTAAGATGTATCAGAGTGCTTCGGTACTCAAGATAATCAGCCGACTCTTTCCCATTCATGGCTCTGAATATATCGAAATAACAGCCCATAACTCTGATAGTGTTACACATAAATTCTACCGAATCGATAGGGACCTATTTTTCTTAATGTGCTTCCGGATTCTTCAGTCTACTTCTTAGTGGTTTCGATACTAAAAATAAAAACTGAAAGATTTCTTGAGGGCCCCTTCAAAAACAATATCGAATTTGACTCCATACTGATTTTCCTTCACTTCTTGATTTCAACAGCTCATAAATCGGTTTTATAATATGTTTCCAGTGATAAGCTAGTTTTTTACTGAATTTGATTTGAAATATTCTATTTTATATGACATCACCAAGAAAACAACATTCTCATAAGACGAAACTCCAATTTGGTTTCTTCATTCGATATTCAACGATAAAATCAATTTTGCTGAACATTTCCATACCTCATACCTATTGAAGGTCAGTTCGACATTATAGACACGTGAACGAAATCGTGCCTATTCAACGATAAGAAAGCAAATGTGAAGATTTATTCAAAACGAGAGTCGTTGATTCGAAATTAATCCTTGAATTCGTTACACGAATATGGATCAATAATGACGGAGATAACTGAGTGATGCACATTTATTTTTCGAGTTCGAGTGACGATTTGATATTTCTTAAAAATCTCAGAAAAAAAATTATTTCAACACATACTGAAATAACCTTGAAATAATCTTGATTGCATTTTTGAAACTAACGAAAAAAATTAATTGCAAAGATTTTGATACCTCGCATATTAACCTGAGAATTCAAATATATTCTCATCATTATTATTGTAATTATGTTAATACCTGTACTAAATTAGCGTAGTTATCCTTATCTCTCGGTTTTCCACCATCTCTGAAAGCCGGATACTCCCAGTCTAGATCCAAGCCATCAAAATGATTCAGTCTCAAAAATTTAATGACATTTTTCACTAACTCCTTTCTTCTATCAGGATTCGCCACCATCGAGGAAAACCTGGAGGATCCTTCGTTCCACCCTCCAATTGCGATGAGGGTCTTCAGATTCTTGTTATACGTTTTCAATCCGGTGAATTTTGCATACCCACCTGAGAAAAGAAGTTCAACTCGTGAAACAAGGATATGCATTAACCAATTCGAGAAGTGAGTTATTGCTTTTTCAGAAAGGATATAATTTTCGAAAGCTAGTTTTGTTCCAACTCCATCTACTGTAGGTCGATAGGTAGACATCCAACTTTATTGGCACATACCACATAAGGCGGCCAGCCTGCAAGTATATTCACAGAAAAAATATCCTGCATATCGAAATTATTCTAGATTCAATGAACGGTAACGGGTCACTTTTGTCTTATCAGAGCAAGAGCAGATCAGTATAAACGGTTCAGAGGTAAGTCTTTTTCTGCCTGAAGACCTTGTTTCCTGGTAATTAGTGTGTGAATATTTGTGATGTATTTTATTCTATAACTTGGTTACGACCTGGTGGGTTTGTATGAATAATGAAACACGTGATATCGAATGTTAAATGGAATGTAGCAATTTTCGTGGTATGTTTCAGATGAGAATTATCTTGCAAATCACCTCCAATGTTACTTTCAACAGAAGGCAAATGAGACAATGCATCTCTCCCCACTAGAGATAAAGAATTACGATTTGAATTTTTCCTTTAAAATACCCAGTGTGTTTTTTCTCATTAATAAATATGAAAATAAAATTGTCGAAAAGGTCCTTCAGAGCATATTATCAGATGAACATGGGGGTCATACTGAACTCAGCTGTGACTTCAGTAGTGATTGCGAAACACGCAGAACTATAATATAAGAGACTTTGTATTAACTGGGCGTGTACATATAGCAATAAAAAAATCTCGGACTCCTTCCTGAGAAAGTGATCCTGACTGTCTCACCTTTTTCTATATCTTGGTACTTGTCGAAAGGCTTGAGCGTGTTGTCTTTGGTAAAACCTCCAAAGGCATACACAAGGTGAGTACACAAATAGGGGTTGATATTCTGAGGACTAAACTTTGCAGCTCCAGGTCTGTATACCGACCAATTTGTGTAGTAACAAACAACGCGCATCTCCTTCGAACCTGAAAACAAAATTGAAGGTCAGTAAAATTAGGAAAAAATAGAAAACATAATGTCGAATATAGAAATAATAATACTGTCACCATATTTATTACCATCTATATTATTAAGAGTTCCCCAAAAGTAAACATTTTAGTTTATTGAAGGTGAAATAATCTGATTCAACAGAATCAATCGAACAAGTAATGTTTGAGCGTCATTATTTTTTGGTGGATCGATATTTGTTCCGTAGTATTGGGTATTGTACCTACCACAATCTGTCAATTACCAAGATTGCCTACAAGAGATATTGGGATTTGTACAGGAATCAGTTTTGAGAACGAAAGCGGATTTAGTTTCCGAAACGTAAACGATAAGTATTTTCATATATTTGTTAGTTCTCATTATTTTTCTGAGAGGCAAAATTTGAGTTATACGAGAAGAGGCTGACTAATTGGACTTGTTCTATCCAGAAAAAACTGTTTTTCAATAGACGCAGCAACTTTTCGGGGTAAATTGAAAATTTGACCTTCTACACTTGTATAGATTCAAATATTATTTCTTATTTTTTCAGATTGTGGTAGGTTACGTTACGATACCCAGAAAACTACGGAACAATCGAACAAGTTTACGAAAACAAAGTAGTGAGTCATTGCTAAAATGGTTGCGGCTTTCGCGGCCGAGGTTTTTAGTATCACTACTTTTCTTCGGGTTCGAAAGCCGTCGTTTTTTTCTTGACTGGTCAAGATGAGTGAGCCTCTGGAGAAGCTAGCCACTCGCGCTAGCGAAACGTCAGGAAGAAATTCCAAAGAACGACGACCTTCAAACCCGAAGAGAAGTAGTGATACTAGGTCATTGCTGATGAATCAGAAGCCAGCGGTAAAACTGTGAAGCAAGCTGATTTTGAAAGATCCGCACATCTCACTCCTGTGGAAGATGCATCCAAAATTATTGTAAGTATCCTTTCTTCTTATATGAACCTTTTTTTCGTTGTTGGATAAATCTTGCTCTATTTTTGAAGTCGACTGTTATTGGTATTGGTGAGTTGGATGGTGACAGATGCGCTGCGACCTGCTTAGATCTATTGTGCCCCATCTTCTTCTGCTATCACAAGGTGTTCTCGTTTATAGCAGCCCCTCAAGCCTCAATTCCTTCAGGAATTCAAGGATTTCGAGGGGATCTATTCGTGGTATTTCTCCCACAGTCAGCTGGAATGGTCCCAGTATATTCGATCTTTTGTGAGGCACAGCAAAACACTCCATCAGGATGTGATGGGGTGTTTCTGGATGTTCTCCGCAGAACCTGCAGGTGCTGTCCTCCTCTAAGCCTAGCTTCCTTAGGTGTTCTTTGAGTCTGCAATGCCTCGTTAGAAATCCCGTGATTGCCTTAAGACTAGTTTTGCTGAGGTTGATCAGTGTCTTCGATCTTGCTCGGTTGACGTTTCCGAGGAGATCTTTGGCCTGCCGCAGCTCTGGAAGTCTTTTCCAGTGTGTTCGTCTCATTGCTTCTTCCATTTTATTGAGTTCTTCTTGGAAGTGAGGGTTTCCAAGTCCGCAGAATGGTCTGGCCCGATCAGTGGTGTTGTTGCACCTTTTCGTGCCAGGATGTCTGCTTGTTCGTTCCCCTCCACTCCGACGTGCCCTGGCACCCAGAGTAGGGTCACTTTGTTGTTCCTGCCTAGGTCGTTAAGTTTGTCTAGGCATTCCCAAACCATCTTCGAATTGATGCAAGAGGAACTCAACGCTTTGATGGCTGCTTGGCTATCGGAGAGGATCACGATTTCCTTGTTCCGATATTTCCTGTCGAGGTTGAGCTGAATGCACCTTTCTATGGCGTGAATTTCCGCTTGAAAAATGCTGGGGAACTGGCCCATGGGCTCGGAGTATTTGGTGCGAGGCCCATAGACTCCTGCTCCAGTTCCCTCGGGAGTTTTGGATCCGTCTGTGTACCATGTTATGGTATTCCTTCCTAGTGCTTGAATGGATTCTATGTTCCAATCTCTCTTGGTACTGAGTTATGAGTTTCATAAAACTGAATTTCTTGAAGATTTCGTCAGTTGGGAGATCGGCATGGTGTGCGCTTTCGGGAGAGGCTAAGTTCCCCCCACCGTGTGCTATCCCCTTGAGTCCGACTTTGGCCAATCTGAGGTGTGCTCCCCTAGCAGTTCTCCTCACCATGATATGGAGAGGTGTGAGGTCCAAGATGACCTCTAGTGCTGCCGTTGGAGTCGATCTCATTGCTCCTGTTATGCAGAGACATGCAAGTCTTTGCACCTTCTCTAAAGTTTTCCTTGTTGTGGCGACTTCGGTTCTGCCGTGCCACACTACTGCTCCGTAGGTGATCATAGGTCTCACTATCATGGTGTACATCCATCGCAGTACCGATGGGTTACAGCCGATCTTTCCTACGTGTCGGTTCCAGAGTAGTTTTGAGTCTAGGATAAGCCCTAGATACTTCACCTCTTGCTGCCATTCTAAGTCTGCTCCGTCGAGACGAACGGTCCTTAGGTGCTGAAGCTTTGTTCTTCTAGTGAAGGGTACCACTGTGGTTTTCGCTGAGTTGATTCTCAGCCTCACTGAGAGGCACCACCTTCTGGTAGTCTCTAGCCCCTTTTCTATTAGATCGCAGAGGGTTCCTTCGAATTTGCCTTTGGCCATGATGACTATGTCGTCAGCATATCCTAGGCAAGCGACTCCGTTCCCGGTCAGTGTTCCGAGTAGTTCGTCTACTACAAGACTCCACATCAGAGGTGATAGTACCCCTCCTTGTGGGCATCCTCTGTTTGTGCTGATCCGAAAGCTGTTCTCGCCCACTTCCGTTTCCGCAGTTCTTGTAGCCAGCATTTGGCACATCCATCTGGATGTGGTTCTGTCCACTCCCTTGTTCATCAGGGCTCTTTTTATTGCTTCGTGAGAGGTGTTGTCGAATGCCCCCTCTATGTCCAAAAAGGCGCATATTGCCATTTCTTTAAGCTCAAGTGATCTCTGGATGTTTTCGGTTAGCACGAACAGAGCGGTTTCCGTTGATCTGCCCGCCCTGTATGCATGCTGCTGAAGTCGACTGTTTCATTCCCAAATAATCGAAGTTAATTGGACGTAGAAATGAGGTTCAAAGTTTATTGGTTCTGTATACCCATATATGTTATCTTACACTTTTTCGTCTGCGACATGTTTTGAATAGAATGATCGGCAATCTTTTCGTATCAGATGTCATTCAATTTTGCCCCCGCAACTCCCTTCCCTGTTGACCAAACCGCATTCAGCTCACATCTTTGTATTCCACGAGTTCTCTTGTTGCTTCTTTCTTGCGATTGAAACGTATTTTCCGCAAATTCTGACATTCCAGGCAACATTTCTTAAGGAGATAGTCAAGATTTCCTTACTGTAAGGAAATCATATTTCCTTACAGTTGTTAGTGTTCTACAAAAATGCACCATTTAATTGTTGAATTGAACTGGCCGATACTTGATGAAAATCCATATTAACAAAAATAAAATAAAGACAAAAATGAATAGTCACAAAGAACAGGAGTTTATGAATTAACATGTGGGTCATGTCCGATGTACTACGTAGGCCAAACGGGAAGATCTTTCAACACTCGCCTAAGAGAACACAGAACTAGTTTTTTAAATGGAAAAACAAATTCTACTTATGCAAGTCACCTCATTCTGGAAGGTCATGAGTTCAACCACGAGTTCAAAATAAAGCATTTTGAGCAGAAAAGTTGGAAACTTAACCTTCTAGAAAGTTTGGAAATCAATACAGGGAAAAATTCAGAATATTTATTGAATGATCAGGTTGAATTAAATAACTCCCCATTGTTGAATATGTTCCCGGACAATAATTTTATTTCTAGGAATAATCTTCATATGTAATTAATTAGTATTTGGACAAATTACGGGTCGAATATCGGACCTAAGTCGGACCTTTATTGTAAGAGACGTTCGACCTACTTGTATATAAATAGCTTATTATAAAATGGTGATTTATTTATCTTGCTTGAAGAAGCTATTGTAATAGCGAAACACGTGTCGCTGTTTTGTAAACCTATTGTAAGTGGAAATCATACAGGAAACTGTAATATATTTTTGTCCATTTAATTGTGTTTGATATTATTAGCGATTTTTCCAAAATTAATTAATGTCTGTCGAATTACAAACTAGTTGCGGAGAAATAGCATGTTTTCCTGAACTCTGTTGCGCCTCAACTCATCAATCTTCACAGCCGTCCAGGAATTTTAAGCTTTTCCTACCTGGTAAACAAGTAAATAATTTTTACCTGGAAAGAACTGCCCCTATCCATTGAGACTACCAGAAGATTTTTCCTGCGGCAAATTTTTACCATTTTGTAGAAATCTTCAAGAGAGTATAATACGTTGTTGCCTCTTTAGTGCAGATTCAACTTCTCAAAAATCGTCATCGTTTGGGAGGTTACTAAATCAGAAATCGCATAGTATTTTTATAATCATGCGGATATAGGCAAAAGAGAACAATTTCCTATTTTTTTTGCATAACAAGTAAGCTGATTCCTACGATTTGAAATGGTTCTTGCATCGAAAACAAATGCTTGAATGCATGAAACCCTATTGGTTCTTTTATGCAAAATATAGAATGGATATTCTGCAATTGATTCATGTATAGAACTCAGTTTGTCGCTTGGTTCCTTTTTGCATAACTTCGTCCAATTATATCTCGCAATATTGACAAGTAGTGTAGTTCACAAGTGCTTCTTAGTTTGGAATTTTTTCGTATTCTCCGAAAATTATGATTGAGGTATCATTCGATTTGGAATGGCATGTAGATAGTTTCCGAGGAAATGCGGATGCCGCTCCCAAAAATTGCAATAGTTATAAACAATTCAGTGAAAAAAAAGGGTTGGGTTTTTCGCCAATATCTCAAAAACTATCTGGAACTGTAGGACCAATATTTATAATTTTCCCAGAGGGTTAAAAAAACGCCGAAAACGAGTCCTCCGGCTTGCACAAGCGACTCTCATTTCGGACCTTTGATGAATAAATATTATTCAAACTTATTAAATATGAAAATTAAAAATTGAAAAAATTCAGGCGCCTACAGGATAGATCAAGGAACGATAATCCTCGGTCCAAAAATCTTTATCGCGAGTTTTCAACAAGTTATCCATCAGTTAACTAATAATGTTTTGCAGCACGAACATTAACATTTCAAGTGCGATAATTGTTGAACTATTAATCTGAGAATGTTTTTCTTCCATGAAACTATTTTTCAAACAATTTATCAAGCTGAAAAATCATAAAGCTTCTTCAAACATTGAAAATAACTTTTTTTATATAATATTATTATTGATCCGTTTTCTTATGATCACAAGCTACTTAAGGATGATTTTCAATAATTTTTATCACCTATGGATTAAAAAATTGTCATAAACGAATGCGTTGTTTATGAGATAATTTGAAAATTTTATTTATCAACTCAATCTACCCAAGGCCATTAAAAAAAACTTTGATGATAATTATGATTCAAAAAAAGCTTGAAAAATTTTTTGCTTACAAACGCATTTGTTATGTAACAACTGTTTTTACCTCTTGTTATGAAAATTAAGGAATCGTTTATCATACCATTCATCTTAGTCTTCGATATCAAAAAAAATTCAATTATAATAAACTTCTTGAAGATATTATACTATTCGCCCACGCTTTCACTGGTTGTGACATGGTGAGTTTGATTTTTGGTAGAAGAAAACAGAAATTATTTGACTTGATAATCAAAAATGATCCAAGGAGGCAATGTGTTCAGAAATTTCATAATTTCTGTTCTTCCAAAGAAGAGATCAAAAATGCTGGAGAACGATTATTGCGGTCGTTGTGAGGAGAGTATAAAAGCAATGTAACTAGGAGCCAATGTCGTATTACGAAGTTTACGGATGGACTCAAGAAGTCCAAAAAAAGCAATAAACTTAGCAACTCTCCCTCCGAATTCAAATTTGGAAAGAGTTTCCATTCTTTTAGAGTGTATTACCAAGTACGATATTGGCTTGATTATGAGTTGGATCCACAAGATTGGGAGTAGATTAAACGAAAACCATAATAAAAACGAAAAATTAGCTCGTGATAATCTGTTCGAATTACTCCACTGCATCTGCATTGAAGAATGTTCCAGCAGATGAGGATGCCGAAAGGTCAGACTTCCATGTTCATCTATTTGCAAACATTGCAAAAGAGATAAATACTTGTGGGAATTTCAGAACAGTCACAGTCAAACACAATGAGGAATCCAACGACGGGCATAATGATACAGCTGGTGAAGAATATTTACTGTTTGTATCAGGACTTGTCGAAATTTCATTAGGGGGTGAAGAAAATGAAAATAATCTTGAAACAAATGAAGGGGATCATGCTGAAAACTATAGACAAAACTTAATGTGAATTATATTGAGAAAACATATCTTTTATTGGTTCGAAAAGAATGTTTTATGAATAAACTTGAATTAAATGAAATTTCGTATTAATTTTTAGTTAATAAGATGCTAAGTCTGATAAACATGGAGAGGAATTTTTTTTCTAACGAATTTTTATTCATAATGGAAAAATATAATCGGGAAAAACTATAATTTATAATTGTTGATGAATATACGTTAGATGAAAAGATACATGAGTTTTATGCTCGTAGTTATATCAGATTATCAGATATTTAGACATAAAAGTAGAAAACATTTTTATCTGAAAGATTATTTTTATAAACGAATGGTATGGATTCAATAAATAATTGAGTGAGAGCTTGAAATTTTTGATTATTATTTTGTTTAATTGATACAGAATAGAGTATAGTTAGAAATTATATCATAGTTTCAACACACATTTCGAAAATTGAAGATAGTTTTGAAAATCCCAGAATGAAAATTAATGTCAGAATGCGAGATGTTTCATTTGAAAAAATGCTCTTTTCAGCACTTTTGTATGTGTCGGTTAAATCACAAATTTTGAATGACCCTGTATTATGGAGAAAGAATTTCCTTGGACACAACTAATACACAGGGCATTGTCAAGGTACATCCAAAATTTCAGCTGTCTTCGAATCCAAATACCGCAGTAACAAGCATTTGATTAAAGCTATGTTCCGCACAAAAAGTAAGGAAATCAATGAATTTCTCGAAAACCACTAGAGATAGGTTTAGGGAAGTATCATACAAAAATAATCGGGAAGCAATGAAAAGCGAGAAATGCAATAATATATAGGGTGTCCCATTTAAAATATCAAAGTTGTTGCTACTTTTCAATATAAGCGGCAGCGTCGCAGCGCTGAAAATATTTTATATCGATAGAACAGAACTTATTACCCTAGAAATGAAATTTTCAAAATAATCCTAGGTCCAGTTTTCCAGAAATGTCTAATAGGCCATCGAGTTTGGGACACCCTTGTATAAAAGAAATAAAATCGAAAAAAAATCAGAAATACTCTCTTCTGATAGGAGTTAAAATTTTTATTTTTTTATTCGGAGGAGAAAGCCAAAAAAGTATTCATCAGAAATGCGAGATTATTCTGACGATGATGAAAACAATATTCACTTTGAATGATGTAGAAGTTATATTTGTGTGATTTACTGATTGTTATTCAAAATTTCCAAGTTCAAGATATTTTTTCCAGCATTAGTGACAATGTTGTTCCGTGCCTTGTAGAAATCGATGAAGAAAAATAATTCAAAATCATAGAATGAAATTTCTTTCAGGCGAGTGTTTTAATACCCATAACCTACAAAACTGCCGTCGGACTTGCAGGAAATGTGACGATACGTTACCATGCAGATTCATGGAGTGGGCCTCTGTTGGAACTTTCTTCAGTTGAAATTGTTCAAAATCAAGAATGCGATAGATAGAGAATTTCCAAGTGCATATGTTGTTCATAAAAATAATTGCAGTTTCGACATAACACAGGAAGTAACTGGAGATCGCGTTCAACTGACTCTGAAATACACCATTCAATCAGAAGTAATTGATGTAGGCATATTTGAGTTACGGTTTCCTTCGTATAATATTTTTATTGAATGTCACATAGATCATAAAATGTTCTGTTGCAATTGTGTATCTGATGAGACTAGAAGAGATGATTTCTAGATCGATTCATCGCCCCCAGAAACCCCTGCATACTGAATTTTATGAAAATGTGTTTTCAATGTATTGCACGAGGTACTTCATACACTACATACTACTACTTCATACATTACACTGCTCTCTGGTTCTTCTGGTGTTCTCGTTTTCAAGTTTGAATAATATTTTGATCGAAACTCAAGACATCACCTAGAAGATGGCAAATGAGACTTTGCCGAAACGTTGTGAGAATTATCCTTCAGAGGATCAAAACCACAGAACACGGAATGAAACCCGAAAAAACAACGCATCATACTTCGTCCGTGAGAATCTTCATGCTAACATATATATATATATATATATATAATAGTATCTTTTAGGATAAACAAATGAAAGTTCGAAACGTCGACGAAAGTTTACTCTTATAACAATATATTTCCAATATTTCGATAAATGGTTATTATCATCATCGAGGAGCTACAAAAATAATACGAATGAGTGAAAAACGAACAAAAAAATTTCCAACTTTTTTCGAAATTACATTGTTAGTGAGGATGGTCGCTGAATGAACTTGTTAAAAATAGAGTCAGATAACAAGTTCCTTCAGCGACCATCTTCACTAACATTGTAAGTACGAGAAATATTGAAAGTTTCTTGTTCCTCTTTGAGTAATTACTTTTATTTATTCATGTAGCTTCATGATGATAATAATGACCATTTGTCGATATATTAAATATATTGTTATAAGAGTATACTTTCGCTTTTGCTGCTGTCCCAAAAATAATTCCCAAGTGTTGTTCCAACTTGTTAGCAACTTCCTCTCCTCTCTTATATATATATATATATATATATATATATATATATATATATATAATATATACAATTATTACGCAGAGTCATGGTACACCCCCGTTTTCTCCTTTGTTTTTCTAGCTATATTTTTGAAATTCGGAACATTGAATATGCTCACTGAACAGCATTTCTCGACATATCTGAAAGAGAAAAACAACTTCCAATTTTTCCGGAAATGACATCAACTTTCGATTCTTGAATGGGACACCCTGTATATTGTTACATGATCGGTTAGAGATGATCATGAGGAATCCAACGATACCAGGTTTTATGGTGTTCTCTCCGATGACTACGGAGATATCGCCATTTATTTTATTCATAAGCTCAATGAGTGGGAGAGAGAATTGGATTGACCCGCCAGAAAAAGTTACTCGTGACTGTAACCCCAAAAGATTCACTACATATATATATATATATATATATATATATATATATATATATATATATATATATATATATATATATATATCGTTTGAAGATATTAGATTGGATAGATATATAGCTGAAAATATTTTTTTTGAGAAAATGAAATTGAAATAATCATAAGCTCTTCAGTTCTTTCATTATACTTGATTTTTTTATGTTGAACATAATTCAACTTTTCTGTCGAAAAATTTCAGATGATGAAAATCAACTCCTGAAGGGTGATACACTGTAATCCCAAATCGCATTTATATGTAGCTACTACCAAATTTTCAGACCAATACGTCTTTCAATATGCTCGTTTTCGTTTGCCTGCAGCCGTCTATTCTACTTCACTCCTTACTTCACAACGGTCCAATCGTTCAGTGCCTTTGTTACTAGTCCCCTTCTTGAGCCGAGCGCGGGATCGAGCCCGTAGTAGGGTTGTCCGGTTCTTTTCTTGGCTATATGGTCAGCCTGCTCGTTGCCTTCGATCTCCGCATGACCCGGAACCCACACTAGCGTGATTTCCTTTTCTGTCGAAAGATCCTTCAGGGCGTTCCTGCACTCCTGAACCGTCTTGCCCTGGTTCTGGTTGCATTCAGAGCCCTTATTGCGGCCTGACTGTCAGAGGAGACATAAACATTTCTCTCTGTGTCTAGCCTCTCTTCTTCCATTCTGATTGCCTCCAGGACGGAATACACCTCTGCTTGGGAAACTGTTGTCAAGGAACCTATCGCGTAGGCATAGCTCCTCTCTCCCCCTCTTCCAAGTAAACTCCTGCCGGGCTTTTCCTTCCTCTTGTTTGGACCCGTCCGTGAAACAGACCAAGCTTTCTGGGGGAAAGATCACCCGTTCCTCTTCCCACTTTTTCCTATTCGAGATCTCTAGTGAGATCATCCTTTTCCATCAGATTTTGTCCTCTGGCTGTATCACTTTGATAGCGGATAGTGGGATTTCTTTCTCCGCTACCATTGCGATCTCGGTGTGTCCTGTATACCGCTCTCCATCGCTTCCTTCTTTATACAAGTTGGAATCGACGGCAGACCCAGCAGGGCTTCCAGAGCTGCCGAAGGGGTCGTCCTCACTGCGCCGGTTATTCCCCTACAAGCCAGTCGTTGTATCTTGCCTAGCTCATTGGTTGTGGTTATCTGGTCCACTTTTGGCCACCAGACCACCGCTCTGTATAGGATTCTGGGTCTGATTACCGCCATGTAGATCCAGTGGTAAATGTGAGTTTTAGGCCCCACATCCCCACACGGCCCGACCGGCTAGCCCATAGATAGCCATCACCGTCTTTTCGACTACTCGATCGAGGTGTAAGTTGGCCCCCAACTTAGCTCGAGTCCAGTATCACTCCTAGGTATTTTACCTCGCTAGCCAGCTCTGGAGGTCTTCCAGCCATTACTGGTGATCTAAACCCGTCTAACTTTCTTCTCTTGGTAAAGAGAATCATCTCTGTTTTAGTTAAATATAGACAGTAGTTTGTTATGGAATTCCATCTACCAGTATACAATTCCATCCTCAAACCTTAACAAAAATAAAACTCATGAATTGCGTGCATATTTCAATAGAGATTGTTTTTACATAGAATGAGAAAAAACAAGCAAATGACTAGTTTTTCAAAATGTTTTTGGTCTATTTATATTTTTATCTTGTTTCTTGTATTCGATGAAAAAAAAACAAGTAGTGGATAAAAAAAACAACTTCATATATTCCTATATAATGAACCCTTTCCATAAAAATCATGAGAAATGGTTTACTTAGTACTATACTCAATCTTAGGGTCAGTTGTACAATCTCTAGTGAGCTGTGGTTCAAGTGAATCGACATCAGCTGTCAAGAAACAATCGATAGGATTGACTAATGCTCAGCAACTGAACCGAGTTCAATCAAACCTCGGTTCACTGGAGTTTGCACAACTGGATCTGCATTTCTGCACTGATGGATACCATTTTTCAATGAAATTAAACTACTCACTTGTTATCGTTATGCATGTTGGCAGTAACACTACTAGAAATAACCATCGACGAATGCTTGCCTGAAATGAAGAATAATATATGATAAGTATTATGCAAACTGTTGAATTACCGATAAACCAGTATGATTGGGAAAACATTTTCACAACAATATATATCTCATGATTGAACCTGCGGATTTCATCCAGGAAGAAGATTGAGCCACTCACGAAAGTTCTACAAAATATTGGTGGGACCTGTTCAATCCTTATTCAGTTTCAATTCGTATTTTTGATACAGTTCTTCTGAACGAATTATTTTACGTTTGCTCGACTTTCAATTTCCAGCATCATTCTAAGACGATTACAGTTCTGAGCAGAACTAGTTGCGCATTGAAATAACCAAGAACTGGTTTTTGACACAGTCCCAGAACCTTTATTTTACAGGAAATATCAAACATTTCTTGGTGGTCAAAAGAACAGAAACCAAGATCAACAAGCAAACTACGCAACTATTATGCATGTGCAAACAAAAGTTCGGAATCGATACCTGTTCTTGAGCAAGTACTAGTTTGATGGTTCGAGAATCACACGTTCAAGGAGAAGTCGAACACAGCATTTTGATTCGCGAACCGATCCATAACCAGCCCGATTATAACTGTTGGTTCCCGGGCAGTTATAGCAAGAAGTCGAACAAACCTTCAACTCTTATTATATTTTGAATGAATGCCCTTATTTCGAAACCCTCTGTTAATTCAAAACTGTTACGTTCAGTTCCTGATACTACTGAAACAATAGAAGGAAGATTGGTCGTTTTTGATTTTCGATTCGAATGACAATTGAGTATGAACAATTTTATATGAATTATGGAAGATATCGGACAATTGAAAATTCAGTAGTTTGAAAGAAAAACGGAAGTTTCATGAAAACTGAATTTTCATCAGCCGGATTTATCAGATGAAGAATAAATTTGTTCTTTCTTCTAGGGAACGAACGAAAATAAAAGGCTGAGTGTTTTGGCAGAACATCTATTAGTGATAATATCGTATATAATATTGTTGAAAATTTCGAAAGTGAGTTTTGCAGTAGATATAAACTAGATAAAACATTAAAATCAGAGTGTACGTTGTGTATTTGAGTGTTTTGAAGTAGAAATTTGTTTGTAATGATATTATCATGGGCAGACATATTATTTGCAGACAAAAAACAATATCGTATATAATTTAGTTTTGAATGGAATCGTTCAGGAGTAGATTTTTCATTCGAAGCGTGGGTTGCTTTTTAATTAATCTGTTGACATCATAAACTCGTCTCTTTTTAATTTATTTTTATTTCTCACATTATAGTTGCATTTTTCATAAAAGCGAGTTTTTCAGTTTTTTTTCCAACTATTCATTTTTAATCTTCAGCTAGATTTTCATCAAATCGTGTTTTATGAGTTTTTCCAAACTATTATTATTTTGAAGTTTATGATGCTTCTCTAAATTATTATTATGGCCACTAGCACCAGAATGCGCAACATGGAGATCGTCTAGAAGTCACAAACATTTTGCAGAAGCGTATAATATTATTTAAAACTGCAAATCTTTCTGTGAGTTGTCAATATTTAAGCTTATTTGGTGACGAGTGGGGTCTTACCGATAAATGCAAAGAGGAAATTGAACAATGAGATAAGAGAGCCAATTCTCAGAGTCCCTCGCCAAAAATTTCTTTCTATTCAAGGTCGCTAGAAAAACAATTCTGAAGGTCCTTGTGAGGATATCATTTTATTGCATCGTCATCGTTTCGTATGTATGCAGAAATTCATATTAATCCGACCTTACAAAGTTGGTCAAAACCTCGTTCAAAGTGTCTGTTACAAACATAGATACATCCAAGAATAATGGAAGCGTGTGAATTAATTAATAATAATGATAGCCCAAGAGGCGGCAATTATTCTGCACATTGTTTGGATGAAGCTTTACTCAAATTGTTTTTTGTACTTTAAGAGTAATTATGGTACAGATATTTTTTTTCGATAACTTTCATCTCTTATATTAGAAAGAGCCTCTACCACGTTTCATGCATGCTGCTCCCGAGGAATGGCGTGGGGAGTTAGTAACAAGTCCGTCTTACTGAAGGACTTCGATCGAAGTCGATGGCGTTTGGTGTGGAAATACCATCAATAACATTACTTAATTAGTTAATGATTATAATAGAAGGTGAGTTAAGAATCTTCAACAGGCAGGCTACAAAAAGTCTATGTGAACTAAAATTAACGGTTGAGTTCAAAAACAACTCTAGAACTTCGCCGTATGCTTGTACTTCGTCAAAAAAACTATTATTGATCCTAAAAAGAAGATATGGTGGATTTGTGCAACATTAATTTTTACCTTAACTTCGACTTCCTCTTTCACTATGAAGGATGAACATTCCACTTGACCTCTTCGAAGTGAAAGTGAAATTGGATTTTGTGCATGCGGAAATGTTAAAATTATAGTACCAATGACAATAGAACTGGGACTTTGGGCCTACCAATAGAAGGCTATGTTGGGAATATTATTCGTTCATTCAATCACATCAAGATCAATGCGCTTGTGAGGAAGTCAGAGGGGAAAAAGGGGGTAAATAGAGGGAGAATGGAGACTCAAGTAGCACATCATATATGCTAAGTAAGTGGTAGTATTGATGTTGAACTAAAATGAATCAATATTGAAAAAGCGATATTTCAATAAGAATATTGGTCCAATATCGACAATAAATTTCAACTGCATTTTGATATTGATAATATATTTATGGGTTTGATAACTTATCACCATTATCCGAATAACCATATCAGGTGATAATGAATAATATCAGTTTAACAACATAGTGATTTTGATATTGTCTTCATATTTTGTTTATACCAAATATTCAACATCGGAATTCCATTATATCGATTCGACATTTTTTGGGAGCGTAGATTATAATATTGAATCACCAAATTAGGTGACAGATTGGCATAATACTGCAATAGAGATATACGAATTCTGATATTGTTTTCACAGTAAAATAGAAATATTCAAATCGTCATTCTCGAATCACATCCTAAGAGGGGTATTGGGATTTTGAGAGTGGTCACTAAGTGAATTCAAACAGTCATCTTGTCTTGAAAATAACTTGCAATCACCACATCTATCCCACCCAACTCCTTAAAACAAGTCTCTCCGTGCCGTCGAGCGTATAAGTGGTCGAGTATGATAATGTCATAGTGAAGGTCGTGAGTACAAGCCCCACAGCAGCCAGAGTTTTGTATTCGGTTACATGGGAATGAGTGAATTCATTAGGTTGACTATTTGGTGAAAGAGTAATGGATAGTTCCAAATATAAATACTAAAAATTATATGGTGACATCAATCGAGTATTTCTTTTTCGTCAATATATCGTTTACAATATTGTGCCAATATAGTCAAAATAATATATCCCTAAATTTTTTTCGAATATGAATCCAATATCGCCGAATGTTCAAATTTTTCATGGCCAATATGATACTTACAATATAAGGTGTTGATATTCCCGTAATATTAAACCAATATTGGTCCAATATGTTTTTGTTACTTGGGAGAGACAAAGTCGTATCAATTTTTTTCCAAAAACGCAACAGAAACAACGAATGAATAGAGACTACAATGCAAACTCTCTGAAATCACTGGACAATCAGAAATTTATGAGAATTATTCCTGAGATGATTCGTTGAAACGTTCTCTCAAGCGAAGGCATTGTGTATAGCAAATCAATTCGAGAAATCACAAAAAATAAATATCTATCTACAGTTTCTGAACCGACTCAGACACGCCTCTATGAACTTTTTTTTTCAATGTGGAAATCTGGTGTTTTATGAGTACTACAATTCGAATTGAGTGAAGATCCGTTTTTGTAGAATTTTCAGTTTCACGAGCATTTGTTCTATAATTGTTCGTTTTCGTTGACCAGCTGACGAACGTCGACCCTCAGAAGTCGAAACTTGTGCGAGCAATGGATCAACGAGGCCTTACCTTCTAACGTGCGATAACCCAGCATAGTGGCCCGGCGGGGAATCGAACCCCGGTCTTCCGCTTCAAAGGCGAATGTGCTACACTACCTTTACACTAACATTGTAATTTGAAATGGAATACCCACTATTTGTATGGCTTTTTGGGTTCAGCAGTTCATTTTGAATACGAACACTTCACTAGAACGAAATCATATTTATTAAAAAAAAACCTTTTTCTAGGAGACAGGGATTAGTGAAAAATATTTACTCTGTTACTATGATCTACTTGCAAATTCATTTAAAGAGCAACTCCACGATGAAAAAGCCGTGGATGATTACACAACTATTTGCCATATCATTCAACAACCATTGGATGGTGATTCTTCGAAAAAGTTAAAAAGTAAAAAATTTCTCGAAGAAAACAGCAGAGCGAAACGTCCTCTAAGGATACTGAAAAGTGATTTTCCATTTTCAGATATAGTTGTGATATAATTCCTGGCATATAGCGCTCATACTTATTCAGTATAAAGCTCAGTCTTTTCTATTTCACACATCGCTCATTGAAAATCTGAATTTGGGAGTTGCTTTTCATAATCTATAGTCGGATTAACTGAAACATGGTTGTCTCAGGATGGAGAGGGGTACTCATCGCAGTTGAACATAGCCTCCATAATTGAAATTGATACAGATCTTGAAACACATTATGTGAGCGTGAATATTTTTGCCAGCATGGCAATTTTCAATGCCACAAATACCAATGAATTCATGTCGAGAAGTACATGCTATCTTGAGCTGTTTTAGAATCATTCTGAAAAAATATAATTGTTGATTTTGATGCTCTGGTATATTTGCCATACAAAATATAAAATAGTGTACGAAGGTGTTTGATCGAACTTCATGAAGGTTACAACATGAACTTATTACATTCTCAATATGACCTCTCGTTTGCTTGGGGCCACTTTTCCAAATTTTTTTTTCACATACGGACTCGTATTTTTCAATGTAAATTATAACGCTTTTTCCAACTCTGCATTCATCAACTCATACTACTTCATTTTCTCAACCTTTTTGTTGTAATGATATTTGCAAAGGAGTGGAATCAAATCACCATTGTATCAGTATAGGTACTGGCTATATATTTCTGTGGAATTCAAAACTTTCGTCAACTGCAATAAATTGATATACAACGGTGATTTGACCAATGTATCAATAATTGGACTTGACAGATTTTCTAAATTCCACATAAATGAAGCCGGTATACTGATGCAATGGTAATTTGATTCCTCTTTTTTGCAATTAGTGATATCTATTAGTCAAGAGTGAGAGTTGAAGTGCTATGAATTGATGAATGCAGAAATGAAAGGAGCTTTGGAATTTGTATTGGCGAATACAGAGCCATATTTGGAAAAAGAAGCTGTGGGTGGCCCCAAGCAAATAAAACGTCGTAGGCATTGAAAATACAAATAGTGCATGCTGTAACCTTCATGAAGTTGGATCAGCCACCTCTTCACTTTTTTCCATATATTGTATAATGAATATACCAGCCCACATATAGAGACATATATATCACGATAGACAATAATCTCTTCAATATAGCACCCGATTATAGAGAAGGTAAACCGTATGACGGCAGTTCAGAAAGGACACCCCGATTCCAAATTGAATGTAACGTTGTTGAAATGTCGAGTACAACAGCTAACGTTTCTCCAAATTCACTCATGGAATGCTGCCAAATATGTTAAACATACTCCAATGAGTCACTGGCTGATCCGTAATCCGTATTGATGATCATGAATTATTCCTGATCTCTCCAGATATTTGATAAGCTTCATATTTATTGCGTTTTCCATAACTTTGAGAATGATAAAAAGCAATGCAATTTGTCTATAATTATGGGGTGGAGTTTTCTTCCCTTTTCTAGGAACTGACTTTTTTTATATACAGATTCACACGAAAGGGAAACCCTGTAATGTTCGAAGAACACCGCGTGAATCAAGGGACAGGAGGTACACATTGACATTCACTTTACATTTCTGAAGTTTTTATGTCTCAGGAAAAACCTCTCTTGGTAAGGAGTTGCAATCCCACCACGAAAGGGTGGGAATTCTGTACTGGTCAGGTCACTGCTAAGGGTGGAACGATTGACGACAATTCAGAAGGGCACCAGCTGTGAAAATATCTATAGAAGAGAGGCAAGTCTCCGACCCTTCTACCATGTTCCAAGAATTTTCAATGAATGTTTGGTGCCGAGCTCCATACGTGAGAACTATATTCCAAGACAAGCCGTATTTGTGCCTTGTAGATCATCAGAAGCTAACGAGAAGTGAAGTATTTCTTCGTTCGAAATAATTGTTACTGATCGTAATTTCTAGCATCGAGATACTTGAATTTTTGGAAATGGTTATTTCTGACATCTGAATATTGGATAGAAAAAACCACAAGTTATATGAAATGTTGAACAATTCGTAAAGTACCGGTGTTGATTCGGGAGCACAAACTTTACGAACGATTGCTGGGATTCCATCAGATCTGCAAGCGTTGTTTATATTTAGGTTCATTAAAATATTTTTATATATTTTGTTGGTGAAAAATCATTTCAGGCATATGGCTGTTGACAGGCGTGATATTCGGGGTTTATCTTCCCGATAAGTCCAGAGTAAAATTTCCAGCAAATATATCAGCAAATATTTTCGCTTTTTGTTGGGCAGTGGTGACTTGTGATCCATACTCTATGGTTGAAGGGGAACATGAGCTGAAAAAAAAAACTTTCAGCGACAGCTCCAGTAAATGACCAAAATAAACGAGAAGTGTTTGGACATTCAACAAGTTTTGAACGAATTCTACGATTATGTGCTTCTTCAGCTGCTTCAATTGTTTCACTACAACTATTTCTTGCAATGACTTAATTACTCGGATCTCGTTTCTTAACCTGGATTTTGGCGTCAGCGATTGAATACCGCGTGTTTGGACGTGAAAGCCTTAGAGCAGCCTTTATTGAACCAGGGTTTCTCAGACTGTGGTATCTTTGTACTACTAGGAATGAATGTCTCCATTTCCAGAATGATGGTATCAGAGATTTCTTGAGCACATAAAGTGGGATCACCCGCTAAAAAATATACCCCTTCCCAATGAAAATCAGAAAAAACATTCAAAGACCGTCCCAGTCGGCTGACTTGTAGTGCCGGACACGACGTGTGGGTAGTTTACCATTCATTGAAGCTGAATACGAGCAAGTGGTCGAAATCAAAGTGTGATCAGAATCAATAAAGATCAAGATGAGTAGCGAGAAACAGGTCCAGCGCATTGTTAAATTGGCTATTCGTATCAGGAATACAAGTGGTTAGATCGATTCCTTGTTCTAGATCATTAGGGAAAGCAAATCCCACTTCTTGTTGTTCATTTTCATTTGTTTTGTTCTAGAACTCAGTTCAAAATCATCCAATATAGTGACTTCAGTAGTTGGACGGTTTTCTTCAATGATTTCTTGTTTTTCCGATTGGAAATTAGAAAATTCTAGCAAAAGAGCCTTCGTTAGGTTGGGTGATAAATGGAAGTAACAGACAAATTGATTCTGTTGATGATTGACAAGCCTAACCACATTACGTGGTTCTAGCCCTTCTTTGCATTGGCACGATAAAAAAAATTACAGACTAACATCGCCTTCGAAACGAAAGGAATAGTAGAATTCCTAACCTGGGCAAAGCTTATGTACCTTATTCGTAGATGAATGGACCTGAGTTTCAGTTGGGATTAATATGTCAGGTTTCTCTGTTTACAGGTAGTGATGCACATCATTGATATTTTTATTCATCCCACGAATGTTACAATAATCAATCCTCAATACTTTCGATGGGGGATCCCCCCAAGTACTTTCCACCCGGGCATCTGATTTGGGGGTATTTTACTTCCGAGAGTTCTTTCCTCGGGGAGACATCATCATTGTTTGAATGGAATGATTGGGAAAAACCGTAAATATCATCCTCATAGGTACTGAAACGTGAATTATTAATTCACGGTACATATAGTTGATATGAGTACTTTTTATGTCATTTTTTTTTTCTATTTCAGATGAATGTCCCGAAAGTGCAACAGTCGAACTCAAATTCAAGATATCCAAAATATCCGAAATAGTTATTTGAAATTTTCAGAAAGGTAAAAATAAAAAAAATCTATCATAGAGAACGATATGAAACTGAAACGAATATGAATTCAACAATTCAATATGAAATCAGCCTATCGAAATTATATAAAGGATATTCAATTGAATGCTCAACGAAACATAAACACTTTCTAGAACTCTATTGATTCTGAACAAAAGATTAATGAAACGAAAGGTGAATTCGTAATTAACGGTGGCAGAACATATGATACTAATAAAATATCACAAGGGTTTGCAATTATTTTCATCCCATATAGGACAACCTACGATTTTATTGCACTGAATACTATGCTCTTGGTCAAAAATCTGTAGCACATGAAACAAATTTGCCGTAAACGAATGAAGTAATACTTGAAACAGGAAGGGCTTCATTACCAACAAACAACTTTCTACACTCCCCAACAAAACGGCATAGCAGAGCGTAAGAACAGATCGCTAATGGAAATGGCTCGATGCGTGCTCATTGAGGCAAGAATCTACTCTGGGGAGAAGCAGTAGTAATACCGATTTTAATGCGGAATCGTTCACCATCCAATTCGATCACAATAACTCCATATGAGTTATGGAATGGAAATGAGCCCGATTTCAAAGATTTACACGTATTTGGATCGATAGCATAATATGTTTCTTTCCCCAAGATTTGAGAAAGGAACTGGATCATCAATCTCAAAAAATTATTTTTGTGGGATATGATGAACATATTGAAGGCTATCGTCTAGTTCACGAGAAAACTGTGGCTTTAACTGTCAGTAGAGACGTCAGTCAGATGTATCGATCAAAATACTTCAACTAATGAAAAGCACGATTGTGTTTCTGAAAATGGCGTCCTTTTAGAGTATCCTTTCCTGAATCTGTTCAGGAAGATCACCATGAAAGTCTTTATGATGAAGAAAATTTCTCTCCAAGTCAAGAATCATAGGTGTAAAATTCAGATTCTCCAATAAACAATGAGCAAAGCGCAGCGAAAGAACAGCATATCACATTGCGGAGATCAGAAAGAACCACCAAAGGTCTTCCTCCAAATAGATTCATGTTGGAAAGTGATAGAGTTCACCAAATTTCTTGAGTCAGATCACTGAAGAAACCATCGAATGTTAAGATAGTGGAGAATATGAAAAGGCAATGGCCGAAGAAATAGAAGCGCTGAAAGATCCTGAAACATGAAAATTGATGGATCTTCCCATGAACTGTAATACAGTTGGATGTTGATGGGTTTTCAGAAGAAAAAGTGAGTCGCTTCAAAGTTCGTCTTGTTGCTCAAGGTTTCTCATAAAAGTACGACAGTGATTACGACCAGATATCTGCTCCCGTTGTGAGACATACAATGATCAGTGTTTCTCTCGGTTGCGGGAACAAGAAATTTAATAGTACAATACATCAGCTCCTTGGTTTCGAAGGAGCTGGTAAAAAAGAAAAGGTATGCCTGCTGAAAAAATGATTTATATGGCCTCAAACAAGCTGCTAGAGCATGGAATGAAATGCTTGATTATCACCTGAAATCGATGCAATTCCAACAGAACCAAGTTGATAATTGCCTCTATACCAAACGTATTGGGAGCGAACGCATATTCATTCTTGTTTATGTGTATAATCTTATAATTGCTAGTTCGAAGAATAGTTTATCGCGATCTTCTCATGAACAACTACAAGATTGCTTTGATAACAGTTGCATTGGTGATGACAAACTTTATTTGGGAATAGGAATTGTCAGAGATACATTTGGAAATTTTTCTATTTTCCAACAAGCTTACATCAATAAAATGGGTCTCACAGAATGCAAACCTGCCAATTATTCCAAAGATCCCAGTTATTGCGAATGGAAAAGGGAAAACTTTCTGGGGAACAATGAGAAATATCAAAAACTCGTTGGCTTTTTACTGTACATATCAGTGAACTCCCGGTCTGATATTTCTGGATAGAACGAAAAGATTGGGGAGGACTGAAATGAGTTTTGAAATATTTGAAAAGAACATCAAACTTGAAACTGATGATGAGTTGCAGTGAGGAGAATATTCGATTTTATTGATTTGCAGATGCTAATTGGGCTGAGGACAGGTTGGAGAAGAAATCTAATAGTGGCTACATATTCGAACTCAATGGCGGAGTAGTCAGTTAGTGTTGTAGAAAACAATCATGTGTTGCCCCATCTCCCACAGAGACTGAATTTATTGCATTATCCGAGTCGTGTCTCGTTGCTGTATTCGAAAAGGCATAAATTTACTTAGTAGTCCATTTAAAAATCCACAGATAGTCTAATTTTACGTTGAACTGAAGATACTGAAGAACAAATACTCAATCAATCCAAATCGTGAAGAAATCCACCAAAATTTCACATCGAGAACAGAAGAGGTAAGGAAAGTTAGAGGTATGAACGAACCTAGATCCGATTACGCCCGATATAAAAAGTGAATGGCACTTTCAACTGCATTTTCATATATATCAAGCTGATGACCAGTTAGGTAATGAAATTCAGTCACTGTGACGAAATTTTCATTACAGTTACATATCATAAATAAAATAGTATCACAATGTTGCGAGGAGACAGAATTATATTTTCTGGAAGAATGAACTATCTTGATATATAAAATATTACCTTATTACACAGTTTGAATTATAACGGTAGTTTTTTGTGTTCGAATGAATTTGTTGAATTCTGGTTTTTGGACCCAAAGCAATAAAAAACATTTCCAGAGGGGTTTTTTGTGTTCAAATGAATTTGGTGAATTCTGTTTTTTGAACCCAAAGGATCTGTAAACGTTGGTCTTGACTTGACTTGCTTCGGAAATACTCTCGAGCCTATCATTATGAGTACCAATTTTGTTATTTTTTCTTTTTTTCTCATACTTGAACAATCAAATTTACGAGTGTGTTGAATGTGGTCGAGAGGGGAATGTGGTGGTTTGACACTGCCTCTAGGCTTATGAACTAACAAATCGAGATGAAGTGAGACAAGTGAAGGAGAAGATGGCGGATACGTAACCCCGCCAGCCGTCGAATTTAGAGCCAACAGTTTTCGATTATTCTAAGCCAGTATGATTCGTTTCAGTTGAAAGTTGCCGAGTAGTGATGATAAATGTTCAGCTAGTGTGTGAGTTCCACTGATTATCCACCACTAACACACTCGAAGTACGCACCAACTCAAAAGATGGAGCTGATATTATACGGTCATCTGATCGAAAACCCTGAACCTAAGAAAATCAGTAGGTATTCTATTCGCGGCAAAATATAGTTATCCTATATGTGGATAATTCCGGTGATTTTTAAGGCACCAAGAATTCAAAACTCGCCAAGGTTCCTCAACATCGGAACTATTGGTGCTGTCCATTCAAAAAAAAAGTAGTTAGGTATCAAATGGCTTTACAACAGCTGAAATTGATTTTCAATTATTTGTACGGTCACACTTATTGTAGACCGGTTTCGATCTATTAGCCCCTCGTCAGTACCTACCCTAGGTACATCATCGAACAAATCGAAAATCAATTGAAGAAGCTGTGACGCAATTCTAGAAATCAATGAGTTCGAAGTATGAGAATGAGTACAAAGGGCACCGTCCCCCGTACTAGTCATTGAGGATAATGCCCATAACAACCTCGGACCTTGTACCAAGAGTACAAAACAAAAGATGTTATGGGTCCAACCTCTTTCTATCAATGAAGAACCTAAGATATCAACAGAAATCATAAAGAAAAATGGAGAAGGAATCAAACAATGAGTCTTTCGAAGCCAGAAAGACATAATATAAAAATAGACATGGAAACAATTCCTAAACCGAAGAGAAGGAAAATTAGTTCAGGAAATGAAGCATTTTGGCTCGCAATTTTTTCGTCCACCATGGATTTATATGAAATTTCCACAGAAGGTAGGGAATAGCTCAAGGATCATTTTCTATATCATGACGCTGTACGCTAGAGCCTTGGGGATGGTTGCCACCCCATCACGGGGGTGGAATTTTTTTATAACATTTTAACTGTAGGAATCGACGAAAGAAGTAATTCTAAGAATAAAATGTTTCATACGTCCTTTTCGTAAAAGTAATATTTTTTGAGTTATTCGAAGTTGAAAGTAACAGTTTTTTGACGAGAAAATCGACTTTTTTGAATGATTTTTTGCAAATAACTCTAAAACTATACATTTTATCAAAAAAAGTGTGGAGAGGCAAATTGTAGCTTCTGAAAAAATTAATTCACAGTACATATAGTTGATATGAGTACTTTTTATGTCATCTCTTCTTCTATTTTAGACGAATGTTCCGAAAGTGAAACAGTCGAACTCAAATTCAAGATATCCAAAATAGTTCTCCTTTGAAATTTTCAGAAAGGTAAAATTAAAAGGAATCTATCATAGAGAACGATATGAAACTGAAACGAATATGAATTCAACAATTCAATATGAAATCAGCCTATCGAAATTGTATAAAGGATATTCAAATGAATGCTCAACGAAACAAACACCTTCTAGAACTCTATTGATTCTGAACAAAAGAATAATGAAACGAAAGGTGAATTCGTAATTAACGGTGGCAGAACATATGATACTAATAAAATATCACAAGGGTTTGCAATTATTTTCATCCCATAGAGGACAACCTACGAGTTTGCTGCACTGAATACTATGGCTCTAGTCAAAAATCTGTAGCACATGAAACAAATTTGCCGTAAAGGAATGAAGTAATACTTGAAACAGAAAGGGCTTCATTACCAACAAACAGCTTTCTACACTCCCCAACGAAACGGCATAGCAGAGCGTAAGAACAGATCGCTAATGGAAATGGCTCGATGCGTGCTTATTGAGGCAAACCTACCGAATCTACTCTGGGGAGAAGCAGTAGTAACAGCGATCTTTATGCGGAATCGTTCACCATCCAATTCAATCACAATAACTCCATATGAGTTATGGAATGGAAATGAACCCGATTTCAAAGATTTACACGTATTTGGATCGATAGCATAATAGGTATGTGTTTTCCCCAAGATTTGAGAAAGGAACTGGATCATCAATCTCAAAAAATAATTTTTGTGGGATATGATGAACATATTGAAGGCTATCGTCTAGTTCACGAGAAAACTATGGCTCTAACTGTAAGTAGAGACGTCAGTCAGATTTATCGATCAAAATACTTCAACTAATGAAAAGCACGATTGTGTTCCTGAAAATGGCGTCCTTTTAGAGTATCCTTTCAAAACTAAATCTGTTCAGGGAAATCCCCATGAAAGTCTTCATGATGAAGAACATTTCTTTTCAAGTCAAGAATCATAGGTGTAAAATTCAGATTCTCCAATAAACAAAAGAACAGCATATCACATTGCGGAGATCAGAAAGAACCACCAAAGGTGTTCCTCCAAATAGATTCATGTTGGAAAGTGATAGAGTTTACGAAATTTTTTGAGTCAGAACACTGAAGAAACCATCGAATGTTAAGATAGTGGAGAATATGAAAAGGCAATGGCCGAAGAAATAGAAGCGCTGAAAGATCCTGAAACATGAATATGATGGATCTTCCCATGAACTGTAATACAGTTGGATGTTGATGGGTTTTCAGAAGAAAAAGTGAGTCGCTTCAAATTTCGTCTTGTTGCTGAAGGTTTTTCACAAAAGTACGACAGTGGTTACGACCAGATATCTGCTCCCGTTGTGAGACATACAATGATCAGAGTGTTTCTCTCGGTTGCGGGAACAAGAAATTTAATAGTACAATACATCAGCTCCTTGGTTTCGAAGGAGCTGGTAAAAAAGAAAAGGTATGCCTGCTGAAAACATGATTTATATGGCCTCAAACAAGCTGCTAGAGCATGGAATGAAATGCTTGAATATCACCTGAAATCGATGCAATTCCAACAGAACCAAGTTGATAATTGCCTCTATACCAAACGTATTGGGAGCGAACGCATATTCATTCTTGTTTATGTGTATGATCTTATAGTGGCCAGTTCGAAGAATAGTTTATTGCGATCTTCTCAGGAACAACTACAAGATATCTCTGATATCAGTTGTATTGGTGATGTCAAACTTTATTTGGGAATAGGAAATATCAGAGTTACATTTGGGAATTTTTATATTTCCCAACAAGCTTACATCAATAAAATGGGTCTCACAGAATGCAAACCTGCCAATTATTCCAAAGATCCCAGTTATTGCGAATGGAAAAGGGAAAACTTTCTGGGGAACAATGAGAAATATCAAAAACTCGTTGGCTTTTTACTGTACATATCAGTGAACTCCCGGTCTGATATTTCTGGATAGAACGAAAAGATTGGGGAGGACTGAAATGAGTTTTGAAATATTTGAAAAGAACATCAAACTTGAAACTGATGATGAGTTGCAGTGAGGAGAATATTCGATTTTATTGATTTGCAGATGCTAATTGGGCTGAGGACAGGTTGGAGAAGAAATCTAATAGTGGCTACATTTTCGAACTCAATGGCGGATTAGTCAGTTGGTGTTGCAGAAAACAATCATGTGTTGCCTCATCTTCCACAGAGACTGAATTTATTGCATTATCCGAGTCGTGTCTCGTTGCTGTAATCGAAAAGGCATAAATTTACTTAGTTGTCCATTTAAAAATCCACAGATAGTCTAATTTTACGTTGAACTGAAGATACTGAAGAACAAATACTCAATCAATCCAAATCGTGAAGAAATCCACCAAAATTTCACATCGAGAACAGAAGAGGTAAGGAAAGTTAGAGGGATGAACGAACCTAGATCCGATTTACGCCCGATATAAAAAGTGAATGGCACTTTCAACTGCATTTTCATATATATCAAGCTGATGACCAGTTAGGTAATGAAATTCAGTCACTGTGACGAAATTTTCATTACAGTTACATATCATAAATAAAATAGTATCACAATGTTGCGAGGAGACAGAATTATATTTTCTGGAAGAATGAACTATCTTGATATATAAAATATTACCTAATTACACAGTTTGAATTATAACGGTAGTTTTTTGTGTTCGAATGAATTTGTTGAATTCTGGTTTTTGGACCCAAAGCAAAAAAACATTTCCAGAGGGGTTTTTTGTGTTCAAATGAATTTGGTGAATTCTGTTTTTTGAACCCAAAGGATCTGTAAACGTTGGTCTTGACTTGACTTGCTTCGGAAATACTCTCGAGCCTATCATTATGAGTACCAATTTTGTTATTTTTTCTTTTTTTCTCATACTTGAACAATCAAATTTACGAGTGTGTTGAATGTGGTCGAGAGGGGAATGTGGTGGTTTGACACTGCCTCTAGGCTTATGAACTAACAAATCGAGATGAAGTGAGACAAGTGAAGGAGAAGATGGCGGATACGTAACCCCGCCAGCCGTCGAATTTAGAGCCAACAGTTTTCGATTATTCTAAGCCAGTATGATTCGTTTCAGTTGAAAGTTGCCGAGTAGTGATGATAAATGTTCAGCTAGTGTGTGAGTTCCACTGATTATCCACCACTAACACACTCGAAGTACGCACCAACTCAAAAGATGGAGCTGATATTATACGGTCATCTGATCGAAAACCCTGAACCTAAGAAAATCAGTAGGTATTCTATTCGCGGCAAAATATAGTTATCCTATATGTGGATAATTCCGGTGATTTTTAAGGCACCAAGAATTCGAAACTCGCCAAGGTTCCTCAACATCGGAACTATTGGTGCTGTCCATTCAAAAAAAAAAGTAGTTAGGTATCAAATGGCTTTACAACAGCTGAAATTGATTTTCAATTATTTGTACGGTCACACTTATTGTAGACCGGTTTCGATCTATTAGCCCCTCGTCAGTACCTACCTTAGGTACATCATCGAACAAATCGAAAATCAATTGAAGAAGCTGTGACGCAATTCTAGAAATCAATGAGTTCGAAGTATGAGAATGAGTACAAAGGGCACCGTCCCCCGTACTAGTCATTGAGGATAATGCCCATAACAACCTCGGACCTTGTACCAAGAGTACAAAACAAAAGATGTTATGGGTCCAACCTCTTTCTATCAATGAAGAACCTAAGATATCAACAGAAATCATAAAGAAAAATGGAGAAGGAATCAAACAATGAGTCTTTCGAAGCCAGAAAGACATAATATAAAAATAGACATGGAAACAATTCCTAAACCGAAGAGAAGGAAAATTAGTTCAGGAAATGAAGCATTTTGGCTCGCAATTTTTTCGTCCACCATGGATTTATATGAAATTTCCACAGAAGGTAGGGAATAGCTCAAGGATCATTTTCTATATCATGACGCTGTACGCTAGAGCCTTGGGGATGGTTGCCACCCCATCACGGGGGTGGAATTTTTTTATAACATTTTAACTGTAGGAATCGACGAAAGAAGTAATTCTAAGAATAAAATGTTTCATACGTCCTTTTCGTAAAAGTAATATTTTTTGAGTTATTCGAAGTTGAAAGTAACAGTTTTTTGACGAAAAAATCGACTTTTTTGAATGATTTTTTGCAAATAACTCTAAAACTATACATTTTATCAAAAAAAGTGTGGAGAGGCAAATTGTAGCTTCTGAAAAAAACAATGCTTTCTTTATTATTTTCCTACGACATATACGAACTGAGATACAGCAAATTAATGCTTAGCTTTTTTCGTCAACTGTATAAATTGGAAGATTTAAATCGAAATAACGAGAAAAATTTACATTTTTCGAAGAAAACTCATGAAATATTTTTTCAAGTATTCAATTAGAGCTTTCGAACAAATGAAAAATGTCTTCCTAGCGCTAAAATTGACCGACTTATGATCAAACTAAGATCGATACCTGCTTTTTTCTACGAAAAAAATCTGTGAAAACAACCTCCAAAGTACCCCCTAACTAAAATTGATCGCCTTCTGTGATTCTCCTTATGTATGTACTATTGATACACCCACGAAGTTTAACCAATTTAAAATGCCTAATTTTAGAAAAATTGGAGTTGAAAAAGAAAACGATTTTTTTCAATTTCGTGTTTTTAACCCTTTTCTTAGAAATATCTCTCAAAATACTGAAGATACGAAAAAAACGATACAGTACTAAACTGTGGCTTTTTTTATGAGAAAAATTCCACTGTGTGTAGATTTTTTTTGAAAAGTGAATATTCGGCGAGATATAGCCGTTTAACACCTCCATATACGATCGAACATCACCTTTGTCAAGCGCTTTAAATTCTCCCCATTTAAAACTTAAGGGATCTTGAGTAATTTCATACACATGGTCTCATAGCTCTTGAAAAGCTTTACAGAATCGTTTCTGAAAAAAAAATTCTATCACCAAAAACGGATAATTTTTTTTTTGAAAAATTATAATTACCTGCTTCGGAGCGTAGTAATCTACATAACCGGTATATTCGGCCGTTATACTTTATATGTTCCACTTTTTCCATTCATATTGGAAGATAGAGGGAAAGAAAAATCTGCTCGCGTGTGTGAGTGTATATTTCGTTGATTTCTTGCCAATGTATTCTAAAGTTCGAAGACATATTATAAAAATTTCAATGTTTTCAAGGGTAGTTTATAACAAGGGTAGGTTGAAAGATTATGAAATTGTATCCTAAAGCATGAAACAATCATTATTTACCTATTTTAACCCATATTTATGTTTTTAATGTTATTTTATAATTTTTGACAATTAGGGGTAGTTTTTACCCCTAAAAAACAAAAGTGTACAACGGCACAATATAGAAAATGAACTAGAGGGTGTAATAAGCCTAATTCCATTTTTTTTACAAATCGGTGCTGGACGAAAAAATTGCGAGGTTTCACCATTTTTTCAGCTTCATTATCTGAACTAAATGTATTGGTAATACAGAGATTAACTGGATTATATATTTCTATAAATCACTGATCTCGTTATGGAAAAAATGATGGAACGTGTTGGTATAAGAAAAAACAAACCAGTCCAAAAACATCCTAATGTTCCAAGATTCGAATTACAATTGAAAAATCTAGTCACTGATAACCTTGTAGGCGAACGCGCGTGTAGTGCAAGTAGAATCACTTTGGAGAGAGAGTCATTGATCTCTACAAAAAGTGTCAACTTTCAAACCACAAGTTTCAAACTCATCGTTAAAAGAGATAGGTAAAGAATTCTATACTCATACTAAAATGAGAACTGTTTCGGACAGGAGCGCTGACTGAAATTCGCTGAGAAGCATCTAATGAGAGATTGTGAAGAATCAATATGCGGACCAGCCAAATGGGAAAATTGCAACGACGCGGCGATTAAACCGCTAATTTAGTGACCCCGGTATGTTACAGTCCCCTTGCCGGGGCCAAACGCTCAGAATGAACAAGAAAAAAAGGATGACTAGCCTCACAAGTAATAAATGGCGGAGGTGCCACGACACAAACACCGATAATTTCAAGAATCCATGTTACCCCTGAGTTCCCCCTCCTGAGGTTTTTCAAATATCTGAGGACGGTTTTTTCATTGTTTTTCTGTCGAAGCACCTCGATGGTCGTCGATGGCGATGGATGGAGAGTTATCACCCGAAGACGATTACGAATAACAGCCATCGAAACGTCGTGAGACAACTCAACCTGAAACTTGATTTCAACATTTTTTCATATCATTTCATATTTTCTCATTTGCATTTCTTCGACTTTACTATTCCATATTCAATATCTCGATATTTTTGTCACAAGAATAGTTTTTTGTTCATTTAAACCTTTAATTTTATCCTCTGACCAGAAAATCCATTCCGAACTCTTTGTAAGTATTTAATTGCCTTGTTTGATTTGAATTCCTGATAAGTTTTGCAACAGGGTTCAATAGAAATCCGAACCAATATCATTCAAAGGTATTTATATTGTTCACTTGATTTCAGTTTCTCTCTAGTATACAAAAATGCTCAGCGAAAGTATTCAAAACAATAGCTTTTCACCACGGAGGATGAAGTTTCCAGCATTTTTCCCTTCAATTTGAGTCGAACATCGTACAAACCACCATTCTGAAAAATATCCCAAATTTGTCAAATTGTACGTCACTTTTACAAACTCGTACAATATTTGTGTTTGTTACGAAAGTACATATATCCTCTCGTCTCTCGTCGTCGAATGTTTTGTATCACTGTTAACTTGAGGAATGATAACTATAATTTGAAAAAATGGACTTCAACTGATAGAAACAACTCAATATGAAGACGGCGGAAAGTGCCTTATTTATCTCGAGAGAAAAAAGAGTTTGCATACTATTCTATTATTGTCATTTTCTTTATTCTCATTTACCTACGTAGTTACGCAAAAGTCTATCACATAAATCTCAGTAATGTTCCAGGAAGATTGCTACAAATAATTACGTGATATCAGGATCAGTTACTGATATGATAGTGGCTTTTTCGAAAATAAGAGTGAATGAATTTCGGCAAAGGTGTAGAATACGTCAAATCGCCAATTTTTTGTTATTTTTTTGGAAATCGCCAGAAACGGCCTATTATCGAAAAATACATAGGAATTTTGGCGCAGAAGCTATGAAAAACGATTTTTCCGTGTGAAAAATTGAAATTTTAGCCAAAAAACTAATAATTTCTGAGTTAAAATAAATCTCATTGTTTTGCTGCTTCAGTCACAAAATTTCGAACGGAATACAAGTACTCACACTTTTTTTGATTGAACACATCAGATAATTCACCATCGACACTGACAACAGTGACTGTCATAGTGACAACTTTGTACCTACGCACGTGATGTAAAGCAAAGTTGTCAAACTGTAAATTAGAAGAATGTCGTATTCGAATTGCCATCAAAACCCAAACTAACCTAGCATCATTTGAATGACGTCTGATTATTGAGATAAATCAAAAGCAAACCTAATTAACCTAGCATCACTTGAATAACGTCTGATTATTGAAATAAACGAAAATCAAACCAATCTAACCTACCATCACTTGAATAACGTCTGATTATTGAGACAAATAAAAATCAAACCTAACTAACCTAGCATCACTCGAATAACGTCTGATTATTGAGAAATATTAAAGAATGGGACCAAATGCAATTATGGTGCAAATCAAAAATTTTCAATAGTAAATATTTTTCTTTTTTTTTGAGAATTGAATATCATACCATATCGAAAAACCAGCACATACAAAATATTTCAGAAATCTCTGTGGTGCATCATAATATTCGTCTATAACAGTTGTCGATTATTTTCAACAACCAATCTAATTTTATCTCCTCATATATTATATATAATAAGTATATGAAAATGTATTGAAATCAAATATAATTGATCGAAATAAAACTTATTATGATCCAAAATGTGCAATCATGTGAAAGAATAAGTCAAACCTAACTCAACACAGAACCAATACTTAACAAAATTTTATTGAACTACTTCCACAACATCAATAATAGTCGTTACCGTCCTCCTCCATTAAGTCTAAATCTTCAATCGCATCAGCCGGATGCAAAGAAACATCTTCATAAAAAAATATACTTACCATGAATGAGAACGCGTGTGGTCCGAGAGATTTTGTGGCGCAGAAAAAGAAGACAGAACATGTCCATTTTCGAACTTTATAGGATAAAATAGAATATTTTGAGATTGTGGCAACATCGTACCAGTTATCTCTATGCAGCTGTCAAATGACTGAAATCTAAGATGTCTAGAAACACTGGTGTAGGTATTTATACCTGGGAAAGTTCGGGGTCTAAGTGGCGACACATGCCTACTATGATAATAAGCATCATGACCTCTTGACATCTAATATGCTCAGATGGCGTTTGTAACGAAAAGAGTTACAAATTTCTTAGGAAATACGGCCGACCTGACGGCTGGCTATACTTTTACTTTTGGACGCTGACTGATCAACAACCTATATTATTCGTTTAGAATACTGGCCAAATTCCCTATAATTGTGTTCCTTTCATTCGATTTAGTTTTTTTATGAGTATGACATCAGATTTTGCTCATTTTGTTGACTGCTCGAATCAAAGAATATAGTTTGTTGATCGATCGGTTGACTATGCACTTCCAATTAGCGTCAACTAGCGATGAAATTGGGAAACACACCACGATACGTAAAAATGACACTAATGACAGAAAAGTGTCGCCATAAAATCCTAAACAATATCGCATCAGTCCCAGCACCATCCTTCTAGACATCTTACTGAAATCTCATGAATGTTGGATCGTTGATGTCAACTTTTTAACTTGTAGTAATTAAATTCTAGTATTGAATGCAAACTGTGTGAGCTGTAATATGTACAAAAACATAATATTTATTCAAGAATAGTATATGTAGATATAATTTCATGAATGTAGTGGTAAGTACAAGGATGACATAAAAGTAAATCTAAGGTTTTTTTTTGTACCCTCCGCACATTGGTTTTTATTGAAATGATGTTTTCCTCACCAAAATTTCATGTTTTCCATTCATTTCAAGGTACCCTGAACTTCCCCTGCGATTTTTATCAGAATCTGAAATTTGACGTGTTCTACACCTTTAACTGAATTTCTTCTCACTGCTAAGTTGAAAATGGGCACGTTTTCAAATTATTGTGAATAATATGGAAAAAACTTTCATATACCAACACCTCATTTAGTCTGGAAGGGGTATTAATACATTCAAATCCAAAAAAATTATATAATCAATCATACGATTTATCCACCATAGCAGAGTAATGTACAACGAAACTCGAATTGCTTGATACAATTAACAAAAAAGGATAGAACTATCCTGAGACGTTATGCATCTCGAGTTCACCTATATGCCACTTCAGCTACCAGATGGATGTGGAATGTTGTTTCATAACAAACAGAGAAAGTGCTTTCGGTTAGCAGGTGAACTGAATACGGATATCTATCTATATTCGACTGATTCGAGTAGAAATGATGTGTTTGAAGGTATTTGGTATATTTCTCTGGGAGAATATAAAATGACTCATATTCAAAAATACAATAAATAATTGAATTATCGAAATAGCTGACGTATGATAATTATTGTTAGGAATGAATGATTTTTACGTTATACGTAAATATACTTCACTAGGACATGCAACCGAAAGGGCCTAAATATTCTGCCGTTGAATAAATTCTGTTGCAGACATTTGACGACGGTTGAACCCGATACAGGAAGCAAGGAAAGGCTCGAGAATGAAGAGACAAACAAGAAAATCTTTTGAGAGCACAGAGTGATCCGGTGGCTGGGAAAACTACAAAGGGGCCCTTATTGACTATAACCCATCCCAATACCCCTGACAGAAAAAAAATGTGATATTGCTATTATTCATATATCAATGACATTCCCATTTAAGTGTGATTTCTCGGTGATATCAAATTTTTTATGCTAAATTCATATGTTGGCAAAAACAAATCAGTTATGTGAAATTGGGCTGAACTGTGTCTTTATATGTGATAAAACGAGGTTGTAGATCATCTAACGTTGACATAACTATCCCTTTTTTTTGTTCAATGGGTAGTTTTCAAAAACGTTATGTATGGTATCTTTGAGTGAAAGGAGAGGACGCTATTATTGCATATAAAAAACACGCGTATCTTTCACTCCACATAGGAAACTCTATCTTAAAATGATAGGTTCTGTAGCACGATACTCTATACTTTACTTCACATCGATCAAGTAAACGATAATTAACCCAAATTGTCCAGTAGCTAGTCGACCCCATTGAAAGTTGCGGTCTATAATGATATCACACTTGTATGTTCCTAAATGACCTGGAAAATGCACTTAACAAAATCGAAGGCAAACTTGTAAACTGACAACACTTTCATGTTCCATAAGGTGGCTATTTGATTCAATTTCATTCAACGTAACAGTAGGCGTTCATTTCATTTGAGTTTAGGATAATTGAAAATAGTATCGCTTCTCCAAAGGGCGGCAATTTTTCAAATCATTTTTCTCTCTCAATTGTCGAATACTCTCGTGGGGTAGAATCGTCACGTTACGTAACGACGTTTCAAGTATCACTGGTCGGTCGGTGTGGCCAAGCGGTCGAAGGCGCGGTCCTTGATATTTAAGTTGGCTATTTTCACTGCAGGTTCGAGCCGCGGTCGGGGCAGAATTTTTCTGACCGGCTAGGTGCCATTGGCAATTGTTAGTTGTCTAGATCCTGGTAGGTGGGCTATCTGGATTGAATACACCAACCGACCTGGTAGCACTAGGTTTTCCTATAGTTAAAATAGCGAATGCGCTACCGTGAAAATCAGTAAGACGCCCCAGAGCGCTTCGGCAACCAAGATGATTAGTCGACCCTTGCCCGCACAATAAAGGCTTTGCCTTCTGGACGCATTCGTGGAAGTGTTCAACGAAGGGCAATATAAATAAAAATATAAATATTCACTTCTGAAATAGATCTACTAAGAATTAAGAAATATCTGTTGAGAATAAAGGCAGAATAGTAGAAAATTAATGAAATATTTTCACGTGTTGAATATTAGTGGATTTCTTTCAAATTATGTTTTGTTATATGTACTCATCCAGTCAGTTTATCATGAAATGAACTAAGAATTGTATTCTGGTATACATGTTTTTAATCATTGGGATACCATTAACCTTTTACAGAACGTTCATTCAATATACCTAACTAGATATCCCAGATCATGTGATGTCGGGGGGGCAAACGTTTTTATTTTTACTGATTTTATCACATTCCATGTGCAAAACCAGTTTGAAATTCGTGTATCCTCATCTTCCATTATTCAAATGCTTAATGAAGAATAGAGAAACACTGAGGACGCACCAGTTTTACCATGGAAATCACCAGGTCTTTTGAAAAAAACAAATGGAACATTCTGGGGGGCAGATGCCCCGATATGGGTTCATTTAACATGTATCGAGAATGCCTTCTACACAGAACACAGAAATGAATTTAGCAATGTAACAGCCCTCCCGCATAAAATTTGGGAGCTTAGTGTCAACAACCACTGGAATAGTTCAGAAAATGAAGCGAAGAAAATACTAAAACCTCGCAATTTTTTCGTCGAGCACCGACTTATACAAAAAATTAGGATCAGGCTTATTACACCCTCTAGTTCATTTTTTATATTGTGCCGTTGTACGCTTTTTATTTTTTTAGGGGTGAAAACTACCTCTAATTGTCAAAAATTATATAATAACATTGAAAACCTTAATATGGGTAAAAATAGTTAAATAATGATTGTTCCATGCTCAAGGATACAATTTCATAATCTTTCAACCTACTCTTGTTATAAACTACCCTTGAAACTATTGAATTTTTTTTATGTCTTTGAACTTCAGAATACACTGGTGAGAAATATACGAAATATACACTCACACACGCGAGCAGATTTTTCTTCTTCCCTGTCTTCCAATATGAATGGAAAAAGTGGTACATATAACGTAACGGCCGAGTATACCGGTTATGTAGATCACTACGCTCCGAAGAGGGTAATTCAAATTAAAAAAAAAATTGATCGTTTTTTTAAGCATAGCTCCTTCATTTTAGGTGATAGAAAATTTTGTTCGCGAACGATTTTGTAGAGCTTTTCAAAAACTATAAGACTATGTGAGGAAAATTACTTAAGATCCCCCTAATTTTCAAATGGGAGAGTTCAAAGCGCTTGACTAAGGTGATGTTCGACCGTAAATGTAGGTGTTAAACGGCTATATCTCGCCGAATATTCACTTAACAAAAAATCTACATACAGGGAAATTATTGTAATTGAAAAAGCTTCAATATAGTACTGTATCGTTTCTTTCGTATCTTTAGTATTTTGGGAGATATTTATAAGAAAAGGATTAAAAACACGAAATTGAAAAAAATTGTTTTCTCTTATTAATCATTTTAAATTGGTTACACTTCGTAGGTGTAATAAAAGTACATATATAAAGAAAATCACAGAAGATGGAATGATTGATAACAATTGATAGGAGCACCGACCGTAAAAAATTGTAAAGAAGAGAGGCGAGTCTCCGACCCTTCTACGATGTTCCAACGAAGTGAGCGAGTCTGTGAGCGAAAAATCACAAAAAAGACCCATTGCCTTCCTCTATATAAAATCAAGAAGCTTCAATGAATGTTTTGGTGCCGAGCCCCATATATGAGAACTACATTCCAAGACAGGCCGTATTTGTGCCTTAGATCATAAGAATCTGACGGGAAGTGAAGTATTTCTTCGCACGAAATCGAAATCCAAGCTTCTGGAAAGAACCCCCAGCGATCGATGTCACATGATTTTAACAGGAGGGATTATTACTGATCGTAAATCCTAACATCAAGATACTTGACTTTGTAGGAAGGATTACTCCTGACATCTAAATACTAGATTGAGATAGATTGGAGAAGATACATGCCAGAGTTTTCTCAGCATCAAATTCCACCAGGGTGATTTTACTTCATTCTATTATTTTCTCCAAGTCATCGTTAATTCTATTGACACTAATGTTCCTCTGTTTTTTTTCTTGTGCTGTTATGGTGACTCCTGAAGATATACTAGGATGAAGAGTACTGTCGTCTGCAAAACAATGCCCTGAACAAGATGTTTTCTCCAACAAATCATTGATATGAAGCAGAAACAAAGTGAGCGCCAAAACTGAACCGTTTGGAACACCTGGATTCATTGAGATAATATTAGACGATATTCAACCTCATATAGAGACCTATCAGACCAGATACTCTTCAAGAAAGCAGAAAACTGAGGAGGCAAACCATAAGAAGGCAGATTAGAAAGAAGACCTCCATGCCAAACTCGATCAAACGCTTTCGAAATGTCGAGTGCACTGATGGAATTCTGCCAAATATGTGAAACATACGCCAATGAGTCACTGGCTGATCTCTGATGACGAAATCCGCTTTGTCGACCCTAATTACTCCTGATTCCTCTAGATATTTGTTAAGCTTCATGTTGTTTGCTTTTTCCAATTCTTTGGAAATGATAGAAATCATCTATAATTAAGTGAAATTTATTTAAGGTCCTCCAACAATGAAATTTGGTGTATCATTCCTCAATACTACAGTCAGCATCTCTTTCATTCAGTTCTCAAATTACAAAAGCGTTCAGTCAGATACATAGATACCTAGAGCCGGAGCACTTGCACATCACTATTCGTAAGTGGAATAAGCGTTGCGGACGGCAGCGGCGGTGCTTTGCTAGTCTCGACACGTTATACTGAATATGGAATATGCAAGTTTTTACATGTAACAGTTGCACAGCTTCTTGAAATATGATCTGCCCACATTGATAGGTGAAGCCAATCCAACATTTTAGTTCTCACTATCGAAACCAGATAAATTTTCGTAGATCCCGTTCACAAATTGTGAACGCTAATTTTTCGAACACGCCAAAGTAGTCAGGTCTCCCGTGGACCCCTTGGTCCACCTGGACCACTTTGGAAATCAGTTATCTAGATAGTTTCGGAAATGAAAAGAAAGCGATCAAAATTGTACAAGGAGTCATCAACATCCATAATCATGATGGATTCAGAATGACGAATTGGATCAGCAATTCGATTCAAGTGATCAGAAACATACCAGCTGAATTGAGATAAAAAAATTGCACCGATGGTACGGTTTCAGCAATGAAATTATTGAGATCCAATTGCATACTTTTGATGATGGAAGTGAGAAAGGATACGCTTCTTTCTGTATCATATTTCAGAATGAAAGATTCCAGTGGAAGTATGAAAACCTTGTTGGCTATGGCAAAATCAAGAGGTACTTCCTTGAAACATACAATTTTTCTAGAATTGAACTTCAAGCATTTCTTCTTGGATCACGATTGGCTAAGACAATACAGAATGGAAACAACCTGAATATTAAGATAATTTTTTTTGGATTGATCCGAAAATAGCCCTAAGTTGAATCAAGTCTCAACCAAGATATGACAAAATATTCGTCGCAAATAGGATATCAGAAATATCGAACAATACGAATCCTGAAGATGAGTACCTGCTCCATACAAAGCTTAACGTAACCGATGAAGCAACGAGGGGACTCTGGAATATCGATCCTTCCAGAATTCGTTTCGAGGTCTTCAGTTAGCAATTTCCCAAGAGAATTCATCGCCTCAATATGAAGAAACAATACTAGTTGATATGGAGCATAAAAAAAATAATTTGGTGTTTTCGAGACATGAGAGAACCGGAATGGGCATGATCCTCAACTATTAAGATTTTCGAACTATGTAAGTCTAGTGAGATCAATTGCGCAGGTGATGACATTCATCCACATCATGAAATGAAAACATGGATTGTCAAAAAGAAAAAAAAAGGACTTTTGTATTCCGTGTAGGAATATTTTTATTGAAAACGTAGCGAACCCCTTTGACTATGAAAGTCATCATCAGTGCTTACTTGAAAATAAGTAATGTTTGAAAATCTTTGAAATATTACTTGCTTTCAGGTAAGAACTAATGATTAATTTTCTAAAGCAAAAGCACTTCGCTACAATTTTAGATATATTTCTGCGCGATTGAGAAGCGAGAAAAACCCTAAAAAGCAAATTTGTCTCTACAATTTGAATTTTTTCATTGATCTAAACAACATTTTAGGGCTCAGTGGATATTTCGATGAAGCACAACGTTTGTGTATGGATATGAGGCAGCTAATCATCTTGTATTTTAGGAGCTGGTTGACGACCCCATCGATAAGACACTACCAAACGCGGAACCATTACAAGGAAGGAAAGAGTTGTTAATCATTCTAGGGAAAAATTTTGGATTATTAAACGTAAGATTGGCTGTGAAGACCTATATATCCTCTTCTATTATCTGCAGTAAGAATAATGACAAGTTAGTAAGTCATTAAATGGGCCAAATTCCATTTTTTCAGAACAACTGCACAATCTAGGCCTTTCATGATAATAGGCATGGATTACTTTGGGCCGATGACAGTAACTATCGGCAGAAGGAAAGAAACAAGACATTTCATCTCGAACCACGGATTCTCATGTCATGGCAATTCGATGATTAATTACCAAACTACACTCCAAAGATGGAAAAAAAAACTATATGGAGCCGAGAAAGAAATGAAATCAATAAACAACAGTTTTCGTGCTTTCGGCATAAACAGTGGCATAGAAATACACCAACGGCAAGTCATATGGGAAGAATGATATGATCACTCAAAAACCCATAAAGACGATTCTAAATCAGTAGAGTCCCGAATACTCCAGTCTATGAGGGTGAAAAAAGTGTAAACTTTGTATTTATCCCATACAGCAACGATTCGTATAAAAATTTGGATATTGGTTCTACTCACCCTCTATTCCAAAATCTACCCCGTGCCGTGGGTTGCTTTCTCCCTGGGGGTGGATGCCACCCCTTCTGAGGGGTGAAATTTTTTTTATTGGAAATAAGTGCGGAAATCAATAGATCGACTAATTCTAAGCACTTTTCGTTCAATGGAGTTTTTTCTGAAAAGCAATACTTTTCGACTTATTCGCGAGTGGAATTGTCAGTTTTCAGTCAAAAACAACACATTTTCAGATCCTTTTTCGTGAATAACTGGAAAATAATGCATCTAATCGAAAAACCTGCAGAGAGCAAAATTATAGCTTTTGAAAAAAAAAACAAAGGCGATTATTTATTTGTGATGTATGCAAACCCACTAAAAACTGAATAATTGCTTGTTGAAAGTTGATTGGTATTTTCAAACGCCAAAATGGAAAGTTTCTACGTACAATAACCAAAAACTAATGCATTTTTCGGGTAAAACTAATTGGACCTTTTCTAAAGTCCTTCAAAAATCCTTTATTTTTGTCATTTATGAAAGTCTCTAGCATCAAAATTGACCGAGGTATGAAGGAAATAATGTTGATTCCTATTTTTTCGTTGAAAAAAAATTGTGAATAACTCATCCTCTCTTCTCCCCCCTTCCCCCTTTGAAAATATCGTTGTTACTTCATAATTCACTTCATTCATGTTCTTTCAATGAGTTCTGATTGTTTCATCAATTGAAAGTACGTAGTTTTGGAAAAATTGAGATTGAAGAGAAAAAATCATATACGTAATTCAGCGAAAAATCACAATTTCTTCGAAATAACTCGAAAAGTATTGATCACATGCAAAATTTTTTGGGGTACAAAATTAAAGGCTATTCTTCTCTGAAAATTTCGGTCTCATTTTTTTCTGCAGGATGATAATAGAGTAAGATATGGCCAGTTAAATATTGTGAGGGTTCGCGCAAAGTACCTTTTTTGAGCCTTTTCAGCATAAACCTTTTCAAAAATATAATCTCAAACAAAAAATAATGTAAATGAGCTTATAGCTCTCGAAAAAAAAAACAAAATACTTTCTTGGTGGATTTGATTGCTTGAAGTCTAAGCGAGTTATAGGAAAAAAAACAAAAACATTTTTTGTAGAAATTAGAGTATGTACATTAGTATATTGAAGAATACACATAGTAACTATATTTTGGGCCTAGTGGAACTATTTGTATATTATATATGTATATATACATATAGTTCCACTAGGCAACGATTTTTTCCAAAGGGGGGGAAACCAAGGATGAGTTATTCACATTTTTTTTTCAAGGAAAAATAGGATTGAACATTATTTCCTTCATATCTCGGTCAGTTTTGATGGTAGAAACTTTTATAAACTACAAAAATAAAGGATTTTTGAAGGACTTCAGAAAAGGTTCAATTAGTTTTTCCCAAAAAATGCATTGGTTTTTGGTTATTGTACGTAGAAACTTTCCATTTTGGCGTTTGAAAATACCAATCAACTTTCAATAGGCAATTATTCAGTTTGTAGTGGGTTTGCATACATCACAAATAAACAATCGCCTTTGTTTTTTCAAAAGCTATAATTTTGCTCTCTGCAGGTTTTTAGATTAGATGCATTATTTTCCAGTTATTCCCGAAAAAGGATCTGAAAATGTGTTTTTTTCTGACTGAAAACCGACAATTTTCCTCGCGAATAAGTCGAACAGTATTGCTTTTCAGAAAAAACTTCATTGAACAAAAAGTGCTCAGAATTAGTCAATCTATTGATTTCCGCACTTATTTCCAATAAAAAAAATGTTCACCCCCAAGAAGGGGTGGCATCCACCCCCAGGTAGAAAGCCACTCTCGGCACAGGGTAGATTCTGAAAAAGAGTGTATGTAGATCCTGAATACAAATTTTTATGCGAATCGGTGCTGTATGGGATAAATACACGGGAAAATGGTCATAGACTGGACTAGAAGAATACTCTCTACAAACAATCTTTACTGAAATAAAGTATTCAGTATATAACCATGCTCTTTTACGTGTTTTAGGACCAGAATGATGCAGAAGCTTCGACACCCAATCATTTCCTTATCGGAAAGTCCAATGGAGTTATTCCCCCGTGCCTTTCGACTGAGTTGGATTCATATTTGAGAAAACTGTGGAGAGTGGCACATTGATTCACAGACCTATTTTGGGAAATATGGCTACGTGAGTTCGTAACTGAAGAGAAGTAAATGACAGTGAGCAACTCTTACTCGAGTTTTTCCAGGGCGAAACAACAAAGTACCTACGGTAATTTATCGACGATCCATCACGAAAGTGGTCCTATTGAAACCAAAATAGCTTTTTCATTTCTTTGAAGCCCCGGAGAATGATATAGACTTGATCACATCCTGTATTGAAGATTCAGCATCAATTTGTTTCAATATAGTTACTAATGTTTATTATTGATTTTGTCAGTCTGTTGACGAATGAAAGAGTCGAAAAGTAAAAACTGTATTTTGCGGAAAATAAGTGTTTTGCCCAAACATATATATTGTGATATCAAACAACGTCCTGTCATCGTTCATTTGTAGTGAGAATATTTCAAAACACAACGAAAATAACATCCAGATTGTTACTGGGTTTGAAACTGGGCTTAACATTGAGGTTTCTGTTAACTATCCGACGTCACCGTATGAACGTCAACCTGTAGTTGGGTAGTGAAAGCGTTCAACTCCACTTTCCTTCGGACGTAACCATTTTATAATGGTGATCTCGAACGAATTTGTCCATTTGGGTATAGCTAATCGATTCGATGTAAAATGAACTGCAACCCAAAATTAGCTCAGTGCATATTAATAATGAATTTCATTCAATAACTGTTTGCTACGTGATTAGCATGTAATAATCTATGTAATCAAGAAGTATTATTCCTAGGAATTGAGGAAGTGGTTACACCATTTTCCGTGGACTATTGTTGGTAAATGCGAGCCAAACGGATATCTCTTCAGTTAACCGTGCGAATAACAGTTCACCATAATGAAATTCAGGTAGCGTGTATACTCGACGATGGAATCTCCGAATACGTCTGCTGACTGATTAACATCCTGAATAGTAAAAATTTAGAGTCCAATGCATTAAAAAACGTAACATCATATATAACATGAAAAATTATATCAATTAAACCCCAAAACTAAACTAATCTCACCTGCGCTCGATGTGAGTTCCGCTAATAGGCATCTCCTGAAGATTATCACCTTGTTAGTGAAAGGCACGTCGAGTGTGAGTGATATTAGTTTGGTGCTAGGGTAGTTGATCTGCTCCATAGAAAATTTACAGTGTTACACCGAAAGTTTCAATCTAACCAATCATTTTTCGTGAAATTTGTTTAAAAAGGCGCCACCGAGACCTCTCGACTGTGAAGAGACAACCTCTATCGAAAATGCCCCTCTCAGACATACCGGTGTGTAGGGGGCTTAAAGTATACTTAAATCCAAGTATCTACTTCGATTATATCTAAAATGAGTGACCATTTTTGAGGAATTCGCGAATTCCCTGTCAGTGTTAGGACACCGTGCCAACCAATATCTCTGATTCATGGAAAACTCTAATGTACAGGAAACATCGTGTTAACCAACAAAAAGTGCTTATTAGTCATGTAATCTAAACTATCGCGTCAACGAATGAAATTGCTCATTCGAGACTCACAAGGAACAGACCGTTCGAAATGTTTTGTGTTCGCAAGTCCAGCCGAGTATAACTGAGGAAACCTATGGCGGATCGAAACAGCTGTCCGGCATTGGATTCGTGAATACAATCATTTCGATTATCAAATTCTGATTCATGTCGGTTGCAGCTTCTTCTGCAAGAAGACCGAAGACGATTCTCGTTCACGGCGGTTCATTTGTTACCGCTTTACCGTCCGCTGTTAAAGATCCCATCTACTTGATGTAGTAGGAGTTTGAGTTTTCGGTCATCCAGCAGATGGCGTTTCATCTCAGAGCTTCACATCATCTGCACAAGATTCTGACTTCTGTTTCATAAGGAACAGACCGTTCAAATCGTTTTGTGTTCTCGCAAGTCCAGCCAAATGTCACTGAGGAGACATATGGTGGGTCGAAACAGCCATCTGGCGTGGGATTAGTGAATGCCATTATTTGAAACTTCGAATTTCTGGTTTCTGTCGAGCGTTGCATCTTATTCTGCAAATAGATTTGCCCGCTGTTAGAGGTGCCCTCTATTTGGTTTAGACGGAGTTTAGCATCTAGCAGATAGCGGTTCGGTATAGTATAGTATAGTATAGTATAGTATAGTATAGTATAGTATAGTATAGTATAGTATAGTATGGTATAGTATAGTATCGTATAGTATAGTATAGTATAGTATAGTATAGTATAGTATAGTATAGTATAGTATAGTATAGTATAGTATAGTATAGTATAGTATAGTATAGTATAGTATAGAGAACAATTTCAGGCAATGAATTTTCTGTAATGGCTGGTGAGCATCTGGTCGAACAATTTTACAATGAGACATCTGCTATTTCCAGAAAACATCGTGCCAACATATTCAATGTTCTTTTTGAATTCATGTCGTTTTGTTGAGACATTGTGTAAATAATTTCGATCGGTTGAATATCGACCTAACCAATATTGACTGATTACAGAAATTTTCTGTTGATGTTAAGAGAAAATAGTGTTTATGATGTTTGGAGTCAACAATTTGATTAGTCATTGATATTTTCTTCATTGTTCAGACGAAACGTCACTAATGATGTGTGGGGACATAATTTCGTAAGGTTCAATTATCTGAGAGCGATATGAAACACTTGAACAGTTTAAAAATACCCTGAAGGTGTTCATGAACTAAAACACAGTATGTTGTATTTGTACTTGAATGAGGCTTACGGACATAAGAATCAATAACAGCTACCTACCACAGATTCCGGTCGACAAAAAATTAAGATCTTAACTGACCCAATCGTATAGGAAATTCTGATTCGAATTGTTAGGTGAAAATTTGTTATTACTCGGGTATAAGTGGTGAAAAAGGGTCTGGAGAGCACCAAACGAATAAAAACGTGCATTTCGGGAAATTATGAGAAAAAGGCAAAATATGCACTTTTTCGGATTTTGAAATGCTATCACTCCGGAACGAAGAAGAGTGCCACATTTCAACTTGGATTTCTGTTGCACTAAAATTGTTTCGAAACTAGGTGTTGTGTGAAAAGGCAAAATTCAAGAGACAAAGGTACCGGAAAAGAGCAAACGACTAGAAGACTGGAAGTATTTCTGCTACATTCTATAGGTACCTCCTTTTTCTTACTTTTCGTTACCCGGGAACCAAAGGTATGTCCTTGAGAATATCGTTTCATTAGGAGAAAAAATGATAATTTGTGTTGGTGGTGTAGTTGGCGGACTTTACTGAGAGTCATTCATGAATACCGATGCTCAGCAATCGAATAATGCAAAACTATAATATAACATCAAACTTGAATTGTGTTACATTTACTGCCTAGGCGGAAAATTCAATTGCTTTGTGCCGGCGGTATGGCAAGAAAAACTCAACAATCGTAAGGGGTCCACCTGGGTTCGAACCCGCACAAGAAGTGGCGATTACAGGCAGATTGGTAAAATATTTTTGAAAATTACGAATAGTTTTGTAAATCAAGCCTCAGGTGCAAGTTTTTCCTTGGTATGCTCCAGATTCCCGGGTAGCAATCATTGATTGTAGGCTTCAATTATATCAATTTGCATTTGAATACCATTTGCTAATAATATGTCTCGAAGGTATTTCGTTTCTACCTTTTTTTATGAGACACTCGATACACATTTGAGGAATATTTCGTTTCTACGTCTCAACACACTTTGATTTCACTGATTTGTTTGCTGAAAAAAGATGGAGGAAATAACGACCAACGAAGTTCAATAATACAGGTTCATTGACATCAAAATCCGAACTTTGCAGAAAGAGTTGCTATTTCGGATCTTTAAATCACGAAATCCGCGGCTAAATACGAAATGAAAGAACCAACAATGCAAAATCACAAATTTATAGAAACGGGGTTTGCAACAATGATCGAAGATTTCAAAATGCAAGTTCGTAAACGGTATACGAACTTTGCGGTTGAGCCAAATCTGACCAATTTCGACAGTAAGAACGGCTTACAAACTTCAAAATTTTGAAATAACGATAAACAATACTCCTGATCCTAGCTGAAGCCTAGCTAAAGACAAGAGGTCGAAAGAGCGAGAACCGAACAAATAATGAATAAAAGGAGCATAGATAATGGCAAAAGGCCGAATTAGCAAAACTGAAATTTATTATTTCCCGAGTTATTTCCGGTGAGAACAACGGTAGCAGACTAAATTCGGAGCAACTACAAACACGACTGAAGCAGACTGAACTCAATTCTCAATGAATCAATGGTAAATCGGAACTGAATACACGGTCGGTTTGGCCAGTTTCAAATATTTTTCAACTTATGGGAAATCAATAAACTCGGTAAAGAATGTGTTTTTATAATAACGGTAGCCAATTTCAAATAGGCCGGGGTTCGAATCCTCGCCGGGCCACCGTGCTGGGTAATCGCACGTTAAAAGGTAAGGCCTCGTTGATCCATTGCTCGCACAAGTTTCGACTTCTGAGGGTTGACGTTCGTCAGCTGGTTAACGGAACGAACAATTTCAGAACAACAACAACTAGGCCGATAAAAAATCCGAATTGGGTAAATATTTATGAAAAAATGATATTTTTCAAATCTTTGAAGCATTTCTTTCCCAACAAAACATTAAACAATAGTTGTTCTTCATCTAGGGCTGTTATCACATCCCAAATTCAACAGCTAACAGTTACCAATTTCACTAGGTTTTTCTAGAAGATACAATACAAAATTATGAGAACACGATTCTAAATATATTTCATGAATTCCTAAATGGTATACTACTTTCAGATCAATACATAAACACAACCATAACAAGAAAGCGGCAATGAACTTATGAAAGATAACGTACTCATCAGCGCTGAAACAATATCAGTACAAATCAACATACAAGATTCAAAAAAATCAATCCGCAAAACAAATACTCATTACATATTACAATTGTGATGAAAAAATCCCACCCTACCTACGTACCTAGCGCAGTATTGAGTTGGTATGTACGTTGGTTACAATGCAAGGTTAACGCCCGCCGCCTGGCGCCGGGTATTTGTGTAAATATTGCAATAAACATGTTCAACGAAAAGAGATTCACTCTAAACGAACCAACCATTAAATTTCAACACAATGATTAGTCTGTAATTCAGTAATGAGCACTCAAAATAATCAGAGTGATAATCTACACTAAATATAACCCCAAATTTCTATTTATTTCAGGTCCACCCGATTCTAAAAATGACGATTTCTCTGCAAACATTGAGGAATAGTTATTTTTTTCACTGAGGAGCATAGTAATAGATTGACTGCCGCGGCTGATACATATTTCATAGCCGAGCGTAGCATCGAAATACTCGACTTTGTAGGAATAGTCACTCCTGACATCTGAATGATGGATGAAGAGACATCGGCTTTCTTTGAGAAGAGACATGTCTGGGTTTTCTCTGCGTTAAATTCCACCATGTTTATGTTACCCCAATCTATTTATTTCGAAAAGTCATCGATGTTGTGATATTTATTAGTTACCCTGTATTTTATCATTGTTCCATTGCCTTTGAATAACATAACAATCGATAATTCTCTTGGCGTTAATGCTCCTCTGAATATTTTTTTTGCTGGTTCCCCTTACCAGAGAAACTGGTGTGATGAGTACTGCCATCTGCAAAACCATGTTATGTCAAACGAAATGTAAGTATAACTACTTCTCTTCGGGCTTGAACGTCGTTCTTTGGAATTTCTTCCTGACGAAGCTGGCCACTCGCGCTAGCGAAACGTCAGGAAGAAATTCCAAAGAACGACGGCCTTCAAGCCCGAAGAGAAGTAGTTATACTGATAACCTCGGCCGCGAAAGCCTTAACCATTTTGTCAAACGAAATGTTTTTCTCTGCTCACCTCAAATAATTTCCACTATAATTTCCTATAGGCTACCCAGGCGGAAAAAATTTGGATAAATATCTGCCTCACCATGATAATACGAAACGAAATAAGTATTTTATAGGTCGAAAACTATTGCTGTGGAATTTTCACCCGTAATAGCACTAGTGCTTCATTTATTTCCGGAAATTCGAGCTCACGAATATTTTGGAAGTTATTCCGAGCCGAAATATTCGTGAGCAAGAAATAATTTCCAGGGATAATTCAAGTACGCATTGTATTTGGTAAGAAAATTCCACACCATATTGAAATTGAAATTAGCCTTTCAAAGTAGGTATATCAAAATAGGCTTTGGATTACATATTCAGATTACAGATTTAATATTCAAAAAATTATGTGAGCTTCAGCAAAATGAATCAATTCGGTCAACAAACTACCGAAGTTATTCATTGTAGCGACTTTAGTTGCATAGAAATATTAGCTAGATTTTCAACACGGTATATTTGATGCCTACATGAATGACATTCTCAGCTGTCTGTCGATGAAACGCATCATCGAATACTCTGATCGAACAGAACAGGGTCGATTTATCTAGAAGGCTAGATATTCTATTGGCGCCTCGAACTTTCAGAATAAGAGCGCCTAGAACATCGGGAATATTCGCTCGAAAATGACTCGATCGACTAGCCTATGGGAGAAGCCGTCTCCAAGGAGACTAGCGCTTTCGAGTTTGCGCCGATTGGCCCAGCTCGTTGAATTATGTTGATAATGCTCAGTGGTAGCGTTAGGGAGTTTCGTAACAATATTTTCTGTAGGTTTAATTGGGATTACCACCATAAATATTTTGAGTGCTCATTGCTGAACTAAAAGATGTCCTAGTCGTCGTTATGATTAGATTGGAAAATTGGTTAGTATGTTTAGAGGTGTATCTTTTTTTGTGATCCATGTTCATTGAAATGTTTGACAAGAAAACCACGTGGCATGCGGCGGTAGCCTTGCATTGTTATGGACATACGTACCAACTCAAAACTGCGTTAGGTAGGTAGGGTGTGAAATGTTTTTACCGAGCACCACACGTACCTACTTGAATTATTCTCAGAATTTTTTTTTCGCTCACAAATATATCAAGAAATAATTTCAAAATAGTAACACTACTTTGGCTTGGGTTTGAAGGCCGTCGTTTTTTGGAATTTCTTCCTGACGTTTCGTTGGCGCGAATGGCTAGCTTCTTCGGAGGCTCATACATCTTGAGTCAGACTCCGATGATTCAGTCATATCTAACTCAATATGTATGAGCCTCTGAAGAAGCTAGCCCATTCGCACCAGCGAAACGTCGTCAGGAAGAAATTCCAAAAAACGACGGCCTTCAAACCCGAACCGAAGTAGTGATACTGAACACCTCGGTCGCGAAAGCCTTAATCATTTTTCACATCATCTTTTTTTACGTTAGAAAAACAAATACATTATTTCCCACTTCAATAAATTGATGAAGTCACTATTACATTTTACTCCTCGTAGCAGGGTGGAAAAAAGTAATTCGTGGTGTTACTAATTTTGAAGAATTTATATTTTTTAGGATTATGCCGCAATATTCGATGTTAGGGTCATCGATCTCTATGAAAATATTTCACTTGCACACCAATCTTACCGATTATTCAACAGCTGCAGTGGTACTTGCAGCATCAATTTTATTCCCCTGAAGATTCTAACCTTGTTAGCGGAACGCGCGTCGAGTGCAAATAATATGAGTTTGGTGTTAAGGTAATTGATCTCTACAAAAAGTTTCAACTCGTACACTAGAGGTTCCAATATTATCATTTTATCGAATATTTCCAAAAAAGGTCAATGATTCCATTCAATTTTCACTAGATGCCACGGTTGATAAGGGTACGCAGAAAAAATAAAACGTCAACAAGCAGAAAAATGTTGTGTCCTTATAGCGCGTGCGGGCTAGTGCGGGCTATAAAGTGAACTGAATGCCCAAATGAGCATAAAGTGCACCGTTATATAGTAGCTAACTAAGCAACCAAGACAGAATAATGAACTAGTACGACATTAAAAATATACTGGTTCCGGAAAGATTAAGTGATTGAAATGGAACTCTCCAAACATCTTGCAAAATAAACTATTCACACTGTCCAGCAGCTACGCGTCATACACGCACAAACACGAAAAATATTCTTGCCAAGAATGTCAGTCCGCTCCTTCGCTGCCTTCACGTGTCGTTGCCACATCGTTGTCGATTAGTGTGTTTCATTTTTCGTGTCTTTTGAATTATCCTTCAACCAAATTCATCTCAAAAACTTATGGAGAAATTCGTTAATATTATGATTAATGTAACATATATATATATATATATATATATATATAAATATATATATATATATATATATATATATATATATATATATATATATATATATATGCGAAATTGGTATTCTGTGAGTTTATCCGTTGGTTTGTCGGTATTGACTTTCGACGTTTCGCCAACATCTCAGTTGGCATTTTCAAGAATGTTACTGCTCCTACGTGGTGCTAGCAACTGTTGTTTGAAAAACTTCTGCCAGTTTTTAAATGACTTCTCGATCGTAAATTGTAGCCGATATGATCCGCTCCGTCAGCCGTCGGATTGATTATGGTTGTCGGACCTTTGGCTAATGACTCTTCAGGTAATAACGGTCGGTCTGGTTTGTGGTGACCTGCATCCACCGAAGGACCATTTCCCGAACTGTTTTTCTTTTTGTTGATGAGGGCCCTCCAGACATTTGGAATATTTTGAAAGTCGTCTCTTTTGTTTATTTCTTCATGTTTTTCTATCTCGATGGCTTCCCTAATTTGGCGTGTTCTGAAATGGTTCACCTGCGCTATTTGCTTTGCTGCCTCGAAATTTATTTTGTGACCCGTCTGGTGGTGGTGTTGAAAAAGGGGTGAAGATGTTTGTTTTGTTCTTATGCTATTTTTGTGTTCCTGCACTCTAGCTGACATTCTCCTATTCGTCTGGCCAATATATTGCTTACCACAGTCCCCGCATGTGATGCTATATACTCCTTGGTTTTCGAGAGGAATCCTGTCTTTTGGTCTCGGTAAGCAAGACGAAATGGTCCTTTGAGGTTTGAAGACGGTTCGTATATTTTGTTTTCTCATGAGTCTTCCAATTTTGTCGGTGACGCCGTTGATGAAAGGTAGTGTCACTAATTTTCTGGGTTCTGGGGGGTCCTCCGTCCTAGTTTTTCTTGGGTTTGTTTGCGCATGGATTGCCCTTCTGATTGAGTGTGTTCCATAGCCATTTTGTCGAAGTGCTTCTGATGTCTCTGCTAGCTCTGCTTGTCTGCTGTTGTTTCCGTCAGACGAAAAGATCGGGACACCAGCGAGTTTACTACGGAATGTAGTTGTCTGGGGTGATGGTGGGATTCGGCGTGTAGGTATCTGTTCCCAGATATATATATATATATATATATATATATATATATATATATATATGATGAGCTGTTTTATCGAGTTTCATTTCGTGTTCTGTGGTTTTGATCCTCTGAAGGATAATTATCATGACGTTTCTGCAAAGTCTCATTTGCCATCTTCTAGGTGATGTCTAGAGTTTTGACCTCCGACCAATTAATTCGAGTTCTGCTTCTCAATGTATAGGGATGTTCATTAATGGTATCTTTGATCTGGGCCCCTCCCACTTTCTTCGTTGGTCCGACTGCATTTGTCATTATGTCTGGGTAATTACGTGGTAAGGTCCGAGTTTATTCTTGTGGTGTGATCTGCTTGTTTTTGTTTAGTGATAGGATGGATTTCCACGTTCTTGGTAATTTTTGGGCGTCATCTCTTTTGTTCATACTACTCGGCCGTTTCTCAATTTCGATAGCCTCTCTGATTGTTCGAGAGTAGAAGTTTTCATCGCTCGCTAGTGTTTTTGTGTTTTCGAAATTGATGTTTTGTCCTGTCTCCAACATACATAAATTTCGAAAACACAAAATTATTGGCTTTTCAGATAATACTGCAATATTCTAACAAAGCAGCTAAGTGGAATGAGTTGGGCAGTAAATTTCATATTAATATGACCCCTATAAAAGAATGATTCGACCAATATTGTGTTTGTGGTCTCGGTAGTGTAGTGGTTAGCATATCTGCCTGTCAAGCGGAAGGCCGGGGTACGAATCCTCGCCGGGCCACCGTGCTGGGTGATCGCACGTTAAAAAGTAAGGCCTCGTTGATCCATTGCTCGCACAAGTTTCGACTTCTGAGGGTTGACGTTCGTCAGCTGGTTAACGGAAACGAACAATTTTAGAACAATATTGTTAACAATCCACTGGAAAAAAACGCATTATCTCCTTTTCACCTACAACAATGCATCTTCACCCGATCTCAACTCAATGGAATCTGAAGTAGAGAGGTCAGCCTATCTTATTCTCCCGAAAATGAAATCGAATATCTAAGGAACGTTTCCCATGAACATTGAAGTGGGATGCTCATATCAACGCATCATCAAGAATCTGCAATGCATGAATTTTCGTAAATAGTTCAACGTTGTATATTTTGGACTCGTTGAAATCCACCCGAAATACAGTATATTGGCTTGGGGTGCAGCGCTCAAGGAACATAACTGTGCTGGATATTCTGCAGATTTCTCAAACGTGAGAGGATATTTCAGCAGAATATATTCATTCAACCACCCAAGTACTTGATAGTAGACATGATTTTTTTTTGTTTCATCAAGTATCATAAAATCAAACGAACAATAGCAAACTATTACCATAATACAAGAGAAATTTAAAATAGATACCATACATGACAAAATCAGTCGGCCAAAGATCTCATTCATTACTCCCAGAATTGATATCCACAAGATAATATACACGTCAAAATCTGATTGAACCAATATTTGAATATATCGCCTGATGTTTAATTTTCATATGTACTCATATGAATAATTCACTATCTGTTATAATTGTTCCTGTTACCTGTTAACTTTTAATTGTTGAATCACTTTCGCGCATCGTTGCATCTGGTTTTATAATATTCATTACTGAACTATACTATTATTATTTGATATTACGAATAAGTGCTTTTTGGAACTCAACTCCTAGAATATTTCATTGACGTACAATTATTGTACTAATTAAATCAATGTTATTCCTTTCTTGTGCGGATGAATTTATTATCGGGAATCGGTAGTATTTACACAAGTGTTTCAAAATTACCGATAATTTTCCATGAAAGCATGTTGTCTAAAAACTGCATGAGTTTATTTTCATATTTTGTCGAAAGACAAGCAAAATATGAAAATAACCGAATGCAGTTTTTTTACTGACAACATGCTTGAATGGAAAATTATCAGGTTTGTTTTGATGCACGAGTGTTATTCGGTAGAATATTTCCGGAGTCAAAACAGTGAGTGTTTTGTGAGAGAATGTTTCCGTTTCGATTTATTTCAAATTTAATGCTGATGTTGGTCATGAATTGTGCTTGATGAAGATATGTGTTAAAATTATTTCAATCATATTCTAAGATTCAAAACAACATCGCAGCACCACTTCTACCGACTCCAATTAAATTGCACCATTTTGACATTGATTGAAAGTTTCAACCGGAGGGCGTATCGCTTGTTTCGAATTTGCAATCAATGTGCCATCATTCGAAAAATACGATACGAGAAGTGGAAAATTTCGAAAATATCTGCGGAAATTCGAAAATTATGTCTATGTTCGAAAGAGAAAACTAAATTCGAGATAAAATATAACAAACTAATATTTTGCATTTCTTCCATATAGGGAAAAATGCAGTGGAATTGGAGTTTTGCTATGTATCACTTCGTATAAATGTTATATCTAGAAAATTTGTCATTCAAGTATAATGAGAAAAGTTGGACCAATGTCACGTTTTATACGTTTATCGTTCTACTTCGAATGTTATATAACAATCAATTACAGTAAGGAGTTCCCATGTCGAAGTAATATTGTCTGGCCCAAAGTCCATACTGAGAAATGGAAGGGGATGCTTTCTGGCGGAGCTTCAACTAGCCGCAGCAGGAAATCGAAGTAAGAGGAATTCAACGCAACAAGACGTCCCGTTTTGTATGACATGGAATTGAAGGCTGCTTATCTATGACTGTCGAGATGAAAAGCATCACTTGAGATTGTACTATCTGTATAGCTCGGTTATCTGAATAAAATGAACTCAAATCTATTTCTAGCTCTGCTACCAGTGTGAACATGAATTTTATAAACTTATCTAGCTGTCGTGTAGTAGGGAACATAGGAAATTTGATTTCTCATTTTTCATCGTTATCACAGTTTAATATATTAATCTGTGTCGTTATCAAAGGTTTATTGAGTATTCTCATAGCGATACTGTTCTAATTCTTATTGATGGAGACACTCAAAACCTTTAGAGTCATTGGTAGTGTCGTAATCAATTCCAGTATCGAAAAGTTGTTTGGATATAAATCTCCTTTGAGGTTTATCGACAAAGCTTATACCAGTTGGGTTGGCTTATATGAATTATTCTAATGTTAATATGAGTATAATATGAATTGTCTAGTAAAGTTTGCTGCATTTCTCGTTGATTCTTCCATTCGTGAGAGCTTTAAATAGCTTGATTTTGATTAGACTTGAATGAAACTTCAGCTACAGATTGTTTGAGTAGGTACCCACTTGGGCGTTCAAGAGATATCCGGTCTTTTTTCAATAATAATCGTTGGCTGAAAGAAAATGGTAGATTCTATACCGTGCAACCGGGGGCGAAATAACCATTTTGTAGCCGCAACAGAGGCCGCATAATAATATTTTGTGGCTGTTGCCCAGGGTGATGGTCGGCAGTTTTTTTTACGGCCGTTGCCCAGAGTAACTGCTGGAAAACTCAACTTTTGTGTTGCTTAATATTCAATTTTCATAGAAACACTGTGATATTGACGCCATCAGATTACTTTTCTTCATTCGCCTTTAAACGCTGTCATTTCGAAACGACAGAATATTTATTGGAATCATACTGTTTTCACGATTGCACGAAAAATACTGTGTATTTTATGCCCGCGAAATATTTTCGCGGCCTCGAGATTGTGTTGCCTTGGCCGAATTAGTCTAGGCAATAATCTCTCTCTAGGAACGCGAAATAGCATTTTGTGGATTTAGTATGCAAATAACTATTTTCGCAAGCTGATCGCATCACCTATCTGCTTCCTTTAAAAAAAAAAGTTTTTACTTCACTTACAAATTCAGAAATATTGTGAGGTATGTCAATATTCTCACAATATAAAGACAACAATTCTAGAATGTCGTGGAATCTAGTGGCTTTCAAGCAACGACACAGTAAAAAGAGCGCTGGCCTTGGCAGATATCCCCCTGACTGGAACCGATTGGTACTTCAAGTATTGAACAAAATCTGGGACCAGATGGAATAACTCTGATACCATGGGAGAATGGTGAAGCAATGGTTTGGGACGTCACATGTGTCGACATTTCCGCTGAATCAAATATAAGAAATACCATAACAAGCTCCAGAAAACTAAAAGAACTAGCAGAAGAAAACAAATTCGAAAAATATGAATCGTTACAAAAAAAATATGTTTTGGAGCCAATGTCGTTCAATGCTCTCTGTAATTTTGGGCCGAATTGTTTGAAAAATTGGAAAAGAGATCAAGGGGGGCACAAGGGAAAAAATATCGCTATTTTCTTCATAAAAACACTGAGTGTGGTAATAGCCAGGAAAAACGCGACATTTATTCTAGGTTCATTTTCTCGAGAACCATAATTTGGAAAGTTCTATGATTTATAATTCATTTTTTATTGTCTTCATACATTTTCATTTATTTTTATAATCATTGTTTATTTTCCCCACTAATTGTAAATGTTTTGACAAGGAATAACTATGAGGCTTCATGGCTGCTCTGGAATTCTATCCAAAATGAACTGTTTTTCAATTGACGCAGCAACTTGTCGGGGTAAATCGAAGTATACCCTTCTACACTTATATTCCAATAATAATACTTATTTTTTGAAGTTCTCTTATTTCAATATTATTCAAAATGTAGTCTGTAAGAAAAAAAACCCTCGGTTTTGTTTTTTTCGTGAATATTTGGAGAAGGAACTATGATATAGGCGATCTGAAAAATATATATATATATATATATATATATATATATATATATATATATATATATATATATATATATATATATATATATATATATATATATATATATATATATATATATATATATATATATATATATATATGTTAGCATGAAGATTCTCACGGACGAAGTATGATGCGTTGTTTTTTCGGGTTTCATTCCGTGTTCTGTGGTTTTGATCCTCTGAAGGATAATTCTCACAACGTTTCGGCAAAGTCTCATTTGCCATCTTCTAGGTGATGTCTTGAGTTTCGATCAGTCGAGGTCGGAGATCGAAACTCAAGACATCACCTAGAAGATGGCAAATGAGACTTTGCCGAAACGTTGTGAGAATTATCCTTCAGAGGATCAAAACCACAGAACACGGAATGAAACCCGAAAAAACAACGCATCATATATATATATATATATATATATATATATATATATATATATATATATATATATATATATATATATATATATATATATATATATATATATATATATATATATATATATATATATATATATAAATATATATATATTGTACCAAAATATGCTACCATTCATCTAACTGTACTATGGCAAAAAAGGTTTACTTGTAGTAGCTCGAATCAGGTTGGGCTTCTGGGCACCAGAGGGTTCTACGAATAGGTTTTAGTTATTTCGTATTTTTTAAAATAGTTGTGCCACAGTAAAACTGTGGTTGTGCTGTGTTGAATCGAGGTACTGGAAAAAAACTTGAACCACCGAACGTGCAAGTGGAAGGAAAAACTTTTGTTCTGAACAACTGATAGCCGTTGGGCTAGTTTACTGATATATTATTTATAATAATAAATGCAGTGAAACCCTGGTATTAGGGAAGTGGTATTGCTGGCATGTTTGTTGTTTTAGAGTTTTAGAGCTGTTACATATTTGGGCGAATAAACTACGCTGCCGAACTCCCATAACTCATTTCAACTCGAATGCCATCATTTCGGTACAATATATATATATATATATATATATATATATATATATATATATATATATATATATATATATACATATATATATACATATATACATATATATTGTTCCCGTGAATAGCCACTTTTGTCTCATCCAACTGTATGTCTTATCGTTTCCAAGGCAGCACTACTGGGATCAGCTTAAGAACGGTCCCCTAATAGACTTGAAGTTATGTACAACATACATTCTGTAAACTGGTGAAATGTAATAAATTCAAAGAATATAATGAGTTTTTGAATGATTCAAAAAAATCGCGCGCATTAACATGAAAAAACGTCAAGACCTGTTAGAACATCACCCTAAAATTATATATATAAATTTCTGGATAATTGCGAACTCGGGAGATATTGACATTGTTGGTTGAATGAACTTTGAGTTTAGAACAGATGCAATTGCAACTGAATTCGTCTATAAAAATGCCAGTAGAAGCATTCGCTTGATTTACTAAAAATGTATTCACTCAAATCAATATCACACTGATTATGAGCTTGAATTCAAAACACTCGTCCTTATTCGTTATTCAAATATTCCGCTTCACTGCTCCGTGACTAGTTCTTGCAAAGTTCTAGCACCGTATTCGAACTCATTTTCTAGTTGGTATGAACAAATGAGTGTCTACTAAGAATAAGATATGAATTTAGTTGCCACTTGACATTTGCTTGATAAATAGTTTCGTGATGATGTGCGCCGGATGTCTTTGGAAAGAAACAAGTCGTTGTCCTTGAGTCTCCACTTCAGCTTTTACTTTCGTTGTTCTCGTAGTCGAGGAATTTCCAGTTGCCTCCGAAAGGTATGTTGATTAAGGTCGTGGTCAAGTCACTGAATTATATCGGTAACTGCCAATTCAGAATAAAACAGATTTAATATCCACTTGTAAAAGACTCACATTCCCGGGCAACCGTGAAGATTGCTTGTCGAGGAGCAAGCTGAGGCAGCACAGTAATGAAAATTTACCAACAGTTATTCCTCGTCAAAATATTTACAATTAGTAGTAAAATATGAACAATAATTATAAAAATAAATGAAAATGAACGAAGAAAATAAAAAATGAATTATAAATCATAAAGCTCCCCAAATTATGATTCCTGAGGAAATAAACATAGAATAAATGCCGCATTTTTTCTGGCTATTTCCACAATCAGTCTTTGTATAAAAAAAAATGTTGATCTTTTTTCCCCTGTGTCCCCCTTGATCTCCTCCAATTTTTCGAACAATTCGGTCCAGAATCACCGATGGTATTGAACGCCGTTAGCTCCACAATATACTTTTTTTTTGTAACGATTCACATTTTCAGAATTTGTTTTCATCCGCTAGTTCCGTTAGTTTTCTGGAGCTTGTCATAGTATTTCTTGTATTTGATCCAGCGGAAACGTCCCAAACCATTGCTTCACCATTTTCCCATGGTATCAGTCATTCCATCTGGTCTAAGATTTTGGTCAATACTTGATATACCAATCGGTTCCAGTCTGGGGGGAATATCTGTCAACGCCATTGCTCTTTTCACTGTGTCGTCGCTTGATAACCAATAGATTCCACGACATTCTAGAATTGTCGTCTTCATATTGAGAAAATATTGACATACCTGACAATATTTCTGGATTCGTAAATGCAGTAAAACCTAGTTGATTTTTTGTAAGTAAAGCAAATAAGTGAGGCGACCAGTTTGGGAAAATAGTTCTTTTCGCGTTCCGATAGAGAGATTATCGCCTAGGCCGCTCCGGCCAAGGCAAGATAATCAAGGTCGCGAAAACATTTTGCGGACATAGTATACACAATATTTTTCGTGCAACTGCGGAAATTATTTAATTCCAATAAATATTATGTCGTTCCAAAAAGATAGCGTTTCAACTCGAATGAAAAAAGTAAACTGATGGCGTCAATATCACAGTGTTTCTATGGAAAAGAAATATTGAAGCAATACAAACGTCCAGTTTGCCGGCAGTTACTTTGGGCAACGGCTGTAAAAAAATTGTCTGCCGTCACCCTGGGTGATGAGAATACTTATCGTTAACGTCTCGGAAACTAAATGTGCTAACGTTCTCAAAAACTTATACGCAACTTCCTTTTGGAATTCAAGTAGTTGTTGTTGACAATTTTCGTAATTGACATATGTCAAAAATTTGGTTTCTTATTCTTTAGGAGAGGCAGCCAGCCGCAATCCCTATCAAGCGAACTAATACAGATGCAATCTTCCACAAACACCATGATGAAAGCATATTCCTCCAATTTTCGTTTCCTGCCATTACTCTCTTTTGCCATCATTTTAGTGTCATTCTATTCTTTTGTGGGATCTCCATCGGCAATAAGAATTTTCACTGATAATCTAGAACCACCTATCCGTCTGGTCCTGATGTATATCTGTATTCTTTCTTTCCCACTTCCAAAGATCGTGACTTTTCACCGATAAATTTTCGACCGCACAAACAAGGAATTCGATAAATACAATTTTTTGGGTTTCCCGTTGTGTTATTTGACATAAGGTAAAATGTTTTATATAAGTTATGTATTTTGTAAATATTTTTTGTCTTCAATGTGGGGTGTGTTGGGTTCTTTAATTTCGGTCTATGTTTCTTCTATACATTTTCTTTCAATACTGATTTCATGAAGTTGATCTCTTCATTGATTTTTTCCTGTGAGTTACATACAATTTTTGTTCTATCACAAAGGCATTTTACTATACCTATTTCAACACTTGTGTGGTGGTTTGAGTTGTAGTAAAGATATCTGTTGGGTGTGTGTTTTCTTTCCATATACACTTGTGTCTACATCACGTCGATTTATTTATCACAACATCTATAAATGGAAGTTCATTGTTAATTTCTGTTTCTAATGTGAACCTTATTGTTGGTTCCTGTCTCGAAAACCTTTGGACCATTTGGATAATTTTCTGTCAAAGAATCCCCAAAATACTCCATTTTTTCTATCCATAGTTTTGAGATATCCATGATCGCATCTACATTCAATTTTGTTCTATTGATTAGTGTTCCATCATTCCCTAATTTTGATTTGACAATTTTTAAAGTTTTTTCAAAGGAACGTTAGTGAACGAACCTTCTACATCGAAACTCACCAACATGTCGTCAGTTTGTAATTCAATTTGATCTAATTGAATTTGAAGTATTCTTTATGAAATTATCACCATTATCTGATAGAGGTTTTAATATTTGAGAGAGAATTCGATTCCACCGAAGGAACAAGGTAACATTCGAAAATTATATTCTTAGGCTAGAACAATTCATGAAAGGTAACAGATACAGAACGATTTCAATTATTTGTACAATTGTTTTCAAAACTCCTTTGATGACGATAGAAAAAGAAGTTCATATAAATAAATTCAGATATCATTTAGAAGAAAATCAGCATGAATACTTTTAATTACAAATTAAACTTCACCAACTTTTCAAATGATAACAGCAATAGAAAATACAGCTCATAATTCACCAGCAGAGGTAACTGGTGACTATAGATCTGAATGCAAACGGGTACTCACGAAAACTGCAAAGAAATATTTAAGATGTGATGAAAGTATAAAAAATCCAGCTGAGAAGGGAAATGATACAGTTATCATGAACACAGATGAATATGAAAACGTAATGATTCAATTAATTGAAAACACCACATAGGTATGAGATACACAACCAAAAAAACACATCTGTAACATCGAAACAAGTATATAATAAACTCAGACAAGACCTAACCAAATCCATTGAACAGAAAATATACAAAACGTTACTGAAATACAAAGAAACCCATTCGGAAACAGAACGCACACAACTCTTCAATCATTATAGTAAACCACCACATTTTTATGGCTTAACAAAAATACATAAACCAAATCATCCTCTGAGACCCATCGTAAGTTCCATTGAATCTCCATGCCAAAAACTAGCCAGGTACATACTCCAAATATTAAAACCTCTATCAGGTAATGGTGATAGTTTCATAACGAATAATTCACATTTAATTGAAAAGTTAGATCAAATTGTTATGCAAGCTGAAGACATATTGGTGGATTTCGATGTAGAAAGTCTGTTCACCAACATTCCTTCGAGAGAAAAACTCTAGGAATTGTCAACTCAGAATTGGAGAATGATGAAACACTAATTAATAGAACAAAATTGAATGTAGTAATAGGGGAGCCCAAGCGGGGATTTCGGGATTTACTAAAGCGTGGCAGATTAATATACAGGAGGATACCTTGTACCCGGTCGAGTACTACCACCATATATGAGCCCTATATATATGATTCAAAGATAAAGGATCAGATTAGTAAAAAAAATTGAACATCTAAAATTCTCGAGCGCGCCAGATAAAGGTAGGGTGAGTTAGTTACATCCTGAAACGTGTATATTTCACTAATCTGACAATTCGAGAGTGACCTAAAGAAGGAGGAGGGCTACAAAGTTGTAAAAAAAAAAGTCGTCTCGACATTCTCGGGTGTGGCTAATTTTATTTTTATTCTGAAGGGAATAATTCAAGAATTGCAAAAAATATATAATCTGACGATTTTCACAAGCCAAAATAATAAAAATTCATCGATAAAGTTTAATGCGTGCAGCTACGTGATGCCTATATTCCCCTCTCCACGTTTCTATTTCTCTCTCACTCTTTCTCTATCTACTGCTCTCTCACTCCGTCCCCACTCTGGTTTCTGTTGCCATGATGCCATGACAGTTGATCACACAGACTCGTTAGTGGCATGATATTGTTTACAACGAATATCCAACGTTTTGAAATTCTGAAAATTTAATTGCTTATAATTATTTTCTTATAAATACTACTGAGAGAATTATACACTTTTTTATTTGCTTGCTTTTTCCTGAGCTTTTCAATTAATTGAGTTCAATGATTGAGAAAAAAAAAAATCAAATTGGCAGAATAATCGTCAGATTATAAGACTGCAACGTCTAGGGCGTAGAGATGAACCATATATATCTTAATCTGACGCGCTTTTGTATTTCAAAATGACGATTTTTTTTTCACAATCTAATAACGGCCGCGAGTCTGCGTCACATCCGAACCGTCAGATTATCATATAGGAGCTTTTTTTTAAGTTCACTCAACATCCCCTCAGAAAATCTGACGCGCTTGAGAATAAATATTTTTTTTCATTTTCAACCCTTAGGTACGACCACCCCCATCATGGAAACAATGAGATTGATATACGTACATTTTTAAAAATATGTAGGACGCGCTCGAATATGTCCATGCAATGTTTTTTTTACATTTTTGAAAATATATGCCCCCCTATCCACCGATGAAAAGATTTAAATTATATATTTTTTTTCAATCATCTAAGCTTCGCAACCCAATAGAACTCTATGACGCTCGACTAAATCCCGATTAAGCATCGTGGGCTCTCCTACTATAGATGCGATCATGGATATCTTAACACTATGTACAGAAAAAACATATTTTCACTTCAAGAACATTTGATTTTTATCAACAGGAATTTTGTATTGCTATGGATTCACCAATTTCTCCGATTCTTAGTAATATTTATATGGGGTATTTTGAGGATTATTTTATGGCAAGTTATTCAAATGGTCCAAATGTGTGATGATGTTTTTGCTATATGGAGTCATGGTCAAAAGGAACTTGACACATTTTTGGAAGATATTAACAAACAAGATCAAAAAAGTTCACATTAGAAACGGAAAATAACAATGAACTTCCATTTCTAGATGTTATGATAAAGAAATCGATACGTCATGTAGACACAGGTGTATATCGAAAAAAAAAATACCAACTGATATCTTCACTACACTTTAAACCACCACACAAGTTGAAAAAGGTTTAGTAAAATGCCTTTGTGATAGAACAAATATTGTATGTGACTCACAGGAAAAAATCAATGAAGAGAATCATGAAATGAGTATTGAGAATGGATATCAAATTTATAGAAAAACATTGTCAGAAATAAAAAATCTAAATACAGCCCACATTGAAGATATACAACCTACACAAAATACACAACCGGTATAAAACATTAAACCTCATGTCCCTCGTTTGTCTGAGAAGATAAAACGTATCGGCAACAGGTAAAATGTTGGAACAACATTCATAACAACAAATACTTCACATTCAATACTGACACATACGAAACCAAATAACACAACGAAAAACACAAAAAATTGTATTCATCAAATTCCTTGTTCGTGCGGTCTAAAATATGTCGGTGAAACGTCTCGACCTTTGGAAGTGCGAAAGAGTGAACACAAGTTTACATCAGGAACAGACAGATAGGTGGTTCTGAATTATCAGAGCACATTCTCACTGCCGATGGAGATCACACAGTAGAATGAAACGACACCAAAATGATATGAAAAGAGAGCAATGGCAGGAGACTCAAATTAAGGGAAACTGCTTTCATCATGTTGTCTGGGGAAGGTTGCATCTCCATCAGTTTGCTTGATATGGATCGAGGATGGCTGTCCCTCGTGAAGGGAAGATGTTATGTCAAATATAAAACTTTGACAAATGTCAATTACGAAAATTTCAAACGGCGATTGGACTTGTTCTATACAGAAGTAACTGTTTTCCTAGTTCCTAGTTTTCCTGTTTTCATTGACGATTGACTGTTTCAAAAAATATCTACAGTTCTCAATTCAGTAAAATCTCCACGAATTTTCTTTACGAATCTTCCACAGGCAATCATTTCCTAACACAAAGTTTCCAAAACTGTGTCAAGTTTCTGAAAGAACATCCTGAGATTTATATTATCGATAGTGATATAGGGGATGTTACAGTTGTCATGTACAAAGAGGATTATATCCAAAAAAAACTTGAACGACAACAAATATTATGATCTTCTAGATCTGCTCCAACTTCCACTTCAGAACAAGAAGCTAATAAGCTGGTCACAAAATTTCATAACAAAATATTCATCGCAGATAAAGAAACGACTCAATGAACACAATTCAAGAGCCCCCCGATTTTATTCACTTCCAGAAAAATTCATAAACCCGTTTCATCAATGCGTCCGTTTCATCCATGTAAACTCAAAATTTTAATCTATTTACATTTCTATATACGAATATAATTACCGAAGCTTATGATACTATTCTGCCATTAATGATGAACAACTACCTTCAAACTATGTCATTATCAGTCTAGACGTTGGCGTTGTTTCAATATTCTCCAACTCACCGTTAGAGTTAATTAAACAATGTCTTCATGGTAAATGGAAAGATAAAGAAGGCACTGTAAATTGAATAAGGCAAGTTTTGATGAGATTTTGGACTATATTTTCAATTCGAACTATTTCGTTTTCTATGGTAGAATTTACAAACAGGTTTTTGTTTCACCGATGGGTAGTTGTCTATCACCAATTCTGTCAAGTTGTGTTCTTGATCAACTAATAGAAGTTTCTATTGAAAAACTCAGTTTTGAAATTCCATTCATCAAAAGATTCATAGATAATAATAATAATAATAATAAATCGACTTTTATTGAAGATTAAAAAGAATCAATACAGAAATTTACCTAAGACTGATGACGAATTCTAGCTGAAGCTAGTCTACTCAACCATCAGAGGGCTTTCACCTTAAGAAATGAGTATGAATATGAACAATAGATTATTCATAACATTTCAATAAGTAAGTAATAAGTAATATATATCGAAACGAAAGAATTAGACCATCTTTCTCATGTAATGAAGTCTCTTTGACATTATCTCGGCCAGCCATTACTTAATACTTACTTATTGAAATGTTTCGAGTAATTTATTGTTCATATTCATACTTATTACTCCTTCGTGTTTTCGCCGGTATGATTACAACTGGAATTAAAGTAGGAGCTGTCTATAATGTGAACCTTATATTACGCTCAGAGAAATACATTTACGTCAGTTGTACTATCCCCTGGCTGTCAATGAAAAGGAGGCAGTTCGAAAAATATTGGAGGAATTGAGGTGTAATAACATTATGAGATCGAGTGAAACACCATTCGCCAGCTCTGTGATGCTTGTAAGGAGACAAGATGTGTGTAGTTTTCCGCGAACCTAAATTTTTCACAATTAATTAAAGATCAATTTCTATTTTTCAATTCGGAGAAGCAAAAACCCAAAAAATTATTTATCAAACGTTACTTCACATCTCTGGACATGGCTCTCATTTTCTATCAGATACTGATCGAGAATCCACAAGACTCATCCCGGACGGCCAATTTGAATATCTGCGGATGCCGTTTGGGCTTGCCAGTGCTCGGCTGTATTTCAGAGAGTGGTTAACCTTGCTCTCGATATTCTAGAGGATTCAAATGTCTCAGTTTATCTCGACGACATTTTGATCCCAAGTGCAACTCCCACTGAGGGGAGTGATAATCTTCATCGTTCACTGAAAGCTCTCACTACGGCAGGTTTTTCTTTGAATATGGAAAAAATTTTGAATCATCCCTGAAGAGAAGTCTCAGGGAAGGCAAAAGACCCAGAAAAATGAAAGTTTGCGCTAGTGGTGTCAGCGGTTCTAGATAATGTCAAGCAAGTCCTTCAATTCATTGGTTTGGTAGGTAGTTTATTTCCAAATTTGCTTGCAAAACTGCATGCATAATTCGTTCAACGAAACAGAGTGTACCATTTTAATAGGGCCAAGAGCAGGAGAAGGCACGAAAATATATAATAGATATAAACCGTTGTTTGGAGATTTTAGATGGTGAGTAAACTATTTCTGTTTTTTTTCTACTTCGCTAGTGATAGTGATAGTGGCAAATGAAGGCTGGGTATTTTATGTTTCAAATGAAATTTTATGGGATTTAGTTTTATCTGAGAAGGAACAGAAATAATTATTCAAAAGTGTGACCATTGTTTCTTTCTATCAATATTCATTTTCTTCCTATATGGTCGCATCGAAAATTGGTTCATGACAGATCATAACAAAAATAAAACAGTACACCAATTTTCTCTGACTTATTTTCGTGTCACCTAAAATGTAGGAGTTACAGCCAGAAAATCAAAACTGCAAACTTTTGTTTATTGGAAATTTATTCGCGATAAAAAAATTTTTTATCGTGTCCGAAATATCAAAAGGTGAATAATTTATTTCTCAGATCTTAAAGCTATAATCATTTTTCCACCGAAATATAAAACATATTTGTTAATCAGTTTCGTCCACTTTCTCATAGTTTCATTTTCGAACAATAGAAGTATTCCCGATACTCCTGTTTTTTCTTGAGCATGCCCCACCCCCCCGAAACTCATCCTGAATCCGTCATGCACCCGGAGTACCTATGTCATATCATAGTTCATCACCCTTTAGGGAAATAGGCCGACGTTAACTAAAGAATTAAAAAAAAACAATTACATCGATAGCGGCGGACCACTGATCTTGATGTCCGAACTCAGTATAATATGATACGAGTAGAATGTATAGATTGTATATTTCGATTATGGACAGCTATTTTTCAATTTTTGGGCCTGATTACACTTCCATTTTTGATCATCGATTTATTTCTGCTCATCAATAAAAACAATGTTTCAGCGGTGATTTGATATCTGCCGCGATTAAGTTACCGAGATTACGTATGCACCCCAATAGGATTGGGCGTCAATTTGAATGCAGCTTATTAATACATTATGTGGAATTTTCATAATCAGATATTTCATCATGTGTTCTTGAAAAATGAATGAAAATATTTCAAATCGCAACATACCTACCCGTATTGGGGAATTTCAAATTCACAACGCCATTAGTAAACGCGTCAACTCTCACCACTTGCACCACTACGACATCAAGATTGGGAAATTTCCAATTTAGATATTGTTTGAATATTTGAAACAGTAGGAATTAGCTGGACGATTATTATTATTGTTTTTGATGATTTTTCTGATTTCATGTGAATATTAGTCATGAATTCAATTATATTCGGAAACTTCAAAGTAACATCCCAGCTCCGTTTTGGTCAAGGGATAAGCTCAACTGACCTACTTTGACATCGAATGAAACTTTCAATCAGAAGGCGTATCACTTCTCTTGAGATCCCACTACTCGCTCACGTAACTTTAGATACTGGAAACAGAAAAGTAAATGAAGAACTTTTGTATAGTAGCGTACGGAAAAGTTCACTTCTCCGCACTCATTTAAGAGTTTGAAGAGTCACTTTTTAGCACTGATGCGAAAGTAGACATTTGTATATGATGCGTAGTGTATGATAGTAATCATTCAATGGAGAAAAAGGTACTCTACCCCCATGTTATACATATGATTTTTCCGCGTCTCTCGAATAACAAGTAATTTTTAAATGATTCATTAATAAAACTAACAAACAATATTCTTGTAAGAGTCAAAACTGAGGAGTAGGTACAGTATAGTATGCTCCGGAATTTCAGAAAATGAGGAGAACCTATAAAACGAAGAAAAAATTATTGAAAAAAAAACTGTCGACGCCGGAATTCGAAACAACATGTAGGTGCCTACAAATCTGAGCTAGTGGGACTCACAATGTTGAATTACAACTCGAAATTAGCAATTTTTTTTTCACCCTCGGTGGTTCTCGGTTTGTAGAGGAAAGCAGGTTCGGGTGCTTGAAGTGAAGTACATACCCTCTTTCTGGAGTTGAGAGTATATATCTGATAAAAGATGCAACTAATTTGAATTCCAATCTGTTATATCTTTCCAAAGATTTGTTTCAACAAGCGAAATCTGAGAAGTTCTCCCATACAAAAGATCTTTTCTAGGAGATTGGCCATTATGTGTTGATTCGGATTTGGAATACAAATTAATCGGAAGGTATTCTCCCAAGAAACATAGGACCTGCCACTTTCCCACTTTTATTTCGCTATCTACTGGATAACGACCAAACACTCAAACTACTACTACACCAAGTCGAAACAGCTGTCTGGTATTGAATTTGTGAATGCAACCATTTCAATGAAAATTGTGATTTCTGTGGGGGGCTGCAGCTTCCTCTGTAAATTGACCGAAGACGATTCTCGTTTGAGGCCGGTCATTTGTTGGATAGGTGTAGTAGGAGTTTGAGTCGGAATTCAGCATAGGTTTCAGAGATTTACACCATATCCACCAAAGTAAGATTTGTCGTCATCATTGGTAAAAAGGTCACACAACTATTGGCCGGGGTTGGGACCGAGAAAAGAAGCGGTTATGAGCAGAAAGAAAAAATAGGCAAATAACCACATGCTATGAATTGTAATGAGCGTTAACACGCAAAAAATTTCTATAAATATTCCAGGATATTCTGAGAGAAAATGTGAGCTCAAATATGTGATTCCATTCGTTCACATATCCACAAGGTGAAAGTAAATGAATAATGTTTACAAGTTGGATCAGGGAATGATAACATCAATCCATGATAGGAAGCTATTCTTTTCCACATAAAATAGAGATGACAAAATATCATTTAATGGAAAAAATCAGATGTCGTAACTACATGTGATGAAGAACAGGCATTGGTGTTATCCTTCCTACTCTAATATTATATATTGTTGAAGACCATTGATTTCCTGCTATGAAGTGTTTGTTGAATAAATACTGGCCTACTGCTGGAAATTTGAAATCATCCAATAGGCATTTGTACCGAACCTGCTGTTGACCAAAGTAAACATTAAGCAACTGACCATTTCGGATGATTGGTGCTTGGCAATTAACCTCAGATATGGGTAAATTGTATCTAAAATATATCTCTTTTAAAAATCAATGAGGGACATTCATTTCGTTAATGGCCAATGTGTCCATATTCACAAAAATTGAATAGAAAAGTCTTCGGAAACTGGACATTTTTCGCTACTGCCACGACGATTTTGTTTACTTTGATTTTCCATCGACAACCTCCAGGTTCAGATTCTTAATTTTGAAACGAGTTTCAGGTAAATCTAAAAGCTGAACTACCTGACCAAGACATTTGATTGACTTCGTATGAAAGCCAAGTGTTTCAACAGCTCAAATTGAGTTGTCAAATCTGTATTTTTTATCTATAATACTCTTTCGGGTTCCTGCAATTTTTGCAACTTCTTTTTCAGACTATCTTCTTTCTCACCATTGGCAAATATAATAAACATATACAGCCACCAGTTGCAGAAAACTTTCCAATCTTACCGATCATATTCGGGTAAGGATGATGTTTGAAACTAATTTGATTCAACTATGTCAACAGAAATAAACGTACCGTGCTCAACAAACGGCAATGTCTCGGACCATATTCCATTGTATTGACTTCAGGCCAGGTCATAAGTCTCAAAATTCCAAGAACTTGAGCACCAACAAGGGCTAAGTGAAATCAATAATTACAACTGATTTTTTGTTTCAACCTATATCGTCCGGTTGGTGGTCGAGTGGGCAAAGACACACGCTTGAGATCAATTCACATTCCTCACTGCCGGAACGCGCCCTAAACACAGCAGGAATCACGTGGCTGGATCTGTGCGGAAGGTAATTGTTGACTGCCTAGATACTGATTCCAGTAGAAAAGGTCTGTCGGTTTACAAGTAAGTTGCTCCAGAGCGCTACGGCACTCAAAAGCATTGGCCCCTTCCCTTGTCTGCACAACGCTTTGCCTCATTGACGCATTCGTGAAAGTATTTGAATGAAACCAAAGGACGTCAGATGTTCGATTATTGTTCTAACAACCCTCTTTTAGATATGTCGGTACTTTTATGGTCATGATATGAAATTTTACAAAAACGGTGTGGGCTTTATGGTTTGTGATAATGAAGAAAAAATCATTATCCTGAGGCTGGTTCACTTTGCATTATCCAATCAGGCATATAGCAATATTTGACGAACAGAGGAACACCTGATTCAATAAAGCAAATATTAATTCAGAGAGAAATATTTTTAACGATTTCAAAATCTTACCATCCTGGCACGGATTCCGATTAGTATATTCACGAAATGTAAATAACTCTCACTTTTCAAGATACTAGCGTAAATGAGGGTCATCAAGTGAATATTGTCAGAGTAGGAATGTATTAAAAATACAAGGATTTCAAGAAAGTGATGGACCATCTTACATCGCTTTGTTCGATGATGAAATTCCATTTGAAATAGGTATATTAATTACCCCATTTTAGGGTTTCATCATCTCTTGAATTCATTGAACTATCTCTTCACGTCTTTTTTCGGTTTCGGAAAAACTTCCGTTTATTAAAATCGACGGTTTATCGACCCTCGGAAGTATTGTGAGACCTATGCAAATCACCCTATGAAAATTTCACAAACGTATTTTAATAACACGGGTTTGTACTCCCGCATTGAGCATCAACAATCTTGAAGATAGTCAATAATGTGAGATGATATAGCATATCGAGTGTTTATTGACAATACAATTATTAGTAAGCATCATGGAAAGTGTCTAACCTATCATAATAATTTGAGTCTCATTTCAACTCTCACCACCGCTGTATATTCTTTATTTGTAGTCGTATTCAAAATTTTTTTTCTTCTGCATTAGAGCATTAGAAGGTGTACTTGCTCATAAAACAAATTCAATTATTTCGAACATATCATGTCTTACTGGGATAAAAAATCAAGACACGAAATGAGAGTCATCAAGTGAATATTGTCAGAAGTAGGAATGTATAAAAAATACAAAGATTTCAATAATGCAGTATGTACAATTTTATAAAAAAAAATTGGTTTGATTTTTCAATAAATCATCCCTAACACCCACGTCTTTTTTGATTGTAGTCGTATTTGAAAACTGTTTTCATCATGTAGGTCATCAATATATTCTTCTATCCAACTCGAACGATTCATTTATAGGGTGTTTACAGATAACGGGCCAATTCTGTTCAAACGTAACTATCTTGGATGTGAACCCTGTTCTAAAGTATCATAGCGTTCCAGGGCGACCCACTAATTTTCCGGAAGTGCAGTATTGTTGAGCCAGTTGGTGTATTGTGTGAGACGTCATCAGCTAGATAAGGAAAAAACACATTCGGTAGACAAACCTCACACGCTACGATTGGTATATGTAGACAAATCCAGGAAACTTTTTATCTTCACCCTGGCTCCAACATGTAGTGAGAACCCTATAATATACAATTACTATTCGAGCATTTTTGCAAACAACCATAGGATAGTTTTCCAATGGAAGGTACGTTAGGGCGACGTTAGGTTGAAGTAGAGAATATAAATATAAGAAAAATAGCCTGATTTTATTCTGAATATTGAATTCAGGGAGTTCAGGACATCTTCCAATTCACGAAATGAATGCATTAATAATGATAATGACATTCGAACAGTAATTAAACACTAATTAAATTATTAGTAGATCATCAAATTCTATGATTCTCACAATTTACATTCATTTCGGCTTGTCTTTCACAAGACGGCTAGTTGTTTCAGGCTATGCCCTTCATTTCGAGTTGAATGCAAATTGTGGGGAATCAGAGAATTTGATGATTATTTCTTGAAAGTGAAATCTGAAGGTCGAAAATAAAAATGGAAGAGAACTATTCAGCTCGTATTTTCATTCAAATGGTGTTTGGAGTTTAATTAACGACAATTATATTCGACCCCGTATTTTCACATAAGGCTTGTAATTGAGCAAAGAATAACTGTAAGGGAAACAATATAAAATTCCCAGATATTTTACTCACTGAAATCATGATGTTGATCATCTATCCTATCACCGAAATCACTACAGAAAATACAAAATTCTCACATATCACATAAATATAATTACTGTTCCTGCTTCCGTCTTACATGCGCCGAAAATTCACTGCACGAAACAAATATAAACGATGAATATTTATTATCACAAAACTATTGCGCTCCCGGTGACGTCGATCAATGAGTCGAAGAAGTTTCTCTGCAAGAACAACTCATAACACTGTGGATGGGCTTGGTAAGAAGTGAAAGGCATAAGAAATAAAGGTGGGGCAACCATAATCTGTATGTTTGAATAGTCTTTTCGCATACAGTGTGCGATGATTATTCGCAGAAAGCCGACGATTTTCCTGATTATCCAGAAATTTTGGGAGTGTTATGACGAGACTTCTGATTCGCAACTGCTTCAGAAATTTTTTTAGTATCTTAGCAACTAGGTTATCAATCAGAAATAAATTTGTGCCTATGGTGTATACAAGCGGGTGTCCCGATAGTGCATATATGCTCGATGTATGGATAATGCAAAAAGATACGGAAAAAAGTTTCAGATAAAGGTTACTATGATATCACAATGTCCAAATTTTTGAATCAGTTTCAAGTGGATAGGGTGTTGCATTTTTTTCATTAGGGTTAATGATAAAATTCTTTTAAATAAAACAACCCATTTATTTCTGTCAATACAATGGTCCTTAGTTCCCCACCCAGCGCTAGAATTTTTTCTGTCACAATGCGCCGTAGCCACGTTAATTTTTTTTTGTAAAATTCGGAAGTGAAGCTGGTTCTTAATGAAACAGCTTTTAAGTTATGTTGTTTATTTTATGTTGTTTCATGAATGATCTGAAAAATATTTGGTAAGGTGGCTACGAGAACACCAAAATGACATGTTATGGCCTGAGAAACATTTATATTCAAGTGTTACTTTGATTTTCATCAACTTCAATCGAATTTTATGCGATTTTTCCAAATCAAACGATCTTTCGATATCTGCGTTTTCCGAATTGTTTATCGAGAAATTGAGGAAATACCTATACATATTTAACATTTCAACTATGAAATGAAAGAATCGGCAATTATCACACTCATAATATATATAAATTCAAAATGTATCAACTTCGTCCTGAACATTTTCTGTATCTCTACAGAATGATTTTTCTCACACTGCTCAGATGGAAAGGCATGATTCGTTGGAAAACCTCGCATATTCTCAAGTTCATACCCTCTTGTCTGGTAGCGGCAGTTAAGTAAACCTCCGATTTTACTATTTCCCATGAATAAAAACCAGTGATTTTCGGACCGGTGACCTATGCGACCAAGGAATATTCTTCTCGTCCACTCCACTTATCCGGAAACATTACATCCAGCTCCCCAATTCCCACAAAAAATATGCAGGGATGCCCCATCTAACTGAAGCCACATATCATCTTCGATCTGATCAGGTAGGTGTTATATCAACCTAGGAAAGTCTTCTTTCTCTTGTCCATTCTATTTTCTTTCGAAAAATATTTTCCGACAACGTAATCATCGACAATGACGCCCCATACATTAAGACTCCATTTATATCGGTGTGGCGATGTGCAACATTACTGGAATTTTTGTGAAATGTTTCCTTGAGACAGCAGGTAAGTGACGTTACCCCGCCATTTGATATTGAGAATTCAGTACTTGGTGTGATAATACAGATCAGATGAGCGGAAGTCATTGCATTGAATTTTTTTTTTCCGTATTGGACCAACAAGTAAGACCTCGGTGAAGCTTATAATTTATTACTGACTACGAAGTATAGGGGAGAGAACTGGTGGTTCAAGATCTTGGAAACTTCTCTGAAAATGAAAGTTTGTTTGAACAATGTTAATAGGTCATATGATATTTGAACGTGAAAAAAATTTGAAAACTCGGGTGTATATTCGATCCAAATGTTTTTTGGGATTGCTGAATCAAATTGAATAAAATAAAATACCCGCTGTTTTTAAGATATCAATGAAACATCGCGATATTTCACCATTTTTTTTATTTCGCCTAAATCGCCTAAAAGGACTTTCGAATTGGATAAAATATAATACAATTTGAGACTAGAACTTGATTTTTTGAACCACCTTCTACTTTCTTCTTGTGAGATACATGACTTGTGTTATGAAATTGAGTTGTCAATCTTAAAATACTAAATATTAAGGGTGTTCAATGTTCGGCAAAACGCTTCTGCAAATTTTGAGAGCATTCGAATTCAATGAAACATGTACCAATAGATTCAAAATATTATTCCCATGGAAAGTTATCGTCATTTTTAGTTTTCAACGAGTTCGTCCCTAACTAATTGAAATCGAGAATTATTTTCGAGTAAGTCCACTTTTCGGAAAACTACATGGAAATACATCACCGCATATGAAATATGTTAAAAGATGAAATAATACAAATATACTGTGAAATTGAAAGTAAAAAGTGCATAATAAAATTGCTGTAACGTGGCGCCATCATATAAGTAAGAGTCGTAAACTTAGGGATGCGTTTCATTCGGCCTACCAGAAACAGTGGCGGAGACTTCATTTGGAACTCGGCTCTTTATTGTAATGCAGTCAGCGGTTATCGCAAAATGCAATTTGTTCTCACTAATTTTTCGAAACCACATTGCCAAAAATATCGGTTGAAACAGTTTGACAAACATACATGAAAATGCAATAAACTCAAGTCTGGAACTCTCCAGCCGAGTGCGCAAGGGATTCATGTTACTGGTTCCATGTATTTCAGCTACTGTGATAACAAGTAGAAAAAGCACTCGGTTTGTTCCGTAGTTTTCTGTGTATTGTAACCTACCACAATCTGAAAAAATGAGAATTAATATTTGAATCTATATAGAAAGAACTGTTTTTCAATAGATTCGGTGTTGATTTTGATCGAAAACAACTTTCTGCATGAATGGAAAGGTTGGCAAGTACTAAGGGTGGATTGTAGGAAAAAAAATATTTTGAATGGCCTAATAATTCTATCACCATTATCAATCAAAACAACAAAAATATTGAGGAATTGGTTATTGATGATTTTTTATTTTCATTTGAAATATTAATGAAAAACAGTTATAAATCACGACAAAGGGAATAATTAATCTGGTTTTTATCTTTCTCAAAGCCAGTTACCAATTTCCACAATGCGGATAAAAATTGTTGAAGTAAGAATTTCTTCGTTTTTGAGGAACATATTATTGATCAAAGTGATAATGGGCTCATTCAGCATTTTTTTTTATTTCAGAATTCAAAAGTACTGAACTCAAATAATCTGACTACCAAAAATTTTTCTTTTATTCTCATGTTTACAGCCTTATAGCCTGGGAGCCAGCTGGCATTTTTTATGACCAAAATCAAGAAAGCTGATATTTTGCAGTATGGTTCATTCAGTATTGCTAGTAAACGAAGTGACCCTCAGCTTGCGCATTCGCGGTGGGTGTAGCCGCGGCAGCCGCCCACACACGTATAATTATTATAATAAAAAAAACAAATATCAAGAAAGCTTAGACTTTGTTTCTAGGTTTATGACGGTCTAAAAAAACGGAAAAAAGTAGTAAGCAGATTTTATGGTGGGGGGTTGTACGTCAGCTTCTCGCCGAAACATGCGAAAAATATGCGACGAGTCAAATAATACTAAGAAAGCTGTAATTTGGGGAAGTGATGGTCGACTTGAACAGTTTCACGAAAAAAATTGTTCGGTAAGTGTTTCGCGGTGGAAAAGTGGTCAGCTGTCGACTGAAAGATACAGCGCATCGCTATGCGTGCGGGCGCGTGGCATCCTTCACTGTATCAGCTGAGCACTTTTCCAATGCAAAAAGCTCAGCGGAAAATTATTTTCGTGTAACTTACATATAACTATTAGTTTACGAAGTTATAGCTTCCTTGATTTCCGATTACTATTGATTTTTATTAATAAAACAGTGCGTATATGCGCACGGGAGCGTTGCGACTAATATCACGGAATCAGCTGCTTCTCTCTCACACTAAGTTGTGTGGTACCAGAGTGTAGGAATACATCTATTAATGCACCGGATAAGCTTTTCATATGTTTGCCTGCTAACCAGAAAGTAAGAAAAGCTTGGCAGCGTGCTATGAGTAGATCTGATTTTGTGTCTGACAAAGCCGCATATTTTTGATTGTCCAAAAAAACGCACTTATTCACATACTACCAAACCTAGGGAAGTATTCAAAAAACGGAAACAACTGAATATTATGCAGACTGACATCACTGGAATTTTCAATGATGATTTGTCTGCTTGTGAAGAAAGAAAAACTACTACTGTGACACAAACCGCGGATCGTGGAATTCAAGTGAATTTGCACCCACATGTGCGTTCTCGGGCTACCCAATGCTCTCGGGATGACACATATCAGCCGGCCACGAAACGAAAAAAAAGAAATGGTTGTGAAAATACTTCTCAGGAAGCCACCGTTGAGTGATCAGAGGGCAAGTTTTTTAAGCCATTCCTTTGTTTCAACTAGCGGTTCCTCCTGTACCTTCATAACATAGAATTCGAGTTTGTCAGAAACAGTTGATACATTATGGAATTCTCAAGAAAATGTAAAATTATAATTCAAAAAGGTTTTCTCTGTAGTTGGACATTCAATTTCAACCACAAAATTTTCGTTTATAGCATCTGGTGATGCTCCTACTAAAGGAAAATTCGGAGAGAGAAATATGCCTGCTTTTGAGAAATTCATTGAAGTATTTTTGGACAATATTTTCAAAACATCACTTTCTAACCTTATCCTCGTGACATTGCAGAAGATTCGAATAATTTTGCCCCTAAAATGCTTTCTACTAAACAGCCATCCAACGTTTTACACCTCACAGCTTCATAGGCTTTCGAAGCTGTTATCCGACCATTTGCTGCCATATCGTATTCTCAGACTGATTCTTGGCATGTTTCTCCACAGCTATAATTGATTGTTCTTCCATCTGTAATTTATAAAATTCAAGAAAACTTTCGGGATTTTTCGTAGTCCTGATTTGCTGAATTTTATCGCCAAGTAGTGAATAGAAAGACATGAGTATTTTTCGGAGGTGTAGTACCTCATAAAACTGTTATTGATATGTCGAATTTCAGCTTCACGAACATATTCTTTCAGCAGAGAATCATCATCATTAGCTCTGAATTTTCCCTTTCCGAAGTCATTCGTAGTAACGAATTTCTTTATTGTTGGAGCTGCCGACAACAAAGATCTTTTCCAATATCAATACTTCGGTGACTGTAAGCACTTTTTTTTTATTTTTTGTGTAGAACTTACGTAATTCGGTCTCCTCTACAAAAAATCCTCAACACTTTTTCAGCGGTCTCGTATATTTTCGAAGAAACAGGTCCAATTTGTTGTGAATCTTCACAATTTTTCAAATCAAATTTCTGTTGTTTGAACACACAAAATTTGTCCTTCTCTTTATCAAAACAGCACACAAGTCCTAATTCACTTGTAAGATTTTTAATCAGATGAAACCATTATTGTTTCAAATAATTAACCTTTTTTCAAAAGTCAACATAAATGTGTTCAGTTTTCAACAATAACATGGCGGTAACGGTAAAAAGGTGCTCATAGCAAACGAAGTATTACCATCAGTTTCACCACAACTATATTGTCTTTTCATGAGGTGTGTTTACTTACTCTAATTTCACTCCTTCCATTTCACTGTTAATAAAGTCGTTATTTTTGTTAAAATAGTCCATTATCATGAAATGTATCCACTTCTGGTAGATTACCAGAATCAGCTTTCATGAATCCAGTTTTCAACGCGTACATTTAAAAAAGAATAAATAAAACACGAACAGTATGAATACGACAAAATGGTTGAGGCTTTCGCGGCTGAGGTTATTAGTATAAATACTTCTCTTCGGGCTTCTTCCTTTGGAAGAAATTCCAAAGAACGACGGCCTTCAAGCCCGAAGAGAAGTAGTTATACTTGTATGAATACGACTAATATAAGCGATGCCGCGGCCTCTACTGTGTGCGTATAGTGACGTCACGCGCTGTTCTCGATACTTCTATACCAGCGCAACTTCAACTTGAATTATTTCAGTACAGGATGAAGCTATTGGTCTGAAATTCTTGTGAGCGTATTAGGGGTCCAGACACTATGAGAAAATGCATAAAAATGTTATAATGTTGATTTCACTGAACGACCCTATTTCTATGATTACTATCAATCGATTCATAAATAGATTGCAACAAAATATTGGGAAATTAGTCATTTCTGATTATGTATTTTCAAATATCAGAAAAGGCTGTGATGAGGAAATCATTGAAAATTGTGAAATGATTTTCAGTACACTCTCTTTGGCCGATATTAATGAAAAAACTGACGATATCCCCACACCATCGACAAGTGCATTAAATGAGAACTATAGGTATAACAAGACCGAACAGAACAACTAACCTAGTTGAGGGCCTAGAATTCGTCTTTCATGGATCAAACTTTTTTTAATTCTCTTCTCAATATTTCCTGCACTATTGAGAAGTTCCCCAGTCCTCTTTTTCAATCTAAACTATCATTGAAAACCATTGTTTCGATTACAGCTAATATATTCCATCACTTTAACATGTTTTTTAAATTTTTTCGTACTATTAAGTCACCTCAACTTTCTCCTTCCATATATATCTTTGGACACCAATGTTATGGATACAGCGATTAAATCTCATCACTTTCCATTTTTTTGAAATTTTCTCGTACTATTGAAAACATTGACATCACCTTTTTTTAAACTGTCATTGAATACAGCGATCATATCCTGTCACTTTGCCATTTTTCCTCACTTTTTCTCGTACTATCGAGAAATCAACTCAACTTTTATTAAACTATCATTGGGAACCAATATCATGAATACATCGATTATATGCCGTCACTTTTCTATGTTTTCTAAATTTCTTCGTACTATTGCCAAATTATATAAACTTTTTTTTAAACTATCATTGAAAACGATTGGTATTCCACTATCAAGAATTACTCAACTTATTTTTTTCAAAACTATCATTGGAAACCAATACTGTGAATACATCGATTATGTCATCACTTTTCATTTATTCTTAATTTTTCCCGCACTATTGAGAAGTACTCAACTTATCGTTTTTTGTCTAAACTATCATTGGAAACAAATGTTGTGATTACAGCGATTATATACCATCACTTCTCCATTTTTTCAAATCATATAAACTTTTTTTCAAACATCATATCAATTATCACTTAACAATTTTTTCTCAATTTTTCTCGTACTATTGAAAAATCAACTCAACGTCTTTTTGAACAATCATTGGGAACCAATATTATGAATACAGCGATTATATGCAGTCACTTTTCCATTTTCTCAATTTTTTTCATACTATTGAGAAACCAACTTTTTTTTTAAACCATCATTGGAAACCAATGTTGTCATTACAGCGATTATATGCCATCACTTTTCCATTTTTTCTCAAATTCCCTCGTACTATTGACAAATTATATCAACTTTGTTATACATCGATTCTATTAATCGATGTATTTCTACGGTTACGTTTCGCAGAGTATACCGGACAGGGCAGCGGGCAAAACTTTTTTATTTGAAGAGATATCGAAAAATTTCATTTGGATAAAATGATCAGCGTCGAAAAATAGGCCGATTGAGCAAAACTTTCTCTGTATGTACGTCTGTCTGTCTGTCGTTGGAATTGAATGTAACGCGATATCTCTCGAACGGAAAGAGATATCGCTTCGAAATTTGGGTCCTTTTGAACCCCCATAGGGGTGCAGAGACCTATTGATTTTGAAAGAAATCGAAAAATGAGAAAGTCTTTTTTTCGGGATGTTTTCGACAAAATTTTGCCTTTCGGTTGTAACACGTTTCAGATCGCAGTTTTGACTGGAAAAATTTTTAATTTCCATCAAAGGAGTCCTCATTCTTTCCTACAAAGACCTATTGTTGGAGAAAAATTACAAAAAATTACTTTAGATTCTACGGGTGTTTATTGCGTGATATGTCGGTTTTTTTCGGACACTCTGTAGACCTTACCGTTGCTCGTAATCGAAAAACAAAAAAACTGTCGTATAGCTCTCGTGATACTCTACAACTTTCAGAGAATAAGATTTTTCCTTAAACCGATCGGAAAATGGAAAAATCGAGAAATTTCTTAAATTCATTTTTTTCTGGAGTTTTTTGTGTAAATATCTCGGAAACGGATGAGAAAATCAAAAATCACCGAGAGTAAAAAAAATTTCGTCTCAGTGTATACTATGAAAACCCCAAATATTTTTTTTCTAAAATCAACAGTACGGGAAATATGATTTTTTTTAAGAAAACAAACTATATCTCCGAAACCACTCACTTTATCAAAATTTGTCATTGAGTGAAATTGTAGGTCTCGTCGAATACTATAAGACCCAAATACATTTTTTCTCTAGATTCAATAGTTTAGGAAATATCGACGAAAAATAAAATTCAATCGACTCGAAAACGACTAAGTACGAAAAATCTTAGGATGACGTAACCGTTCAGTCTCCTGTTAGTTTTGACATTACGGATAGATGGCATTCGGGAGGTTGTTTCCAAGTCATTTATCATTACATGTAGGTATGAACTTCTATTTCAACTCATTATTCCACAAGAGCGCTATTACGTACAGATCAGCGTTATTTATGTTGAATGTTGAAGCTTCATTGGCTTTCTTTGAACATTTCAGTCAAAGTGACAATTATTTTTCTCTTCAAAGAAGAAAACTGTTGTCCATTGTCGAGTGAACGGAAATACCGACATTATCTTGTAGATGGCGTATCTAAAATGTTTCTTATCTTTTTTACACAGATATTGACTAATGCTGGATTTATATATTCAACAATTGAAGAGTCGAGTGGATAAAGATGGTAAGTAATTTTTTTTCATGAATCCACGTATCCCTATCCTATGAATAAAACGGGTAAGTGAACCTTTTTGTCAATCAAAAACGACAAAGTAAGAAAAATCCTAGGATGACGTAACCGATCAGTCTCCAGTTCGTCACAACCACCAAATATCATCAGAGAAAACTACTCCGAGGTAAAATCAGAAAATGAATTGAATTTCGTCAACAGAAAATGCATGTAATGTTCCGTGGGCATCGTTGATAGCGATGAAATAGGTAAGAGTCGTATTATGTAGAAACTGGAGATTTTGAACAACTGATGGCATAGAATCGCTGTAGTGAAAGTATTGGTATCCAAAAATAGTTTCAAGGCGAGTCTCAGAGGGGTTGAATTTCAATTGATAGGTGATATATATGAATTCTCACGGGAACTATCAAAAACAAATGATAAGTTGAAACTAGTGACTGCATAGACTCTGTATTCACACCATTGGTACCCGATGATAGATTTAACATGATTTAAAGAGGGGATGAGTTGAATTTGTATTGATAGGTGATAGAAAAAAATACTTTGGGGAACTATGAGAAAGAATTTAAAACTCCAAACAATTGACGGTATATAATCGATGTATTCAAACCATTGGTATCCAATGATAGTTTAAAAAAAAATGAGTTGATTTCTCTGTAGTACGAGAAGAATTGAGACAGAAATTGAAAAGTGACGGCAAACAATCGATGTATTCATATTATTGGATTCCAATGATAATTTTAGAAAAAGTTGAGTTGATTTCTCTATAGTACGAGAAGAATTGAGACAAAAATTGAAAAGTGACGGTAAACAATCGATGTATTCATATTTTTGGTTTCCAATGATAGTTTAAAAAAAAGTTTAGTTGATTTCTCAATAGTACAAGAAAAATTGACGAAAAAATTTAAAAGTGACGGCACATAATCGATGTATTTATACCATTGGTTTCCAATGATAGTTTAAAAAAAAGTTGAGTTGATTTCTCTATAGTACGAGAAAAATTGAGACAAAAATTGAAAAGTGACGGCAAACAATCGATGTATTCATACCATTGGTGTCCAATGATAGTTTGAAAAAAAGTTGAGTTGATTGCTCAATAGTACGAGAAAAATTGACAAAAAAATTTAATAGTGACGGCACATAATCGATGTATTTATACCATTGGTTTCCAATGATAGTTTAAAAAAAAGTTGAGTTGATTTCTCTATAGTACGAGAAAAATTGAGACAAAAATTGAAAAGTGACGGCATATAATCGATGTATTCAAACCATTGGTATCCAATGATAGTTTAAAAAAAGTTGAGTTGATTTCTCAATAGTACGAGAAAAATTGAAATAAAATTGAAAAGTGACGGCATATAATCGATGTATTTAAAACATAGGTTTTCTGTGATATTTTAGAATGAACTGAAGTACTTCTTAATAGTGCGGGAAATATTGAAAAAATCGAGTGAACCATATAAGAGGAATTCTAGGCTCTAGCCTAGGTCAGTTCGTTTGGGCCTTGTTTCAACTATCATTGGAAACCAATGGTGTGAATACAGCGATTATATACCATTACTATTCCATTTTCCCGCACTATCAAGAATTACTCTACTCAATATTCTCAACTATCATTGGAAACCAATTATTGTTATAAATCGATTATGTCATCACTCTTCATTTTTTCTTAATTTTTCCCGCACTATTAAGAAGTACTCAACTCATCTTTTTCTTGTCCAAACTATCATTGGAAACCAATGGTGTGATAACAGCGATTATGTACCATTACTTTTCCATTTTTTCTCATTTTATCCGCACCATCGAGAATTACTCAACTTATCTTTTTTAAACTATCATTGGAAACCAATGGTGTGATTACAGCGATTATATGCCGTCATTAGTTTCACATTTCCATTTTTACGAAATTTTTCTCGTACTATTGACAAATCATATCAACTTTTTCAAACTATCATTGGAAACCAATGGTGTGAATACAGCGATAACTTGCCATCATTTTCCGTTTTTTTTTTTAATTTTTCTCGTACTATTAAGAAATCAACTCAATTTTTTTTGAACTATCATTGTTACCAATGTTATGAGTATAGCGATTATATGCAGTCACTTGTTTGAACTTCCAATTATTTGCATTATTTCTTTCAGTAGTTACCCTTAGTATTTTAATATGTCACCAATCGATACGAATTAAACTCATCTCATGTGAAAATGATCTTAAAATGATCATTGGATACCCAATTTTGTGAATCCGCGATTCTATGCTATTAGTTTTTCGAAATCCCCAATTCCTACATTACTACATTACACGACTTTCACATATTTCATCGCTATCAACGATACTCACTGAACATTACATGCATTATATGTTGACGAAATTTAATTCATTTTCTAATCGTACGCATTTGGAATTCAATTTGTAATCTTTCTGTTGTTATTTTTAGGTTCTGTTAGAAAAGTAGATTGCACGCTTACATGATTGGTTTCGTTAATATTGATTTTCGATAGTTGTTTTACAGTTGTTTTTCACCCACTACTTGCATTTTAAGGAATTTCATCAATATTTCCTGAACAATCGATATCACAGAAAATATGTCATTAGGTTTTCTATAGCATTTGACGAGATTTACGAATTCCTTCCTTTCTTGACAATTTTTGATTTACTCAGTGGTTTCGGAGATATGTTTCATTTTCATAAAATATACATTATTTTTTGTTTGATACCCTATTTGAAATTTTGCTCAATATTTGCCGTACTATTGATATTAGAGAAAAAATGTATTGAAGTTTTTCATAGTATTCACCTTGATGAACACAATTTTACTCTTCGTGATTTTTTATTATCTCATTCGTTTCCGAGATATCCATTCATTCAACAACGAGAAACCACCAATTATCATGAACATTTTTCGATTTTTAAAGAAAATGGTTTCAATTGAAAAATGTCAACTATCATGAGATATAGACGACAGTTTTTTTGTTTTTCGATTACGACTATTGGGGAAAAATGGACATCTTACTCAGAGAAAAAACATAAAATCCAAACTAATTTTTTTAATTTTTCTCCTCCTAATGGTGTTTCTAGGGAAGTATAGGGATTCTTGAAATGTCAAGTTGAAATTTTTACAGTCAAAACTCTGAAGGTAAACGTGTTTCAACCGAAAGGAAGAAAATCGCCGTGAAAATGCTAAAAACGCAATTTTCCCATTTTCCGACCCCTTTCGAATACCTCACACCTCTGCACCTTCGCGAGGGTTGAAAAGTACATAAGTTTGAAATCGGCATCCCTTTTTGTTTGAACGTTATCGGAGAAAACAATTTCCAACGATAGTAACACATATATACAGAACAAAAAAATCAAGTTGAACTAGATCGGCCTATTTTTTGATGCCGATCATTTTTCCCGAATGAAATTTTATGAATACAGAATGGGATCAGAGAGCCTATAACCATTTCCCGTGTATTTATACCATACAGCACCGATTCGCATGAAAATTTGGATTCAGGATCTACAAACCCTCTTTTTCAAAATCTACCCGGTGCCGAGGGTTGCTTTCTCCCTGGGGGTGGATGCCACCCCTTCTTAGGGGTGAAATTTTTTTTTATTGGAAATAAGTTCCGAGCACTTTTTGTCCAATGAAGAAAAATATGCATCTAATCGAGAAACATTCAGAGAGCAAAATTATAGCTTTTGAAAAAACAAAGGCGATCGTTTATTTGTGATGTATTCAAACCCACTATAAACTGAATAATTGCTTGTTGAAAGTTGATTGATATTTTCAAACGCCAAAATGGGAAGTTTCTACGTACAATAACAAAAAACCAATGCATTTTTCGGGAAAAACTCATTGGACCTTTTTTGAAGTCCTTCGAAAATCCATTATTTTTGTAATCTATGAAAGTTTCTAGCATCAAAACTGACCGAGGTATGAAGGATATAATATTGAATCCTTTTTTCTCGTTGAAAAAAAAATGTGAATAACTCATCCTCTCTCCCCCCCCCCTTTTGGAAAAAATCGTTATTACTCCATAATTCACTTCATTCATGTTCTCATAATGAGTCTTGAGTTTTTCATCAATTGAAAGTACGTAGTTTTGGAAAAAAATTGAAGAGAAAAAGTCATATACCTACGTAATTTAGCGAAAAATCACCATTTCTTCGAAATAACTCGAAAAGTATTGATCACATGCGAAATTTTATGGAGTACAAAATTGAAGGTTATTCTTCTCTTAAAATTTTTGGTGTTTAATTTTCTTCTGCAGGATGAAAATGGAGTAAGATATGGCCAGTTGAATATTGTGAGGGTTCGCGCAAAGTACCTTTTTTGAGCCCTTTCAGCATAAACCTTTAAAAAAATATAATCTGAAACAAAAAAGTATGTGAATGAGCTCGTAGCTCTTTAAAAAAGCTACGAAATAATTTGTTGGTGGATATGATTGCTTAAAGACTAAGGGAGTTATGGGAAAAAAACAAAAACAATTTTTGTAGAAATTAGAGTATGTACATTAGTATATGGAAGGATACACATAGTAACTATATTTTTGGCCTAGTGGAACTATATGTACATTATATATATATATATATATATATATATATATATAGAGAGAAAGTGTTATTTGCTATGAAGCAAGATGAATCAGGAAACTGATAAATAGATTATCAAATTCTCTGGTCTATCACAATTTGCATTCAATTCGAAATGCCCACCACAAGATAGCTAGCTATTTCTGGCTTTGGCCTTCATCAGCTGTGGGTTGGCATGGTCCTCGTATCGAAGACAAACTGTGATAGATATCCAGAGGATTTGAAATGAATCGTGCCTTTACGGCAAGCGACACATAAGTGGAACCACCTAGGGTGTAACACTGACCATTATAGTGTTACACCCTAGGTGGTTCCACTTATGTGTCGCTTGCCGTAAAGGCACGATTCATTTCAAATCCTCTGGATATCTATCACAGTTTGTCTTCGATACGAGGACCATGCCAACCCACAGCTGATGAAGGCCAAAGCCAGAAATAGCTAGCTATCTTGTGGTGGGCATTTCGAATTGAATGCAAATTGTGATAGACCAGAGAATTTGATAATCTATTTATCAGTTTCCTGATTCATCTTGCTTCATAGCAAATAACACTTTCTCTTTGTATCATTTGAGATACATTTGTGGATTCGATTTTCGATAACACTCTGAGAATGCTTGTCATTATTTCTGCAAACGCAGTTGTTAGTTGACGTGGCGAACTGTCACCACTGACGGAAAACTATGACAGCATTTCCTTATAGTGTTACACCCTAGGTGGTTCCACTTATGTGTCGCTTGCCGTAAAGGCACGATTCATTTCAAATCCTCTGGATATCTATCACAGTTTGTCTTCGATACGAGGACCATGCCAACCCACAGCTGATGAAGGCCAAAGCCAGAAATAGCTAGCTATCTTGTGGTGGGCATTTCGAATTGAATGCAAATTGTGATAGACCAGAGAATTTGATAATCTATTTATATATATATATATATATATATATATATATATATATATATATATATATATATATATATATATATATATATAAATGAATGGGGTAGTTTTCACCCTTAAAAAATCAAAAGCAACCCCGAGTAAAGAGATAACTTTAAAGTAGAGTCTCAATCTGAATTTTCATACAGTTGGGTTTCCAGAGTACTCAATAACAATCTCAATATAATTATTTTATGAAAACTTTTATAAGGGTGGTTTTTAGGGGTCGAAAATGTTTGATAAATCAGAAATTATGTATCATGGTTAATCCAACGTATTTACGGATGACTGCACGCTCAAAACTTGTATTTTGTAATTTTTTTTAATAGGGGTAGTTTTCACCTCTGATGAATAAAAATCAACACCAGGCACAACCTCAACTTTGAAGTAGATGGTGGATAGAAGCTAAATCTCAAATTGAATGCAAATATATACTGAATAAGTTGAATAACTGCCAAAAAACATGTAATTATTATTTTCTGATGATATTCTGTCATAAGGAGGGTGTTAAGGGCTGACACTGATTACTGAACCATAAATTATATTTAAAATTATCAATTGATTGATTTTACTGATATGAACATGATTTCAGTTTATTACATGTTCGAATATGAAATTTTGATATTTTTTTTTCGAATAGAGGTAGTTTTTTCCCCCCTCCAAAAAAGCAACCCTCAGCACAGAGTAGATTTTGAAATAGAGGGTGAGTAGAACCTATATCCAAATTTTTATAGGAATCGGTGCTGTATGGGATGAATAGACAGTTTACACTTTTTTCACCGTCTTAGACTGGAGACATTTCATTGTAGTAGGTATGTGCAATCTGGAAAAAAACATAACTACGATATAAAATCAAAAAGAGCGATATGGATATCAATAATGATTTAGCCTTATCCGCCATATACTGGAACTTGATATTCCACTATGAATGAGATTTTCTCTCTGCTGAACATACCGTTTATGAACAGTAACACCTATAAAAAATATCACGAATAAATTTGATGTGTACACCAAAGAGTCAGTTACGAGATCTGAATTCATATGGCACAAAAATCAGAACTGAGTAAAACAAGTTATTATGGAACTATCTGACCCGGCAAACGTTGTTTTGCCATAGAAATTATCATAATCTTACCTTACCTAACCGAACCTTATTCAAAACAACAACTCATAAAAATGTAAAAAATCAAGAAAACATTTCGTGGTGGACCGAATTGTTCACAATTTGTGAATCTAAACCACATTCGAATCAACTCCAACTCCAAATCGGTACAACCAATTAGGAGAGATCCCTAACGTAATCTAAGAGAATCGAACTTTGCCCAACGTTTAACAACTCGTAGATAAATAATAAATTAAAAAACATTTCATAGCTGTCCCGAATTGTGATTCTTAACCATTTTCGCAACCACTTGAAGACATACGAAAATACATTAAAATTCATTCAATGCGGAAAAGTAGTGTTTCTGCTAACTGCCAGAATCACAACGTAACTCTTAACCGAATCAATATCAACGTAACCTTAATTTCTTCATATTTTCTCACTTGTGTGTGAAGTTAGCGTCGGGCGCCAGCGCCCACCCCCCACTCTTAAGTCCGGTTTACACCACACAGGTATTGTGGAGATCGCCAAATCGACTCTGAGGTATTTTGTATTCCCTTCAAGTCATACATCGCTGTATACTTCAAAATTAAAGAGAACAACTTTGTGATATATTTTTTATAATAATGAACTATGTACATACACCCAGAAAAATCTCCCGTTAGAAATTTGAACGTGGGACAGAATATTTTATTACACTCCCTAGGAGAAATATACACAGGTGGAATCAATTTATAAAAAAAACAATAATTATTTTTTATTCAAAAATGATATATAAAAATCGAGTCTGGGATAGTCTGATATAATGCCAAATGTTAATAGTCCAGTCTATGACCATTTTCCCGTGTATTTATCCCATACAGCACCGATTCGCATGAAAATTTGGATTCAGGATCTACATACACTCTTTTTCAAAATCTACCCTGTGCCGAGGGTTGCTTTCTCCCTGGAGGTGGATGCCACCCCTTCTTGGGGCTGAAAAATTTTTTATTGGAAATAAGTGTGGAAATCAATAGATTGACTAATTCTAAGCACTTTTTGTTCAATGAAGTTTTTTCTGAAAAGCAATACTTTTCGACTTATTCGCGAGTGCAATTGTCGGTTTTCAGTCAAAAAAAAAA